>CM068478.1:495000-550000 GCA_034769265.1 Remorina albescens | reverse complement strand
AATAGTGTTCATAGCAGCCTAATTAAACCGATAATTATATCTGAACTCCCTCAGTATCCTTTCAGTCCTCAAACTGCTTTGTTGTCACAAATTAGCTTTCATTTAATCCGGCCTGCATCTGGGAGGTATTTCCATTAGTTGTATAAATGATGTGTTTGGTTTACAGAAATAAAAACAGACGGCCTTCATAAGTTCTGTTCAGGTAGCTGCCTGATTCTTCAGGACTTCTGTTTATTTTACATGGAGCCACATAAAGTCTGTTTTATTCGGACGCTCATCCTTGATGCAGCAAGTCACAGTCATCCAACACTGACTGAACATCAGCTGACCTTCGGCTGTTCTGTCACCTTTGACCTCTGATGTGAAATCTGGACGATCCTTTAAAAGCAGCAGCCAACAGTGTTTGTTTTCTATGATTTGGTCTCTTTTGTTGTAATGAAGCGACTCATGTTGACGTCTGCAGTCGGAGGCTCTTGTGAGGCGTCCGTCCCGGTTTCCTGGAGGCCGAGGTGACGTCTCCTGATGTGGTGTTTTATTGGCTCAGCAGTCCACCTCACATTTGAAACACATGAAAAATAACTGAAATGAAGATTAGTTTTAATTACATGCAGTAATGGAGGGGTCTGAATAAAGGTCAGTGTATCAGGTTCAGCCCGGGGTTTAAAAAATGTCTGCTGATGAAATGGAGACGTCACAAACTTCAGGTGAGTCCGAGCGGTACAACCTGGTAGATGGAGCCTCGGGATATTTTATAAATTAATATAATCTGATCCACATGATTATTGTTCAACCATAGGTGTGAAATATAAACTCCTGATAGTTCCATGTATGAAATAAAGCAGAGCTGACACAGTGGATGGGGGGGGGGGCACAGACCAAATGGTCTCTGTCCTTATAACCCTGTGTGACCTCACTGTGGTCTCTTTAAAGGAGCTATAAATGAGTAAAATGCTTTTCAATTCCTACAACCTCTTGTTTGAGATAATGGAAGATGAGATTTGACAGCAGAAGGTGAAGATGTCCAAATAAATTAAGTAAGAACACAAACAGAATCTACAGTAAAGTTCTGAAGATAAAATAGAAATCGAATATACACTAGTAATAATAACAATGGACATGGTCTATAATTTACAACTTAAAGTAAATAGTGTCCTTCCTGTTGTGGGTCAGTTTAGGGACCAGTGGGGGGGGTTAGACCTGATCTCTGGCCATTGTCTAAAGGATCTGGTCTACATATTGGCTGGATGGAGCTGATTTCTTCAGCTACAGAATCAGATGTTTTCCTGCCAACAAACCAGAGCTGAAGCTCAAAGTTGTTTATCTCTACAGCTGTAATTTAATCAACAGGAAATGAATCATCAGGAATTTTCCCTTTAAGTGATGTCTTCAAAAAAAAAAAAAAAAAAAAAAATTCCAGCTTCTGAGATTTGATGGTTTTTTAGTTGGCTCTCTTCAGTGTCTCAGATTATCCACTTTATTCAGAGACCAGCTCAGTCCAGGTCTCAGGTCTTTGGACTGGATTCCACTCACATACAGAATTCAAGTCAAACAGTCTGGGCAGAGAAGTTTGATGTATATGAGCCTGACAGTCACTGAATCGAAACTGTTCTTTCATTTAGTTTTTATCCTCTCTTATTATTGTTGTTAAGTATATTTAATGGCATCCGTGAATGATAACGTGTTAGATCTAAAAGCACAGCTTCATTTCTTTAGCCTTAAAGACTCACTTCTGATGGAATAGTTGAATTGAGTTTATTTTGAAAATGTAATAGGAAAACTGTTTCCATGCGTACAGCCGTTTAAGCTCCTCCTTTTCCTGTCCAGACGCACAGCGAGCTCTGCTGCTGCTGGAGGAGTACCGGGCCAAGCTCAACCACACGGAGGACCGCCAGCTCCGACACTCCATCCAGAGGGTGATCGACATCTTCCAGAGCAACCTCTTCCAGGCTCTCATAGGTAGGCCGCCCCTTCATTTACCCAGAAACCCTTTGAAACAGGTCCACTCCACTTCGTAGTCCTGGAAAGTCCTGGTAAAATACACCAAAGGTCATGGAAAGCAAGAAGCGGTCCTGAAACTGTCGGATCAGGAACCCTGATAAACAGTTCACAGAATATAAAAATTTGGCTTTATGAGGTGAGCTTTGTTTCCAGCGCTGCAGAAGCTATTTGTGTTTGTAACTGAACTTTGTGAATCAGCTGTGTAGTTGTGTGTCTGTGTGTGACGGGGAAACAGCCACATATGTCCTTGTTCTTTATTTTATTTCATGCAGGTTGACGTTTGGCCAAATCTGTTTTAATTTGTCACTGAAGGTCAAACATCAGCTGGTAAATGTCAGTAAACTGACAGCGGTGACCTCTGACCTCATCACAGCTGTTTGTTTCTCCTGCGTGAGGCATCGCAGTGTGGTGAGAGGTCGTAAAGGTCATCGGTGTGTCGGTGCGACTGTCCGAGGGCTGACGGTCCAACACACTGAGCAAACAGCTGCAACACCTGGAAGAAACCGTCTGAAGGAATCAGCTGAAGTCCAGATGATCAGAGTCATCCTGCTTGAGTCTGACACCACAAGTTTCTGGTCTCAGTCTCTAGTTTCAAGTCTTCAATACAACAAGATGGTCATTTTTGATATGATGCTCCCATTCAGAGGCCTCGCTGTCAAAGTCTCTGGATCAGTCCTGTATGTTTCTGAGTTTGTTGTGTTGACAGAATAAAGACAATCAGATATTTAGAGCTGATTTTTCATCATTAATGAGCAGAACTCCTGATCAGATAAAGATAGAAACTTCAGATCAGCTCTAGAACAACACAAACACATGAGAGGAACTTTTCTTTGGTTATTCTGCTTTACACAGTTTTTATCAGGAAAATAAGGGAACATTCAGTGTGTGTTTTTAGTCTTTAAGGGAAAACAAATTACAGAGGGTTAAACCACCACATGTGTTGTGTCATGATCAGTTAGTTTGCTTCACGGGAAAACAATGTAAAGGAACTTAGTGAGTGATAAAATATTTATGAGGCTAAGACCAGAGTCTCTGATCCGTCTCTTCACAGCAGGTTGATGAAGACTTGGACCTGTGAGGGTCAGATTCTGGACCAGCAGAGTCTGGTCCAGGGGATTCTTTCAGTTTCTTTTCATCCTGCAAAACAACAAGTTCAGGTTGCTGCTGTGAGCTTCTTCATCATTAATGGATGAGTTGAAATCATCAGTGTGAATTCAGTGGCCTGGTTCCTGCTCCCATCCTCCTCCTGTGGCTGTTCACTCTGCTGCCTGAAGGGCAGCTCCTTTCTCAAAAACAAGATTTGGGCATCATCAGGTTTCTTTGGCATTATGAAGCAGAGAAC
Source organism: Remorina albescens (assembly GCA_034769265.1). Taxonomy (NCBI): domain Eukaryota; kingdom Metazoa; phylum Chordata; class Actinopteri; order Carangiformes; family Echeneidae; genus Remorina; species Remorina albescens. The sequence goes on along the minus strand of CM068478.1, from coordinate 546,660 downwards.
AAAATAAATCAGGGAAGCTCAGTTGACTCCACCTGGAATCGATGACCTTCGGCACAATAAATCCAACTTTAAACTGATCAGCATCCCTCTGATCTATAATTATAAAAAGGACCTAAAACATGAAATACAATAATGGAATAAGTATGAAACAAAAGTTTCAGACTCTGCTCATTTGAAATGATAATGTACTTTAAATCATTAATATAAACACGGTGATGAGAATGAGTGAGAAGAGATGAAAACATGAAGTGATGATGAGGAGGCTGAACCTTCATCACGTTAACATGAAACAAACATGTTGCATCATTTGACCTGAACTGGACTTTTCATGAGTCCTTCTTCAGTTTGTTTGCAGGCTTTTATTACATTTAGTTAAATTTAACTCTAAGCCCTGAACTGTGTTTCTGACGTCCAAGCATCTGGATGTCACTGATGAAAAATAGATTTATGCCACACAGTTTCCAATCTGCCAAACCCCCCCAAAAGAAGAGATGTCTGCAGCAGGAGAGCACGGTGTAATCCCTCTGTGGACACGACGATTACCCCCCCGGTCATAATCCCCGTCCACCGCCCCTGATTTACAGAACGCCGTGTGCGTCAGTTTGTGTTTTTCTTCCTGTCCTCTCGGACCAGACTGGCCTGATTCCTCTCAGAGAAACAGATGGCAGCCATTGAATCTTTTCAATTTCATAAATTGGCGTTCAGTTCTCAGTGCTGAACATTTTGGACGTTATTCTGCTGACTCCAGTGAGTCTGACCTCCACAGGCTGTGAGACCCTTGATGTCAGAGTTCAAGGGTCAAAACTGGGCCTGCAGATAATGAATTCTTTTGATTGAGGAATAAATCGGCGGATGATTTGAACTTGGATCGTTCAGTTCATCGTGGAGTGTCTATACATTCTGACAACATATGGGCCACAGTTCAAGGCTTCATTATCACAAACAGGTCAACATAAACATGAAGGGGAAAAAAAGAGAGAAAATGGCTAAACAGTTGAATATTAAATGTGGATAGTAACTGATCAGACACCTGAAGGCTTCAGCTTTAACTCTCGTCTTTAAGACGGCGTCTCTTTCATTGATCAGTTTTTCTGCTCATCCAGTCGTCATTGCAGCAGGTAAACCTCTGCTCTGTGCAAACAGACAGTCAGCCACGTCCCCAGAAGATAAACCCTGATTGGTGACCTCGGGACAAAGTGTCCATGCTGCCTTGGTGTTAGACGATTCATCTGAGGAGGGCCGGCGTCGGCCTGCTGGTGGAGCTGGAGGATCGCTGAAGTCGGGATGCTTCACCCTCTGGGGACCATGAACCAGCTGCTGTAGCTGAACCTGCTGGTATATCAGCTGTGACACCGGTCTGGACCCCAACAGGGACCTCTGTATTTTTAGGTCTTAGGTCAGCGTCTGTGGGACGAAAATGTTTCCAGTCGAAGCGTTTTTCATTAGAGCTGGTGACGTCAGTCATGACATCATCTGTTCAGTAAAGACCTGGTCTGACCTGGTTAGGGTTGGACCAGGTCTGTGAGCTGGTCTGGTCAGATGAGATCACAGAGCAGACTCTCTGCTCCACATGGCACCGCCCTGCTGTCACCAAGTTCTCAGAGGCTTTTACTGTGAAAGAGCCAAGATGAAGGAAGTCATCCTGAAAAAACAACAGAGCTGAGTTTCCACTGTGTGGTGGCTGCGTCTGGTCTTGGTGTCTGCATGGAGCAGAGGAACTGGTCCAGCTGAGTCCAGGCTCTAAATCCAGGATAGACTGTGACAGAAGGAATGTCTGACCAGATGAATGTGAACTTTATTTCTCAGCCTCTGCAGCAGGTAAACACATGGAGCCAAAACCACCTGAGGCCTTAAACCATCATCTTTTACTGTCAGTCATCAGATTCACTTTAATGTTCTTTGAACTGATCAGTCAAGTTTAATGTGTCTGATGGAGTTCGTGTCACCATCTTCTCCAGATGCTGAGACGTGAAGGCCAGTTGTTCCGAGGAGCTTTTCAGGAAGTTTCAGGAGTTTACAGCTCCACACTCAAACCAACAGAATAAAGGAAACGGCTGCGAGGAGAAAACATGGAAATTGGAAAGTTTCCCCAGAAAATGGGTTAAATGAATCACCTTCACTGAAAACAACCAGGATGAATCTGGAGAAGACTGAGGACGGAGTGTGTTTTATTAAATCCAGGACCACGTGGATCCAAGTTGTCCCGCTGCAGCTCTCTGTGCTTTCTGTAAAACATTTAAAGTGTCTGGAATCAAAGCGGCTCCTTTGGGATCAGGATGTCCTGTCAGACCAGGATAATGAATCCTGAGTGATTGATTATGTGTTTGATGTTGTGAGTCTCTGCCTGCACTGTGAGTCCTCAGTCTGTCTATGTGATATTATAAAAAGCCTCCAGCCCAGCAGCCACATCCAACATGCCGTCTTATTTTAGGACGCACAACTCGCACAGATCTAAAATTACCCAGGCCTTCTTTGGCTTGGCGGCAGCTGACCGGCGGCTGGCGCAGATGTTTCTCCATAAACCTTCAGATCACTTCAACGGCTCTTCGGGACTTCCGCCGCAGAGTCCGATCTGCTGTCGGCCTCCACTCCGCGTCAGCAACAACATGACAAACGGCAACCAGCAGGTCCTCAGTGGCTTCAAAACTGTGTTCCATCAACACAACAAAAACACCCAGTTTCTCACAGAGGCCACTTCCTGTCCACTTTGACCCCGCCTTCATGTCCAGACACCATCAAAAGAATCTTTTCTGTTTTTTTTTATCACTTTGTGTTTTTCCTCAGAGTTGGCTCTCTGTTTCTGGTTGTGTAACGCTGATGTGTTTGGTTGTGTCTCCCCTGTCGTGTTAGATATCCAGGAATTTTATGAAGTGACCTTACTGGACAGTCAGAGATGGGCGGAGTCTTCCAAGGGGGCGGACCCCATGGCGCCCATCAGCCTGTTGGACTTCTCCAGCCTTCAAAGCACAACGGTGACCTCGGACACGCTGCCCAGCCTTAGCACCAGCATCGAGGTAAGATCGCACAACACACAGCTGCAAAAACATAACCTGTGTGTGACGGTGGAAACTGCCGGACACCAGCCAGTGATGTCATCGGGTCTGCTGACGCTGTGGGTCGAGAGGTTTGATGTGTGACGCCAACTGGCTGGTTGGTGGTCCAGTGTCTGACAGGTCTGCTACACCTTACAGAGGGACCAGGACCAGTCCAGGTCCGATTTGAAACTCTCTGCGTGTCTCTGAAGACCGGATTATCTTTTATGGAGTTAAAGGGCTAAAAATCCCGATCCCCTGGAGGGTTCAGTCGGAGGACTGATCATCCGTTGAGGATGTCTGATGTTCTGCTGGTTTCCAGAACTCACTGAAACGCAGCGTTGAGCTGACAGTAAGAGGATTCCTATTGGCAGTCAGTGGAGGGAACAGGAAATGAGGTCATCAGGTTAGAAAGAGGACTCTTCAGATTCCGACATCAGCAGAAAGGATGATGAGTGAAATCATTGATTAGGTGATCAGTTTCCAGCTGTCGGAATTTTTGTTCCCTGTTCTTAATGGAGCTACGCTAATAGTGTTTGTGCAAAGCTAGGCTAACAGATGACTGTGATCCTGCGTTAAGACTTCCTGTTGGAAGCTGCTCCATGATGTCACCTATCATGAGGTGGGATGTGAGAGTCTTCAGTCTCAGGTCACATGACTGACCGTGTGACCCTGTGTGGATGAAAAGAGGCTCTGTTTGTGGCCTCCGTCTTTCCCGCCTCTGTGTTTTTTTAAGGGACGGACGGACGGACGTCAGAGACTTGATGCAGGTCCAGTCTGCTGTGATGTCATCATTCTCTCTCTTTCCTCCCTCTCTGACTGTTAACACTCACGGTTGCTCGTAGGACTCCCCCCTCCTAAACGAAATCCTGCACACGTTGGCGCAGGCCAAACGCTCGCCCGGCCGTGATGCTCAAGTAAGTACTGGACTGGTTTGCTGTTGGTGGGGGGTGGGGGGCGGGAGGGGAGGGGAGGGGGTGTCGGTGTTGTCCACCTTCGCCGCATGTCCCATCCAGTCCTCTTGTGCTTTTGATCATCAGAGGGGCGGGTTGTCTCGAACCGGGGTGGGGGGGGTCAGAGTCACCCTAACGCCTCGAGGTGTCGCTGCAGCTTCATGACGTAAATCCGGAGTCTGGATGTGCCGGGACTGACCCAGAGAAGAACTAAAGGACGTCTTTAAGTCTTCTCTCTTTTTTTTAACCCTTCGTGATCCTAAAATTGTCACCAAGTCTCCACATACTCAGAATCAGCTCAGCCTCGTTACTCTGAGTTCAACTTTTCTTTGTTATTCTGCTTTACACAGTTTTTATCTATAAAAATAAGGAAACATTCAGAGTGTGTTTTTAGTTAGTTCTCGTTTTCTGAGTCTTTACTGACTCAGACAGAATCAGCTGGTTCTGAATATGAGGAGACTTTTTAAAAAGCTTTAAGATTAAAAAGGTTAAACTCCGGATGCAGCTCTGGACTTCGTCTCTGGTTTGACGCAGCTCAGCGACGTGTTGAGGTGGGTGCTGCTGTGTTCAGGGGTCATCCATTTTGGTTGATTTTTGTCGGGTCTGAACAGTACACCTCCTGTCCTGCTGGGTCGATCCACAGAGAGCAGCTTTATCCTCAGTCTCCACTTTGAACAAATCAAAGAGGGATTTTCAGAGATTTTTTTTTTCCGTTTTTCAACGTTTTGACTCAAACTAAATCAAATGAATAACCTCCACTAACTCAGTTAACGACACTAAGCCTGACTGAAGCAGATAAAATCCCAGAATAATTCATATGTTATTCTTGTACACTGTTTAAGTATAAATGTTTTAAATAGTCATTGATTTAATTTATAATTATTTTATTGATCTAATTTAAAGTTTCTTTTATTTACTGTCATTTGATTCACTCCTTAATTCAAATGACTTAAAGATAGTTTTTCTTCATTTACTTACTATTTTACTATACATGTTTCCAGATTTATTCTGAACATTTTCTTGTTAGTTGTTTGAAACGTATACCGTTTTAATCAAAATGATAACCTCTAATTTGTGTAAATACCAGTTAAAAACATTGAATACCCTGAACTAGCGTCCTGACTCTGAGAAGCAGCTCTTGAGTTTGTTCCTCAGTCAGCAGAGCTTCTCTTCAGTGGTTCCGTTGATCCGACAGACAGACTGGAGCTGTACTCTTGTTCAGGACCGTCATGGTGGTGGTCTGTGTGGATTTCAGTTCTGGTTTCTGTGCAGGTTCCAGTCTTGTTTTGACTCTGTAGGTTCCTTTTTGTCAACATGTTGTTCTGCTCTGAAATGCATCGACTCATCTTCACGTCTGTTCATCTGTAAAGCTGCTAAGATAAAATGACGGAGATGTGATGGAGTGTTTGTGGGAACTTCAGGTTCTTCCTGTTGTTGATGATAACGGCAGGTTAAAGGCAGGTCCAGATAAACGACTCACCAACATCTGACTGGATTCACCATTTTAGATCCACATTACACTTTTCAATCATTTCTGTTTTTTATATAAAGTTGTATTTTTCCAGAATCAGATAAACCTCTTTTAATTCTATCAGTGACTCAGTTCAGACTCTGTTCTCTGTAAAAGCTCAGAAAACAAGAACTAACTAAAAACAGACTCTGAATGTTTCCTTCTTTTCCAAAGAAAAGTTCCTCTCATGTGTTTGTGTTGTTCTAGAGCTGATCTGAAGTTTCTATCTTTATCTGATCAGGAGTTCTGCTCATTAATGATGAAACATCAGCTCTAAATATCTGATTGTCTTTATTCTGTCAGCACAATAAACTCAGAAACATACAGGACTGATCCAGAGACTTTGACAGCGAGGCCTCTTTATTAGCTCCACTGGTCGTAAAAAGGAGTCTGATTGTACTGAATTCTATGGGAAAATGTTTATACTCCTCAGTTTCACCTTCTCAAAAAAATGGTTTCGTCTGGTTTAAAAATCAAGATGGTCGACAGACGGGTGACGTCACGGAGGGTTGACAGCCGAGTCAGATGAAAAAGATTGAACCTGCACAAATGTGTCGTAAACAGACAGGAAGAGTTTGTTAAACTTACACTCACAAACTGGACATGTTGATTTTATTGTTGAAACAATGTCACCACATTTAGTCATTTATTTATTTCAAAAAATGCTTACAAGGAGGCATGAAGTCATATGACCGATTCATGGAAGTGTAAAATATTCATAACATCTTCCTCCTCCTCATCGTCGTCCTCGCACACTTCGATGCTGCACCAGCTGCATTGGAGATGACTGTGACGCCTCGCTGCACACTTGTTAAGTTTAGTTTTCTCGGCTCAAATAAAATTAGTTAGTCGATTTGACAGAAAAAGACTTATTATTAAGAACAATTTTAAAATTTCACGTTCGGAAGATGTCACCTCTGAGGAAGGTTTTTCAGATTGTCCGACATTTTGTCAACCAAACAATTTACCTTAATAGATATTCATTTATTGTCATTTCTCTAGTGAGATTACATGACTTACTTTTACGAATGACCAGTTATAACTTAATTATTATTACCGTGATTTTTAATGGTTCACATTTAAAAACATTAGTTCCCATATAAGGAATAACAGGGATTTAAATGGCACTGATTTTTTTTTTTTTTTTTCTCGTGTCATTTTGCTCTGTTTTTTAATTTCATACTGAAAAATGCGTTCATTTATGTTCATTTGCATTCATGTTCAACAGTATTAGTTATCATAAATAGTTATTGTCATTAATGATGTCAGGTGATTGATTAACGTTCTTCAGGCTGATTGTTCACTTTAATTGGTTCATTTATAATGATGACGTGGAACAACCCGCCTGTTTTCAAGCACGTAATCATTCAGTGCAGGTACAAGAGTGTTGCCTTCAGGTGTAATCGGAAAAATGTACATTTTCAGTTTAAACATCGGTGAACAGCCATATGAAAAAACAAACAGGACTACGGATGGATCAGGAGCTCAGGAATAACATCAGTGATTGTATTAAGAAACTTAGTTTATTTTCTTAGTCCAAATGTGTTCCTCCGGGACCTGAACTCTACCTGTAAGGTGATGTAGTCTTTCACCGAGGATGTGTGTTTTACTGACTCTGGTGTTATTTAAAGGAAGCAGTGGGATTCAGCTGTAAATTGGTTTTTAGCCCCTCAGTTTTTATTTCTAAGGGTTTAAGTGTGTGATGCTGGGGAGTGTCGCTTGTCCCACGGCCCTCAAACGCAGCCTCCGGGCTCCGGAGAGCCGGCTGCCCGGGGAGGAGGCTCTCTGCGGCGGGCGGCCCGCGGCTGTCGGTCGGTGTGTGTCGGTGTGTGTCGGAGTGTGTGACGCTTTTGGAGATGCCGATGTTGGCCGCAGAATATGGACTGTATCTGTATCGTCACGACGAAGGTAAAACCACAAAAAGCTCCACAAACACACAAACGGTGTAGATGCTGACTGTAGCTGATCCGGGTCCAGTCCGGGTCCAGTCCGGGTCCAGTCCGGTTCAGGTGTCGTCCTTCACGGATCTTCCTTCAGTAATAATCTGGTGTTTGGACCGTCTGTGTGTCCTGACGGTAAATCGGAGTTAACGGGCTGTCAGACCATCTGAAGGGAAGTTTGGACCGACAGCTCTTTGATTCGTCTGAGTTCTGTGGTGTGTTTTTGGGCTGATGTGTCAGAAATTGTTGAATTGTGTAACTCCTCAGTGGGAGTTTGTGAAATGTTGTTTGATGATTAGATCATTGTAGTTAAATTGGTATTAAATATGGTCTGATGATCAGCCCTGTTAATAACCTTTGTTAGTACTGTGTATTACCGCCCTTTATAACCACATTAGTAACTTTTATTATTATCATGTTATTACTGAGCCTTCTTCTGTTTCCAATCTTATTTATTGAGGTTTATTTCCGGTCTTTATTGTTTCATTCAAACAGATCGGTGAACAAACGTCTGTAAAAGTTTGTCATCTCTGACGCTGGTGTGTATTTGAGGAGAAAATCTTGAAGCAGTGTCCTCGTGTCTTTGTATTATCCAGGCTGCTGCTGTTACTACACCTGGGAAACTTTGAAAATCCTGGGCTGAGAATCCTTGTGTGTGTTATTCTGGTTGTGTTTCACAGTTAAAGGGATATTTTTTTAGTATAGCTGTTTTTTGGGGGTTAACTGGTGTTGAAGGAGGTTCTGCTCCGACTGCTCTCCTTGCTGAGGGTCTATCATTTCCTGTTCTGATCAGTTGGTACAGATGAAGTGATCTTCGTGCTCATGTGTCTTCGGTCTGGATTCAGCTCTGTTGGCCGAAGGTTTGAAGATGTCGGCGTGTTTTTCTGTCTTCATCTTATTTTTACGGAGAGTCGTGACCTGAACGGATGGACTGATGAAATACTCCAACTGGAGAAAGTAAATGTATTGATCTCAGGTGTGGAGGTGGGCTGAGTTCAACACTCCGGTTTGTGAGTGTTGATGTGCTGTCTTCCCACCTTCTGCTGTGGATATGATGAGCTGCTTTGACCTTTGACCTCTGGGAGTTTAAATGCCTAGTTGCTGATGTTGGCTCACCTGTCAGAGTTTGGTTTGGAGTTTCCTGTGTTTGTTTTATTTTTCACCTTGAAATAATTTTTGTTTGTTTGTTTTGTTTTGGTCTTGCGGTCTGTTGGATAAAAGAAGTTTAAAGGCGTCTCCTCCGGTCTGTGGAACAGGTCAGGTGTCTTTTTTTGTCCTCGCTCAAACTGAATATTTTCTGTTTAACTCTGATGTTTGGTCAGCTGACTCCAACTTGTTTGTGGTTATAAAATTACCTAATTGATCAGTAATTTAGTTTTTTCAGTTCAAGAGGCAGTGAAGCGTCCGTTATGGTGCAGCTTTAATTTACTCACCTTCCCACAGACAAGGTGTGAGAGCTCAGGTGCTGTGTGTGTGTTTGTAGGGCAGTGCCTCAGTGTTGGGACTATTTTCAGCTCCTTATTAACAGCTTGCTGCAGCTCTGTGGCTCAGCAGGACCAAACACAGTCACTGCCGTCTAAATCCAACTTCTGCAGCTGCTGGTCACTTTCCTGCTGACGCACAATGACGACACACATTTGAAGATGCAGGTTCACACCTGGACTGAAGCATTTCCTGCAAATTTAACCTGTTTTGACAAACATTAATTACTTTTTCCTTTTTCAATTTTTAAAATAATTACATTTAAAAATCAGCTGCAAAGACTCTAATGCTTTAATTAACTGATTGTCTTTATTTTGTCAACACAATAAACTCAGAAACATACAGGACTGATCCAGAGACTTTGGATATACAAGCAGCTGAATGAGAACAGAAACCGTGTGGGAGACCTGGATCTCCCTCTGCTGTCAGCCGGTCCTCAGGCGCCGCCAGTCCCCCAGACGTGGAGCAGGAAAGGTGGAGGTTGTTGGGAGATGTTGTCCTGCACATGTGGAAAAAGCTGCGGCTGCTTTCCCATTTCACTTCTTACTGGGACACTGGTGTGACTGAAGGGGTTTAGTCATAACCTAAACAGTGTGCAGCAGCTGGAAGTTAAAGGGATAATCAGCAGTTTCAGTGTTTGCTGTAAATGACCATAAACAACGCAGCAGGGGCTGATGGGATGTTGCTGAGCTTCATAGCAGCTGTACAATGATGATAATAACTAAAATAGGAGTAGGGATAATCGATGCAGCAGCATGGTCTCGTTATCAGTGTCGCTGAATGAACTCTGTCTGATCGGCAGCTCATGGCTCCGCTGGGAAACTGGACTTAATCGTTTATGTTAATTACTGGATTTATAGGATGAGACGGCTGGTGTCATGTTCGCTCTCTGAAACACACTTTATCCAAAACAAGAGCACGGTGAACACTCTGGGATGGTTCTGAACTCTGTTATTTTATTTATTTTATCCAATAATCTTTATGTAGCTGGAAGGTCAGCTGATCACAGACTGTAAACAAAGATGGAGGATTCTGAAGCTCAGAGTGAGTTTCTGACCCCCCCCCCCCCCACACACACACACACACACACACACACACACACACCTCGCTAATCCAAAGAAATGCAAAGAAACAGAGATGGGGCTTGTGCACATACACTCACACACCTTTCTCCACAATTTTAATCCTAAATAAAAAAACAAACACGAGCCTCAGCTCCTTCAATCCTCATAAAAGGATCCGCTACAATCAATGAGTCATGTGAAGCACAACAGGAAGTGGAACAGTTCACTGTTACTGTGGCCATGCTCCCTGTGTGTGTGTGTGTGTGTGTGTGTGTGTGTGTGTGTGTGTTGTGGTTGGAGGCTCTTGTGCCCTGGAGAAGAGAAGCCCAGAGGTGCATCCATGCGTGTCAAATAAACACACAGACACACACACACACACACACAGAGCCGGCTGCCAGCAGACTGCAGGGAGGTGAGGGGAACAGACGGAGAGGTTAGAGAAGAGGAGGAACAGAGAGGATGCTGGGAAGGCGTGGGCTGAGTGAGCAGATGAAAACTGAGCGATGGAGGAGGGAAGCTGGCTCTGTGTTCAGTTAGTTCTGTCTGGACGCTGTGACCTTTGACCTTTACTGGTGACGCTGTTGGTGCTTTTTCTGTGAACGTCAGATTTTCAGGGTTCTCCTGGATGTTATGTTCTAAATGGATCAAATTTGTCTGAGAGCTTTGGAATTCATTCAGCAGCAGAACACGGGACTCGGCAGAGCAGCTGCCGTTCCCAAACTGTGGTCTGCTGACCACCAGGGGTCGCTGGCGGCCTCCAGGCGGCCCATGAGTTAAATCTCCTGTTTACTGTTTGTTGGACTGATCCTAGTGAGCAGATCAGCACGTTGTTTTTAAGATCAAATCAACAGTCAGCTGTTAGCTGTCAGCCTGTTAATGAGCAAACTTTTTCAGTTCTGATGGATGATTATTTATTTTATCATGTATGTCTTCCTCCGTCTGTTAAAACTACACCTGTAAGTCAAACATGTTTTTTCTTCACAAAGAGTTGGAATCGAACACTTTCTTGATTTTGGCTGGTCAACACAGGTTTGTTTATTCTTTTTAGTATCACTTAGGTTTAATCTTCCACTTTCTGGATGAAGAACAGCCCCTTTAGTGGAGTCGCTCTGGGTTGGACATTAAATGCAGGTTCAAGGTTCTTCAGACCAGAGTCCAGGTCTGAGCGGGGGTAAATGTGGTGGCTGTTCATCCTCGTGTTTGACTGTGAAACTGTCTCAGTCTGAATTGGCTCTTAAATATTATTGTTTTTCTTTTTTCCTTAATGGTATTGGAACAGAGATGGTCTGATGCTTTAACCCCCACCGCCTTCTGCAGTCTCTGATCTTCTGTCTTTCATGGTCGTTTCGCCCCCCCCCCCACCATTTGTATTCATGCTTATGGAGAACCTGGTATTCCTGCATATTAAACTAAGCTGTCATATCTGCAGCAGCCTGTTTGCTGCCTCTGTGCTGAATAATGGATCGTCCTTTGTGTTTGTGTCCGTTAGAGGCAGATGGAGATAAAGAAATCCTGTCAACAGAAACATTTACATTTAGAAACTGATCCTTTATGGAGGTAAAATGAGCTGAATACGTTAGAATCAGAGAGCAAATGTTTTATGGATCCCTTAAAAATGGAAACTTTATACTCTTTATGTATTTCAGCTGTTGGATAAAGGCCTAAAAAAACCCACAATGCTCAGATTTTTCAAGTTAACACTGGCATGATGTTTTGTTGTCCCTTCTGACCCACAAATTATATTATTTACAATATTTACATCAGAACTGATATTTAAAAGAAAACAGACTCCAGGACGAACAGTCAGAAAATACAGTTAAACTGCAGGAAGCAGCAAAATAAACACGACAAAATGACCTCACAGTCTGACTGGGGGTTGTAGAGGGAGCTGAAACGCTGCAGATTCGATGGCGAAGCTTTGATATGACCTCAAATAGCCCGATGTCCCTGCCTCGCCATCTGGGGCCACACAGAGATCCGAACTAGCTGCAAGCTGTCCTTCGGGACCAGGAGGTCTGGTCCAGAAAGACCAGGTGGCCCAGGTTAAATCACAGATCTCTTTATTATCACCAGTCTTTCTCATCATTTATACATGGATATGATGAATTTCTGAGTGACCGCCTCATGGTCCAGGGTTTCATCCTGCAACGTCCAATAATCCCTGCACTCGGATATGATTTAATGTTTAGTACTGCAGTTTGTTCAGAGACTTAACATTTTAATGAGTCAACAGGTCCCTTCATTTAAAAGGTAAACACGATTTTAACCCTCTTATTAAAGTTTCTAAAATAACTAAACTCTAAAATTTTCTGAAGCGTCTGATGCTCAACACAGTAAACTCAGACCAACTTCAGAAACATGCAGACTTTGACAGCTAGGCCTCTGATTGGCTATGACATCACTTACCGGAGCCAATAGGAGCGTCCGATGTAGAGACGTGACTCTAGACGTCACTATCAAAGATGGAGGATGAGAATGGATGGATAAACACACAGAAGGAGTCAGAGAGTCAGACTGATCCAGATCTGAACTAACTTCCTTCATCAGGCTGGCTGTGTCGGGCTCTGCCGCCCCCTGCTGTCAGTCTCTGGTAGTGTTTTCACCCCCCAGTCTGAATGGGGCTTCAGTGAAGTCATCTGGAGTCTGAACATCAGAATGTGCAGCTCAGCATCTGTTGGACTTCGCTCAGTTTACAGAGCTGGAAAGAGAGAGTGCTTCAGATAAAATCTGATCTCAGGATCACTTTAAACTTCTTCAGATGGACTGAGATGTTTTAAATTGGAGGAAAATGACAGTGCAGCTCAGTTGAGTCCAGCAGGGGGAGCCACCTCCAAAGCAGTTGGTGCTTTGAATCCACAGCGGCAGGTCACATTAAACCGTAGACCAGGTCCAGGACTGTTGGATCCCCGGTGTGGAGAACGGTGTGTAAAAAGCAGCAGGTTAAATTTAGAAGGAGGCTGTGACATCTGAAGCTGTCAGCTGTTATCACTGTCACTGCTCACACTGCTGCTCAGTGTGTGTGTCTGTGTGCGTGCAGCCTGACTCAGGCTTTGGTAATGAGGCGCACACTGCTACACACCCTGATGGGAACTAGTTGGTGCAAACTGTCCCAAATGTAATTCACAGTAACGGAGGTCATGGTGTTCGGCGGTCATGTCTGTGAGGATGTCCAGGCTCCATGACTGAGTAGATGTTGGTGTTGTGATGCTTTTAAAGAGTCTCCCTTATTCATTAGGCGTGAAGCCCATTGTGTTATTTTTGTATTTTACGTTGCGTTCAGCGTTGTCACATCAAATCTTGTTGGGTCACTTTTCTCAGTTTGATGATCTATCGATGATAAACTGTTTTTTATTTCATCTCCTCTTCAACCAGAATGACTAACACACAGGACGGAGACAGACAGTGGGTGGATGTGTCTGTGTGTGTCTGTGTGTGTCTGTGTGTGTCTGTGTGTGCAGTGCAGAGGAGTCCAGTGAAAGGCAGCCGATAAGTGACGGACAAATTAACTCTGTAGTTTCTGTATTTGGTGAATGAAGAAACTCCTTCCTGACGTCAACACTCAGGAACATATTTACCTCATTACCACACAGACAGGTAGGTTGTGTTTCCTCTGACTGTTGGAATGAGAAGGTCAGTCTACAGGGAGTCAGATTCTGTTGCCAGGGTTGCGTAGTCTGGGTTGTGTTGTTGGTATTGTGTATCTTTATAGTGTCATACTGTCACAGGAAATCAGTTGAGTTAACAATGTGAGTCCTCTTCAGGTCTAGTGACATCACAGTGATGTCATGAAAAGTCGTTTGGTTTTGGATCCATCAGGTGACCTCTGACCTCTGATTATCTCTGTTCTGTCGTTGCTGCATCGGCCAGCGAACAGGAAGTAAAGTAGCTTCACTGGTTGTTGGCTGGCGTCTCCGTCTCGTCTGCCATCTTTTTTTCTTCTTCTGCTTTTAAACGTCTGAGAGTTTGTGTTGTTGTGGATCTCCCTACTGTTTCCTTCTTCCTCTTCCTTTTCCCGTTTCCCTCTCTGCTTTGATGTCATCTCCTCCGTGTTCATATCTCCCTCTCTGGTCCTCCACACCTCCTCTTCCCTTCACCTTTCTCCTCTTCCTCTTTTTGCTCCTCCTCTTCCCCTGTCAGTTCTCCTCCTCTTCCTCTCGTCCACATCGCTGACTCTGTCCTACATCACTCTTCCCTCCCCGAGGATACACCCCCACTCTCTCTCGCTCTCTCTCTCCCTCTCTCATTTAACCCTCCTCGTTTCCGATGAGTCATGTGACCAAACCAGCCTCTGTCCCTGGAGACCAATCACACCCCCACAGAGGAAGGCTCAGCACACACACACACACACACACAGCAGTGCTCACTCGCCCCAGCTCTCATCATCACCAGGACTCTGTCAGTGTAGCGAGAGAGGGAGAGAGAGCGAGGGAACGCAACAGGGAGAGAGGAGGAAAACAAGCCGGAGAGCGAGGAAGAGGAGTCGAGCGCCTGAGAGGAGGTCAACAGGGAGAGGAATCTAATCTACCCGAGGAAGGAGGAGGAGGAGGAGGAGGTGGGGTCAGTGGAGAGGAGGAGGAGGGGGGAGGTTCTCCCTGAATGAAGGAAGAGCTCTGGGAGTCGTTTCCTCCCCGCCGTGATGGAGCGACGCGAGGAATGAGGGCGGATGGTGAGAGCAGGGAGCAGCAGCAGCAGCAGTGGAGGAGGAGGTGGAGAGGCTGGAGGTGGAGGCGGAGGAGGAGGTGCGGCGGGAGCCGGAGCCGGGCGGTGCGGGAGGAGCCGGGAGCGCTCCCGGAGGAGGCGGCTGTCGGCCAACTGCCCCGGCGCCGACAAGATGTCCCCCAGCATGAAGAAGGTGGAGTGTTTCTCGCCCATGTTGTGCCACTGCAAGGTGGCCTGCACCAACAGCACCATCTCCCTCATGTTCGGCTGCAAGGTGGGTGGACACATCCGGAGCTCCGCCACCGCCGGGCAGGGAGCAGAAAGGAGGGAGATCCTCAGCAAAGTTTGGTTTCACATGGGGGGGCGGGGGGGAGGTGTGAGGTCACGGCGAGGGCGAACGGTTCATGTGTTCGTTGAAAGGTGAAAATCCTGAGTAAATTATGGATGATTAATGAGCGAATACTTTCAGACAAAGCTGAAAATATCTGAAACAACATTGATCCGTTATCGATGAAGTTGCTGATAAGTTTTCTGACGGATCAGTGAACTAAATAATCGCTGAGAAATCTGTTCAACAAAGAAACAGGATCCTACATTTCCCAGAAAGCCTCTTCTTTACTGATAACAGATTAAAACAGCCACTTTCCAAATGGTAGATTTAATTCTGTGACCTGTTGGTTTGGTGTGTGGACAAAGTTGTTGCTGAAAGATTTGTGAGGCAGCATCTTCACACCGCCTTTAAGACCTGAACATTTAATGGGCTTGTATTACTAACAGCGAGGCAGAGACTTCAGAGGAGAGAGAATCCAGACGGCCTCTTTCACGTAACGCAGGTTCAGCTGTGGTTGTTTCCTCTGCACCTGTCAGACAACAGCTGAGGGGGGAAAAAGCCCGCTAGTGGCTGTTTGACCCAACGCGATGTGATAGGCCGACTGAGCTGCCTGTCACCTCTGCCTCACAGGACCCACCAATCATGGGCTCTGTTTGCATCAGCGCTGACGCCTGATTGGCTGACGGGTCCAGCTTCGGCGGTGCAGGCAAGTGCATGTGTGGTCAACGTGTGCTCTGCAAGGGAACGCCAACAACACCAAAAACACATCACACGTCAGATGTGCTGATGGAGGCTGAGAACTGTGACTCTGGAAAATTCAGAGCTTCAATGAGGATTGAAGGAATATCAAAGACAAATCAGACTTTGACGACACAAGCCCACCTGACATGTTTGATGGAAGTTGATGGTTTGAGGTTAAAATCAGACTTTTTGTTTCACACTGTTACTTTCCAGAGACTATTTAAGACGTGTTTGTTTCTGAGGACACGTTTGACTAATTGTTGAATTAGAGTTTAGAGGTAATAATCCTTTAAATGTCACCTCCAGTGTTGGTGATCATCATCTTTCAGGTGAGACCACAGCAGGTGAGAACAGGAAACGAGGGAATGAAGAAGGCAGGATCTGGTTGAAGGAGTCCAGTCCACTCCAAATGAATCTTTTATTGACCTTTCACCTCCGGGTTCTGATTGGATGGTCACATGGAGCCTGGGGGAGCTGGGGGGTGAAGCAGAGTATCAGTGGAGCAACACGTTGACCTCTGAACCGTTGGGCACAGGAAAACCACTCAGATTACTGCTTCCTGTCCGCTGTGGATCAGGATTTGATTGGTATCTGTTGTTAATCTGAGGGATTGGTGATGTGACCCTCTTAAATCTCAGACTGGAGGTTAGATGGTCTGCCTGTGATTCACCACCCTGCTTCTCCTGCTGCTGTAACTTCAGCTCAATGACAGTTTGATTGCAACTGGTCTTAATTAAGTCCCATTGATCAGCTGCCATCGACTGCTTTCACCACCACACACTCAATAGCTCGTGCCGGATTTGGTCCATGTTGGGCCGTAAAGTATTTTTAAAACCGGCTGCCTTTCAGGCCCGATCCACCTGCGTCTGCTGGACTGATCCAGTGGGTTTTGGCAGCTGATGGCAGAGTTGGCAGTTCGATCCCCGGCACCTCCAGCTGATAGGACCGGGTCTCAACGCAGCTCATTGGCCATAAACGTTCTGTCAAAGGTCACTAGATGACCAACTAGATTACATTACATTAGCTTTATTAATCCCACCATGGGGAAGTTCACAGTGTGGACAGCAGCAGTACACACATCCAGTGCAGGGGATCTGGGGGAGAAGGGGTGGAGCTGACCTGCTCTGGACTCTGTCCTGATGGGGCGGTAGAGTCTGTCGATCACAGACAGGCGGGGGGATGAGACCAGGTCCAGCACGTAGACTTGGTCTAACTGACAGAGGGGTTCTGGTCTGCGTGGATCTGGACTTCCAGTCTTCCGGTATGTAGGGCTGGAAACGAGGTGGCAGCTAACTTAGCTTAGCATACAGACCGTGTGGGAGTGTTTTGCCCATCTGTGCTCAGACAGCAGCAGAGGAGATAAATAAGTCCCGGAGCATGTTATCCTCCTGTTAGATCATGTGGGTGATTCCTCTGCTCGTCTTCCTCCTCCCTCTTCATCACATCGTTGAATCATCCACTAACTCTCCTCCTCCTCCTGAACATCCTGCTACATCCGCTCTCTGGTGATGTTCCTATTTATAGAAGCTTTTGGCAGGCAGGAGTCGACATTGTGCCTCTTCGTCCTCCTCCTCCTCTTCAACAGCTCTAAGAGAGAAGAGGAGGAGGAGGAGGAGGAGGTTCTCTTCAGGCAGACAGTGTCATCACTGGAAACCTCGCTGCCTCCTACATGTACATTTACGTTTGTGCTGCTCTTGTCCACAGTGAGTGGGCTCAGTGTCTGGCTCAAGGACACTCTGACGTGGAACCACAGCGGGGACCGAACCTGAGACACCTGACATGTCACTGCAGCTCAACCTTGTGTGAAATAAGGCAGAGGTTTTTACCTGAGCAGAGGAAGTTCCACCTGTGTCCTGGTTGTTCCTCTCACTTCATGCTCGGCTTCTTCCTGTTCCAGGTCGTTTTTCCCTCCAGTGTCGTGACGACTCCGATCGCCTGCGGCCTCCTGATGCTTCTCCATCTGCTGCGACTCGGACGAGCACAATTCAGCTCAAGCTGTTGTACATGACTGCAGAGGGGGTGGGGGGACCAGAGCAGCAGCTAATTTAGCTTAGCATAAAGAGAGAATCTGGATGTGTAGAGAGCTGGACTGTCCACCCACACAGATAATAAATACAGCCGGAGTAGATTCAGTGTCTCAGGTTATTAACTGG
The DNA here is from genome assembly GCA_034769265.1 of Remorina albescens. Taxonomy (NCBI): domain Eukaryota; kingdom Metazoa; phylum Chordata; class Actinopteri; order Carangiformes; family Echeneidae; genus Remorina; species Remorina albescens. The sequence continues at coordinate 528,795 of CM068478.1, read as the reverse complement.
TTGTGTAGTTTGTGTGGTGCGATGCTGTCTGTTTAAAGGTCCTTTTTGGTCCGTTTTATTCTCCCGTCTGATGACAGATGCTGCTCAGTCTGACTCATTGATTAGTGGAACTCGTTGCTCTCTGTGTGCTCCTGAAAAGCTGCAGATGAGTTTTCCTTCATTCACACTGCTGCTGTAATCTGCTCTTCTTCATCACATGCACAGCTGATTGGATTCAATCAACCCCCCCCCCCCCTCGCATGACCAATCCCTCCATTTTAGTCCTGCACCCGGACCTTTCCAGTCCAGGTCTTACAGACTTTGAGCAGTGACCCTGATCCCTGTCTATGATGGATGATCTTGTTACACAGCCTCTGGTGGAAGGTCCACTTGGCTCTTGTGATGTAATCTGACTTCCTGTTTGTCTGTGACCTCTGACCCTTCAGAATCCTTCAGTAATTAAACCAGTAATGGCGGCAGGATTATTACTGTATACGCAGCTCAGACGAAACGCCACATCTGCATCTGTTGATGTTCAGATGATGGAGGAGAGTCATCTGGCTAAACGCTCAAAGATTGTCTTAAGGTTTCTTTAAAAAGCTTCTCAAGTTTTAAGGGTTTTTTCTTTAGTCTTATTCTAGAGGAATCACTTAGATTCAGCTAGACCTGAGTGACCAAACTGAGGGAAAATATTCAGGGCTCCTCTGACTCTGAGTCTCTGTGACAGAAGAACATGAACATGAATGAGAACCAGTGGAACCTGGAAAAGGAGGAACTGGTTCTACAACACAGACACGGCACTTCCCTCAGCTGCTTCCTCCATCGTGATGCTTCTGGATGTGTCCACCCACACAGATAATAAATACAGTCGGAGTAGATTCATTGTCTCAGGTTATTAACTGGTTGTGTAGTTTGTGTGCGATGGGGAGCTGAAGTTCAGATTGTTGAACGTGCTGATGGATCAGTTGTTGGATAATAAGTCAGATGTTGTGAACTTGCTCCTCTCTCTGTCCGGATCACAGACACACAACAGATGTCTAACTGTTTGTGCGTTTGTGTGTGATAGTGGTGATACTGTCTGAGACTGATGATATTTTTGGTCTGTGTGTACACACTGTTCTCTCTGAGGCAGTTCACTGCTTCCTCTGTTGAGCTGACTGATTCGCTGTGGTGGGACAAAACCTGAGCCCCCCCCCCCGACTGACTTCCCTCCAGTTCAGATGAGGATTGTGAGATGAGGTGAAAGTGAACACATCGAAATGAAAATGCTGCAGATTGAAACAGCATCATTCACACAGATTTCCGGTGTCTCTGGTCTAGTCTGGTCTGGTCTCTAGTCTCTGGAGGGGTCCGTTCTAGTCTTTGGGGGGGGTCCGGTCTCTGGTCTGGTCTGGTCCGGTCCAGTCTCTGGAGGGGGCGTCCGGTGTCTCGTCTCCTCTGGTCTGATCTGGTCTAGTCTCTAGACTCTGCAGGGGTCCGGTCTCTGGTCTAGTCTGGTCACCGTTCCTTGCTGTACCTTGCTCGTTGGTGTTCAGGTGCCCCCACCGGGAATCGAACCGGACCCACTACACTCAAGTCACCACATTCATTCATTCATTTATTTATTTATATATTCATTCATGGGGAGGGGGGCGTGCATTATTAGCGACCTCCTCAGAGAATTTTCGTTCCTTTTTATTCAGGGAAAAAAAAAATAAAAATACTTTTATGTAAAATGTCGGCCAGTTCTGTTATTCTGTGTTTATAATGAATTCCGTTTTTAATGTCTAATTCCGTGATTGCGGATTTTATAGGGCCGAGCTTGACATGAGCTTCACAGTGTGCAGGGTTTGCAAAATGAGGAACTCATGTTTAACTGCACTATTTTTTTTATAAAGAGACACTTTTATTTTTGGTACTTAGGCAAAATGTGATATTGCTTTTATGCAACAGTTGCAACAATTCCATCTAAGCATGGATAAATGTTTAAAACTTAATTAATGTGAAAAAGACACTTTAATGTCTCCACTAGAGTAGATCATGAGGATCCTTTGCACACTTATAGATTGAAGCAGAAATCATTATGAATCAAATCGTTTTGAATCGAATCGTAGCCCCAAAAGTCGGAATCGAATCGAATCCTGAGATGGTAAAAGATTCCCACCCCTCCTGCTGCCGTCCATCAACCAACCAAAAGTCCCGTCAGTCGTTCACCTCGCTGCTGATCAGCTTCCCCCGTTTAAGGGCCAGCTCACTCATATCCCAGACCAGCACCCCCTCTGACTCTTAGACCACATCCAAATTTTAAAGCTCTGCAAATTAAAACCATCTCCATCCAGAAGAGTGTTTTATCTCTGTATCACACACATCACTTGACTCTCACCTGCACTGAGCATGTGCAGGTCGGTGTAAACAGGAAGCAGCTGGTTATTTCCAGAATAAGTGAAGTTAACCAATCAACAGCTGAGACTAAATGGCTCCAGTTTTCAAAATAAAATGTCCAGGTTACATTTCTGGAGTAAAATCTCTGGAGTGACGCGGACGGGAGGTGAAAACCTTCAGCCTTCAGATCGGGGTGGGGGGTGTACGACATATGAATGTGTTGTTGTGCAGCGTCCAGCGATGCCACTGTCACTGGTTGCTAGGCAACAGCACCCCTCCTCTTCTGAGCCAAGATGCCCGTTCCTCAGCCTCCAGCCAATCAGATGTGGGATAATCCGGTTCAGAAGCAGATTAGTGGCTCTTTGAAGTGGCTGAGGGAAGTGAGGCTGGTACAGCAGCGTTTCAGGGTTTCACTAATCTGGACTCTGATGGTGAGGCCTGCACCCGGCTCAAACTGGATCGGCACAGATCCACAACACCTCAGACACAATATTATTCCAGTCCAGGCTGAATAGCAGGCGGTCAGGACAGTCGTTCACCTGAGCCGCAGCTCTGACTCATCCAGAGGCCATCAGGACTCCATATTTTCTGTCAGACATGAAGGAGCCCTGTGCCTGTACCACTACATTACCCATGAGCCTCTGCAGGAGAGGTGGTGAGAGAGTTTAATAGATCTGGTTCCCCCAGTAGACTCTGTTGGATCAGTTCTTCAGGTCCAGATGAAAGTGATCCCATTTCAGTTTCTGATAGAGGCAGGAGCTCCTCCTGTCAGTCAGCGCTCAGGGCATTAACGCCAGCAGCAGCTCTGTTGTTCACCACCATCTCTGTGTGTTCTCCCTGTTTCAGAAGTACAGGCACCACGATGAGGACTCGTCCCCCCAGGAACAGAGCTCCCCTCAGCTGACGGAGGAGATGGGGGGGGCAGAGCTGGTCCAGGTAGCAGAGAAGAACCTTTCCCAGATCGAGAATGTGCACGGATACGTCACCCACGCTCACATCTCCCCTATGAAGGTAGGAGGAAGGAGTAGTTTGACCCTCTCTGTCCTTTTACTGTCCCAGAGAGTCGAATCGCTGATTTAAAAAAGATATAACAACCCCCCCCGATGAGGACAGACGGTATCCATTCTATGTCCTTTATCTGATTTCAGGAGTAATGAAGGTTAAAAGCTCCAAACTTCCTGAAAAATTGATCAGTTTAAGCTTTTTTCATGAGTGAAGCTTTTCAAATCATCCAGTTGATGATTTGAGATATGTTTGAAAAATGATGATAACTCTTCATAAACCAGTAAAGTCAGACCTGTCTGTGCTGTTTTATAATGTTTATGAATTAAGTTCTGTCCATTTGTCACATTCACATGATTTGCATTCAGAACTTCATTTAAAATCCACCTGATTTAATTTTCAAATTACATTCACGTGTATTAAGTCACACACACACACACACACACACACACAGAGGGAGGATGAGGCCTGTTTCTTGTCCATGTTGCTGACATTTGGTTAATCAAAACACTGAAGCTGCTCTGAAGCTCATATGTATTTGTACCTGTTGTATCTCATACCTGTCTCCTTCCATAATACCATAACACACACACACTAACACACCACCAGTCAAAATCCTCCAGTCCGTTTCCTGTTTGAACCTCCTGCTAGAGGAGGAGATGAAGCACTGTAATGGGTCAAAGGTCGTAGCTCTTTGGGGACCCTGACTCCTCTTCAGAGTTTTGTTTATACAGTTTTTACTGTTTTGGTTTGAGGTATCGACGGCCCACAGCCAATCAGGTGTTGGTCTTCCTAAGTTATCCTTCTGTTTCCTATCTCTGAACAACCGGACCACAAAGTCTTCAGTTCCAGTCCGGGACCATAAAAGGTCAGATGAAACTTATATTTCAGGGCATCACAGGGACAGGCTGCTCTCTCTCTCTCTCTGATAGTTGTTTTATAAAGTTGTGTTAAAATGTCTGTCATTATTGTTGATCCTAGAGAAGAAGACTTTATATCAGTGAGTCAGGTATAAAATCTGAACTTTGACGGCTGCGTTGGTTGGCTATTTTTAGGTGAAGGTGAAACAGTCAGCTGTTTATACAAAACAGTAGTTTGAATAGACGGTGAACGCATCAGAAGGTCACATGACTGCTGACTGATTGTGTGCGTCAGGTTTATTAAAGTGCTGGTTTTACACTGTTGAACGGGGGATTAGCTTGTGGGAGCTGAAGGTTTCAGATTTGTGATGTGGGACGGTTCATTTCTGAGTTGGATAATAAACATGAAGCTGGAGCCGACTGTGTAAGCTGAATACAGGCTAAATACGTGCTAATGGCTCTGCTAGCATGCGAGGTAGCATCACTTGAATCACAGCAAATCAGTCACAGGCGCTGCGGTTGCAGACGTCAGCTCAGACTGGTTGTGGTTGGTTGTGTCTCATCCTGCTCTCAGAGTCTTTGCCCTTTGACCTCTGGGCTGATCTCACCCGTCAGGGTGTCAGGTGGTCAGTGTGTTTAGACCAGAACAGGACCAGACCTGGAGGATTTGGCGGCCTCTCAGTCATGTGACTCCTCTTCACGCCGTCCTCCATGCTGCTGCTGTGTGCGTCTCATCAGTGTTTGTGTTGTCTCTTCCCCGAGCAGTCCACCAACTTAATGCATCCAGATGACTAATAATAATCCACCTGTGGAAACAGGAGACCGACGAGCTCTGACAAACCTGAACAACTCTCCATGTTGGAGCAGAGTTGATCAGGTTGCATCATGAGAAAAGAAGGATCTGTCTGCTCAGATCTCCACGACACAGTGAAATTCTTACAGCTGTCTTCTCATCCCTAAAAAAAAAAAAAAAAAAAAAAAAAAAAAGGTGATAATTGATGTCATGAGGTTCAAATTTTTTATGTAGGAAACAGATATGAAGTAAAAATAAAATGAAAATCTGAAATCAACTTAAAGGTAATTAAAATTCACCACATCAAATAAAATGAAAACCACAGCGTTGAAAGAAGAGACTCAGATTCTAAATAATCTGACGTAGACCTGAACAGTGACAGCAGAACGTCTCCACAACTGGTTCTGGTTCTGTGTGTCGTCGGGTCACAGTTCGATTCCCAGACAAACAGCAGCTCAGCTCTCTGGACCGCTGCTGCCATCGTGTGGTGACAACCAGACCGACATCAGAGCCCCCCCCCCAATAATATATTTATTTATTAAACTTAATGAAGATACTAAAAGTAATAAAACCAGATAGTGGTGAGAAATAAGAGAATAAACATGAGACATCGTCATGTTTAAATAAAATGAATTCAACCATTTTTACAGCGTTCATTAATGAAATGATTCATCGATCTATAATAATAATAATAATAATAATAATAATAATAAGTCAACAATCAGGAGTGACAGTCTTCATCAATCACCAGTGAACCAGTACCACACCTGGTCCTTCTGGTCCCAGCTCCTCGGTCTCCATTCAGGACCCTGGTAGACGTGTCAGCTGTCTATCTGTCCCTCATCTCATCAAGTCCTAGACCTGGTCCTCAGCCAAGACTCTGTCCTCCCCTGTCCTTCTGTCCTCGTCCTCCTGATGTTTTCATTTAAATGATGATCCAAGTTTAGATCTCAGAGACTCCAACAGCAGAAAGTAGGACGAACACACACACACACACACACACACACACACACACACACACACACACAAACACACAGTGAAGGAGTCTCTGTGTCTGTGAGGTCCATCACTGTTATTGTGTTTTACAGTAATGAAGAGATTATTGATTAATGTTGTTAAGCTGAATTCGTCCTTTAATTCAACACCAGTCGACTTGAAGTCGCTCTTTCGCTTTGTTTCCGTGGAAACCACAGACATCAGTCTGTCAGGTATGTCGGTCACCATCTGACTGATGTGACCATGAGACGTCATCTTTCCTCCCCCCTCCTGTAGGTAGCGTCTCTGGAGTGCATCTTTGACGGCTCCTCAGCTTTAGGACAGCACCACCCGGAGCTCCCCTCCCCCACGCCCTCCACCCTCTACCCTCATGGAGAGGACAGCCCCACCCCTTCCTGCTCCTCCAACCCCTACCCCCCGATCCAGGTAACAGCCCCTCACTCCCCCTCCCCCCCTGCTGCACCATGTTCTTCACATCTCCATCAACTTTTCCTCTTCCTCGTGGATCTTGTACGCTTCCTGTTGTTGGTTGGTGGTGCTGGATGATTTGTGTGTAAGCTTGGCGGTTTGGTAATGGTGCTGCGATGCCTAGCTTAGCTTATAGCTGGCACCGAAGTACCGTGAGCAGCGAGCTGTTGGTTTGATTGAAGGATGAAGATGGTCAGGTTCACTTTGTGCTTGTTTGGTTTTGTTCAGTGGAAACTAAGTTGTTGTATGAACGTACTAACATGCTAACCGTAGCATGTTGGGACACGTAGTGAGCACTCTCTAGTTCAGCCCAAAGCAGCTGCTGGAGCTGGATCTCCACACCTTCACCTGCTCATGGTGTCCAGCTTTGGTCAAGAAATCTCCACTTCCTGTTCGTTTGATCTCCATCCGCGGCCTGACGTCAGCAGGCAGCTGTCTCCAACACCTCCGCCACTGTATCGCACTCCATGGATCCTCATATCCCACAAAGACATGACGGCTGGGAGGACGTACAGTACACTGCTTTTTTTATTACTCCTTTTCCTCCGCCTGTCGCTCCTCAGCAGCACCATGGCAACGCAGCAGATGAATGTCGACAAAGAAAATCCTGACGGCAGGAAAATGGTGGAGGAGGAGGGGGTTGAACCTGCAGAGAAGGGGGGGGGGGGGCTTCTGTCGGTCTAAACACAAAGATTTACAGCAGCTCTGATGTATATTTAGCTCCGAGACAAAAGATTCAGAGGCCATCAAATGACTTGTCACTAATGCTCCTTCTCCATCGTCTCATCTCTGCTACACTTCATATCCAACTACAGCAAAGGATGCTGGGAGGGCAGGCCAGCTCTATTTATAGCCGGCAGAGTTCCAGGCGGTCCTGGAATATCAGGGAAATCACAGAATATTAAGGGAAGAGGAGGGAAACTGGTACACAACATTTCCATGAGACAAAAATGTTCACATCGTACAACTTGTATAAATTGTATTTGTCCAAATTATAGAAGAACCCAATTATAAAAGTCTGAAGACAAGAGAACCTGGATTGCACAGGAACCTGTCAACCGCTGTAGAAGTAATAATAATACCAACAATACTACTACTACTAATAATAATATTAATAATATTTATTATTATTATTATTGTGCACAGCTTCTGTAAAGCCAGTACAGAAGTGTCATATATTACAGTAAATGTCGACTTGTCATTGTGTACCTTTGGTGTTACATAGTTTCTAGACCACGTAAAGTTTCAGCAGCCGTTTCCCCCCTTCTGACCTCCTGACTCTCGACCACGTGGTGTGAATCAGGATAACTCTTCTTCAGTATTTTTGTCCAGAAACAGTCTGTCCTGGGTCACGTCCTCTTTCCTCCATGCTTGTTGAAGAAATTAGCTGCCTATTGTGGAGTCTGAATTATGGAAAGGAAATAACATGAAACATGAGATACATTGGATAGTTCTGCCCAAAGTTTCTGCCTCTTAAAGAAAGCTTTTTCTTGCCATCGTCACCAAGTGCTTGCTCATCGGGGGATCTGTTGGGTCTCTTTAAATAATTTTATAAAGAGTTTGGTCTAGACCTGCTCTATATGTAAAGTGCCTTGATGTAGCGCTATACAAATAAATCTGATTTGATTTGATTTGATTTGATTTGTTTGGATAGAAGAACCAGAAGAAACTATATTTAGTAACTAAAGCTATATCTGACAGTCACACAGTAGCCCCGCCCCCTAACCCCTCCCCTTTCCCTCTAAATGGAGCATCGTTTAAAAAATGAACATCATGTTGTATTGAAGACTGTAAACTAGAGACTGAGACCATAAACGCATCAGGAAAACATTTACTGAGGAGGAGGAGGGACATTTTCCCATAGACTTCAATATAAAGGAGGAGGAGGGACATTTTCCCGTAGACTTCAATATAAAGGAGGAGGAGGGACATTTTCCCGTAGACTTCAATATAAAGGAGGAGGAGGGACATTTTCCCATAGACTTCAATATAAAGGAGGAGGAGGGACATTTTCCCATAGACTTCAATATAAAGGAGGAGGAGGGACATTTTCCCATAGACTTCAATATAAAGGAGGAGGAGGGACCAGTGTAGTCGCCCCCTGGTGGTCAGCAGATGGAGGCTGTCAGTTAATATTCAGATTAGTTTTGGTGACTCAGTCGAAGCGTCACGAACAGAAGCTGCATGAATCACCGCACTGTCCGTCACAGAGTGATAACTCAGCAGTTCCCCCTGCTGACTCATTTTTAGAAAGGGACTCTAAAGTCTGAAGACTGAAGTAGGACAGAGGTCAGCTGGCCCCCCCCCCGGGGGCTGAGAACCAGGAGGGAGGAGGAAGGAGCTGCAGAGGGAAGAGATGAGAGGACGAACTTCCTCCCTTTAAACGCTCCGGTCTGCCTGTCGTCAGCCCTGCAGTCTGCTGTCTGCTCCACACGGCCCACCGCCCGCTCTCTCTCCGCCTGCTCAGCGATGCTCTCTCACCCCGCCAGAGTAATCCGCCGCTCCCCTCGAGGCTGCTCTCTCTCTTTTCCCAGTCAAGTCCAGCGTCTCATCCGCCGCCGTGTACCGGCTGACGTCCTCCTCCCCCGCCGCGGCTGGTAAACGAACCGGAGGAGGACGACCTCGTCGCGTCGCGGCTCCTCTGCAGCTTCCCTGTTTGTGTCTGTGAGGAAGAAGAAGGGGGGGGGGGGGGACGCACGAGGTGGAGCGAAGCCCCCCTCCCATCGTCTGCTCTCCAGCCAGCACCACCTCCGCCACCCCGCAGCCTGCTGCAGGAGCGAGAGGCGGCGCAGAGGAGGCGACACGCCACCTCCACCTTCACCACAGCAGCAGCAGCAACAAGCAGCATGCTCAACTCCGTGTGGTACGCCAAGAAGATGGGCCGCCGCATCATGGGCACCCTGAGGAGGACCAAGAGGCTCCACAGGCGCCTACTGGTAGGTACCCCCACCCTCCCATTCATAAAATAAATCCTCCTACAGGGGGGAAGGGGGCGTGAAGGGAGGCGCTGCACCGCTGTGTGTGCTGCGAGTCATTTTCTACAGTGTGTACGTGTGATCGTCCTCCTGCTGTGTTGTCGGAAACGGTTCGACGGGTCCGTTCGCTCGAGGATGTGACGCTGCTGGACGAGGCAGATGTGGAGAAGTTGCAACAGGAGATCTGCTGCTGCTGCGTCATGTGCTGGATCCAGATCCACGCAGACCCCCTCCCACATCTGGTCCAGCTCTCCACCACAGGTCTCCAACAACCCTCATCCACAGTCCTGTCTCCACCAGCAGATAATAAGTGTGTGTGTGTGTGTGTTGGTCTGATGAGGTTATTACGTTCGAGCTCAATCTGTCGGAGCTCGCCGTGTAAACGTGAGATCGCTGTGTGTCGTCACACACACACACACACACACACACACAGCTGGTGAATGTTCCAGAGCTTTCAGCAGCTGTGGCTCGGATCAGATGAGGAGGATCTGCCCACACCTGGGTCCTGCTGATCCTGGCTTCAGAGTCCGGCTCACCGGTGCAGCCGGTCTGAAAGGTGGCGGCGTGTCCATGTGCAGATTTACCTGCATAAACAGCAGCTTCGTGTTCCGGGCAGATGTGAGGAACCCCTGCAGTAGCACATGCCTTTCCCGGCGTTGCCTAGCAACCTCCCGGCTCCCGACACGCAGCGCTGCCTCGCCGCTTCCCGTTCACTGACAACACAGGAACAGGAGTGCAGAAACGTCCAGAACGCCACCCGAAAGATCTCGCATCTGTCTGACAGAAGAGTCGCTGATCAGCTCAGCCGGAGGAGACCAAACAGTTTCACCCTCTTCACCATCAGCTGGCCTTTACCGCTGCAGGATTCACATTATGAGCATCAGAGGCATCATTAATGAGCAGAACTCCCGATCAGATAAAGATAGAAGAGGAACTTTTCTTTGGTGGTTCTGCTTCAGATTAGATTTTGCCTTTATTTATCCCACAGTGGGGAAGTTCACACTTTAATGCTTTTCAATGTGTGTTTTTGGTGCGTTATTATAAAACCACTAAAAAACACTGCAGTTATGAAAGTAAAAGAAATGAATTGGCAGAGAAGTTAAAGGTGAACACTGGAACAGGTTATTTATTCTTCCTGGTGTGACCGAAGGTCGATGTAGTCAACTGAAACACATCAGGGACGGACGTCAGTGGACCTCTTCGGTGTCTTCATACGAGCCGAGCCGGTTTGACCTTTTGGACTTTAGGTCACAGACGCAGATTAACAGGTCCATCAGGATGGTGCAGAGCAGGACTGTGGAGATTCTGCTGCTGCACTAACCCAGAGGTGTCTCACCTGTAGGTCTGAAACCTTCATTCTATCTGCTGACCACCAGGGGGCCACTCCACTGAAGTCTATGGGAAAATGTCCCTCCTCCTCCTCTCTGATGAGTTTATGGTCTCAGTCTCTAGTTTACAGTCTTCAATACAACATGATGTTCATTTTTTAAACGATGCTCCATTTAGAGGAAGGAGGGGAGGGGTTAGGGGGCGGGGCCACTGTGTGACTGACAGACTGAACCACCCAATCAGAAGAGAGAACACAGCAGGTCAGCTCCACCTTCTCCTCCAAATATGCTTTCAAACCCAACGTGGCTGATGAGCGAATGACAAACTGACGGGTGATGTCACAGCTCGACAGTTATTTGACCAACAGAAAAGGTTGGAGATGATCAGATGGGCGGAGCTGTGACGAGCGGTGTGTCCTGCGGGCGGCGCTTTGGAGTGATTGTGCGTGGACTGATGGCTGAAGAGTGAGGAGGTCTCAGTCTGTACACTTGTCCACCGTGCCGTCCTCTGTTTGTGGTATTGATTTGTCGTAAATGCTGCGTTTGTGTTGCTGCCGTCATGAATCATGTGCTCCCTCATTTAACGCTCCAGGTCGATTCTGATGGCGCTGCGGGACAATAAACTGCTTTTATGTCCACATGCCAGTTTAAGACATCAGAGACAATGCACTCACAGGTTAATGTGGACGCAGATCAATATGATTTGACATCCTGTGTCTTTGGGGGGCGGGGGGTCCTTTAGAGGGAGAGTCATTTTGCGATGCTGCTGAGGAGTCTGGGAATCAGCTTGTTTTTCCTCCGGAAAGGGAACGATCTGGGAATACTCCAACAACAGAGTTTGAAATCCACTTATGAAATCAGACCGTGTTGTCACATAAACGGTTCCCTTAAATCTGAAAAATAACAGACACTTTCAGAAAAGTGTTGGTTTGTTGTTGGAACCTTTTGGAAATCTGAGAGAGAAGACTTTTTTAAATTTAATTGAATTTATGGGGGCAGTGAGACACTTCCCTCTAGTGGTGGAAATCAGTGGTACAGAAGAAAATACTGATGAACACGATTTTTATTTCACCTGTGAAAAGTCACATATAATGCAGAGAATGTTTGATTTAGTTTATTTCTTTTCCTTTTGAAGCTTCCTAATGAACTCCTGTCTGTCCTCACTGAGGAAATGTTGGGGTTTTGGACAAAGATATTTCTGCTCTGTGACCCTGAATATCTTATGACCTTTGACCTCTTACATGTAGTTTTATTTTGAAAAATTGAATTCTGCTCATTTTTTACATCCAGCTTCTGTAACTGAGCGTTCAGTCAGATTTTTATCTTCAGCTGCAGAGAACATCCACATGAAGGCTGCAGCAGGACTCCTGGCTGCCCCCCCTTTGCTGCTGACGCTGACATGCACGTCGCTTTGTCTGAATCCGGGGGTGACATTGATTATTCATGTACCCAGTGGAGTGCCCCCCCACCGCCCCTCCCTCCCCCACTCATGCTGACATGTGCCTCACTCACTGAAGCCGATTAATTGGCAGGGGAATGAGAGAAGACGGGAGGGAGGCGTCACAGAGGACGGGCAGCTGATGAGGGAGGGGTGGCCCCAGGAGAGAAGGGGGGTGTGTTATTGTGCTCTGGTGGAGAGAGGTGGTGCACCCTGAGTAACAGGGGTGAGTTTGGATCTGCTGCCGTCACTGAGGAGACCGAACGAGTCCAGATCAGAGAGACGACTCCATCATTTATTATTAAACCCCCAGCTGGGAGTCTCCTCCAGGAAGATGACCACGCATTATCCCCGGCAGGAGTTCACCGCCAAGGCCGTGAATGGCGCCGAGAAGAAGCCGCCACCGGTCGACATCAGCTTGCAGGAGTCCATCGCTCACCTGCACCCGCTGCAGAGGCAGCACGCCATCGAGCTCCACCGACAGCAGCAGCAGCAGCCGGGTCGGCCGCAGGTCCAGGCGTCTCTGTCCACTTTCACCGCCTGCACCGTGCCGGTGTCCTGCCGGGCTCGGAGTCGATTCCTCAACCTGCGGGACAGCGTGAAGAAAAGCCCAACCAAGAGTACAGCCAAGGTCCAGATCGGCCACACAGCCAGCAGACCGGAGATACCCTGGGTGCCCTTCAGCTTCAACAAGGTACCTCAGCAGGCAGCTGTTTCCAGAGCTCCACTGTCCCCCGTGTGGAGGCAAAGTGTTGGGGTGAAGGTATTGAACCCTGCAGCTCTCTGTCAACAAAGGTCCAGGGTCGTGATGTGCAGTTCTTGAGGTCGAACCAGGAGTCTCTGGTTCTGGTTCTTGACACACTGATGACTGATCAGGTTTGGACTTTTGAGGACCTGGTTCTGGTTCAGGCTTTCTTTCCCAGACCTTTCCAGCTTCTTGTGTGTGGACAGGATATAGTAAAGAGCTCCTTTAACAAATCAAAGGACTGTTTGCAGACAGTCCAGCTCCCTGGAGGTGGACTCGCTGCCTCCAAGTTCTGGTTTTGTTTCTGGACCGTGGTTTGTGTGCCAGTTTGAAAAGTGAAGCGAACAGTCTGCACGTGTTCAGCAGTGAGGTGGATTGTGTTTGTTTGCGTGTCTTCCTGACAGAGTCGGATTGTGTTACTACAGTGTGTCAGGTTATGGAGAATCAATACGGTCAGTCCATGTGTGTGCTATTCTTCATCATCATCTCTGTTTAAACTCGGCAGCTTCGTCTTCATTCTGAATCCGCCTCGTTTGTTTTACTCCCTTCGGGAGATAATTCAATAATTATTGAATCTTTACCAGATGAGTGTTTTAATGGTTTAATCCTCCACACTGATGTTTGTTTGTATCTCTGTTGGTCAGAAGAATCAACACATCAGGATCATCCAGAGTAAACAGTACAACCAAACTCATTACTCATAAGATATAACCGAAGGTGGAGCGGTGGGGTGTCACACTGAGTGAGTCCTGGGGGGCCACGTTCAGCTGTGAACCGCCAACCTGCCGATTATTCACTAAATAATGAAGTTTATTAAATGTTGTCAACGTTGACCAGAGATGATGTGTTCAAATCCACAGCTGAGTCACTTTACTGAGAAATTATAATAAAAAGGAGAAGAAACTTAATTTTCTGACAGCAGATGAAGTTCAAAGTGATTTTTAATAAAAGATGAAAATCAGGATGTTGAAGGATGATGAGTTGAATCAGAGCAGCTGATGAATCTGCTGGTTGTTGACTTCCTGTAGTCTCATCTGAGATCCTCTCAGTGATGAACCGCCCCGCTGCTCTCTGGGAACATTTAAGTCCCATTATCAGCGGCCGTGTGAGCGCCGCTCTAGATGCAGGGCTCCGGATCGATGTGGTCGATGTGTGCGGCTAATTTTAGCTGCTGTTTGTTTTCCATGCTGCTGCTGCGCCGCAACAATTAAGCCTCTAACAAGCACACGGCACCACTTCCTGCCAGCAGCTTCACCAGGGCCTGCTCTTACATAACAGAGGTCACAGGCTGCTGCGACGTGTGAACCAGGTCTAACGTGGACTCAGGTCTAACGTGGACTCAGGTCTAACCTGGACTCAGGTCTAACGTGGACTCAGGTCTAACGTGGACTCAGATCTAACCTGGACTCAGGTCTAACGTGGACTCAGGTCTAACGTGGACTCGGGTCTAACGTGGACTCAGGTCTAACCTGGACTCAGGTCTAACCTGGACTCTGGTCTAACGTGGACTCAGGTCTAACCTGGACTCAGGTCTAACGTGGACTCAGATCTAACCTGGACTCCGGTCTGACGTGGACTCAGGTCTAACGTGGACTCAGGTCTAACCTGGACTCAGGTCTAACCTGGACTCTGGTCTAACGTGGACTCAGGTCTAACCTGGACTCAGGTCTAACCTGGACTCAGGTCTAACCTGGACTCTGGTCTAACGTGGACTCAGGTCTAACCTGGACTCTGGTCTAACGTGGACTCAGGTCTAACCTGGACTCAGGTCTAACGTGCTGTCGTTGTTGTGATGATGGTGCACCAGGTGAGGTGACTTTGTGATGAACTTGTGTGTGGTCCTCAGAGCTGTGACCCCCCCCCCTCAGGACAAACTGCTGCTGTAGCACATTGTTGGGACGGTTGTTAGAGTGAACTTTGACCTCTGAGCCTGTGCTGATGTCACTGCTGGCCGTCAGGGTTAATACTCTCTCCTCTGCCAGACTGAGATATCTAATGCTTTTCAATAATCACTACAGGACGTCGACCCCCTGCTGAGACGGAGGATTTCACACACACACACACACGCACACACACACACACACATACACACACACACACACACGCACACACACACACACACTCAGGTCAAACAGTATGGCTTTAATCTTCTTAGAGCAGCAGATGGGCGGAGTTTGTCACATCAGGATCCAAAAAGTGTCAGGTAATCTGTCAATCACAGAATGCCTCTCTGTGATTGGCCGACCTCTCTGACCCTCTCTGGACTTCCTGTGTGTGTGTGTGTGTGTCAAGCTCCTCCCACCCGGCACCTGGACATGATGAAAATACACACACACACACACACACCCTCACACACCCTCCTCTTCACTGTTCATCTGTGCTGTGTTTGTCTAACCTTTGACCCTTCCTCATGCTATTGTTCAGCAGGCCGAGGCGGCCCCGCCTTCCTCTCCCATAATCCCTGTGATCCCCATCTCGCCAATCCCAGCTGAGACCGCCATCATCCCTGCGACATCACAGGTTTTTGTTTTGTTTTGTGTTTTATTTCCCTCCACCTGTCTGTCTGCTCCGCCTCCATCAGTCCGCTCATCTCTCCTTTTGGTTTTGGTGGCTCACCGTCCCGCCGCCGTCACCGCTGGGTTCAGCTTCCTGTCTGCCGTCCAGCTGTGGCTCCGATGAAGGGGCAGATTAGAGATGCACACAGTGGGAGAAATGCTACACTTCCCCCTTTTGACTTTTAAAAGCCCATCTGGCTCCTCCCGGGCAGAAACTGAGCGAGCGAGTGAGTCAGGAACAGAACGAGTGAGCGAGAGAGGCAGAGATTGATTTTAGGGCCAAAAGAAGAAGGAGTTTGATTTTAGTTGTTGTGTAGTCTGCAGTGTACGATGCTGCTGTGTGCGTAGCTAATCTCTGCTCAAATCCAGCTGCTTCCTGTCCTCAGTTGGTCGGAGCATCATGAGGAGAGTAAGTGTGATGTCGGCGGCTGACGCCTCAGGGTCACTGTGTTTTTGTGGGGGTGGAGCTCCGTGGGAGGTCGCTCAGGTTCTGTGCTTGGATTCTGTTGGCTGCTGGCTGCTGGCTGCTGGATAGGGGTGGGGGGGTGGTGTTTTTATACCGAAGATGTTTCCTCTGATGCTGTGATGTGACTTCTCTCCTCAGGCCAACCCCCCCCCTGTGGTGGTCAATGCAGACAGCCTGGACACGCCTCCATACGTGAGTTCACCTGCACAGATGCAAATTTTTGAATGGCTTTTATTTTGAAGGCTGATAATCAGCGTTCAGTCAGTGAACATTATTCTGAAAGAATTTAATACTTTAATCCAAAATTCAGCTGCCATAGAAACTAATGAATTCAGCTGTTAAAGTGTGATGTCATCAACACACAACAGTACAGCTGCATCATTGTAGAGCTGGCAGCTGATTGGTCGTGTGTGTGTGTGTGTGTGTGTGTTCAGGTGAACGGGACGGAGGCCGATTACGAATACGAGGAGATCACTCTGGAGCGGGTAAGATGATGAGTGGCATCATGTTGGTTTCTCTGAGCGAACCGCGGCCCATAATCCTCAGCTTCTGAACTTTAATGTCCCCTAAACTCTGAGGACCAGACCGGGTGGTTCTGTCTCTGGATCATGACACATTTAAATAATTTTGTGTCTTTGTATAAGAATGAAAAATGATCTGACAGTTTAAATGGTTACATTTTAATTAGAGACAACACCTAAAGGCCGAAACAGTTCATCTACACAATCGCACATAAAGCTGCGTGACCTTTGACCCTCACAGTTCCTAAACTGTCCAGACTAACAGATCGTCTTCTTGTTCAGGGAAACTCGGGGCTCGGCTTCAGCATCGCAGGCGGCACAGACAACCCTCACATCGGTGAAGACCCCAGCATCTTCATCACCAAAGTCATACCTGGAGGAGCCGCCGCCCAGGACGGACGGCTAAGGTGGGTCAGCGCACGAGGACACACAACGTCAGTCTGAAAACACAAGACCTGAAAATAACACAAAAACACGCAGCACAACTTCAACAGCAAGAACAGACCCAAGGAGATTTCACGATATTCAGCACACACAGCAGTACTTTAAACTGAGACACCAGATAAAGTTGGTGTCTGATTACCCAGAACCCCCTGCAGCGTCCAGCTGCCTTTCACTGCTTCATTCATAAAACATCAGGCGGAGTCCGACACACCTGATCCAGGTGACGATGATGATGGCGGAGGATGAAGAGCAGCCGGTGCTTTCATGTTTCTATAGAATTAAAATCCTGAAAGTTCAAAACACAAACACATCCAACACTGTAAACACAACAGAGGTTCAGTAAAGGTAAAAGTAAAGTGTGTGTGTGTGTCTGTTTCAGGGTTAATGATGTCATCCTGAGGGTTAACGAGGTGGACGTTCGGGATGTGACCCACAGCCGGGCCGTGGAGGCCCTGAAGGAGGCGGGCTCTCTGGTCAGGCTCTACGTCCGCAGGAGGAAACCCGTCTCTGAGAAAGTGATGGAGATCAAACTGGTGAAAGGACCCAAAG
This sequence comes from Remorina albescens, assembly GCA_034769265.1. NCBI lineage: Eukaryota > Metazoa > Chordata > Actinopteri > Carangiformes > Echeneidae > Remorina > Remorina albescens. Next base: position 511,315 of record CM068478.1, on the reverse strand, counting down.
GTGACTCTAACGGGTGGGGGGGGGGCTCTCAACAGCTGACCTCCCCAGACAGGTCAAAGGTCACACAGGTGACTCTGGTTCTGCTGTGTTGCAGGTCTTGGCTTCAGTATAGCAGGCGGCGTGGGGAACCAGCACATCCCGGGAGACAACAGCATCTACGTCACCAAGATCATCGAGGGCGGGGCCGCGCATAAAGATGGGAGGCTGCAGATCGGAGACAAACTGCTAGCTGTGAGCAACCCCACCAAAATAAAACAGGAAGTAGATAGAAGAAGGGCGGAGAGACGCAACACAGTCAGCCTTACCAAAATAAAGATTCACACACAGCCACACATGAATGGAGCTGTTTCCATGGTTACACACAGACGATCAAACCTTTCAGCAACGTCATTCAGAAATAACTTAACAGACGTCCTGCCTGTCGATAAGTTTAAAATGCATTCTGGGATACCACTGTGTGACGACAGGCTGAACCTGAGCTCTTCGGTGGTCCTGCTGGTTCTGGTTGCTCTGCTCTGATTGGTCACCTGCTGACAGGTTGTCCTCCGTCCGTCCTCAGGTGAACAGCGCTTGCCTGGAGGAGGTGAGCCACGAACACGCCGTCACTGCCTTGAAAAACACTCCTGACGTGGTCTACCTGAAAGTGGCTAAACCTCACAGTGTCTTCATGAACGACAGCTTCGCCCCGCCTGACCTCACCAACTGTGAGTGACCCCCCCCCCCCCAGGAGCAGGGAGTGTGCTCTAAAAAATAAACACACACATGTTGATTGGTTATTCACTTTTACTTGTAAATTCAATGAGGTCTGCAGAGCTAATGGAGGACAACCAGACGCAGACACACACTGATGAAGTCATTTTTGTGATCCAGCCTTTAAAGTCCTGCTGCTGTCCGTCTGGTCCAGTTCACCTTCTTGTGTCCAAACCGGATCAGCTGATTCTTTTTGAACATTGACAAATGTTGGCTGCTGATTGGTTGTCCACAGGTCCTGGACACGCCTCCATACCAGATTATTAAAGGTCCATATTTAAACGCCCCCCCCCCACAGCGGACCTTTAAAGGTGGAAAATTAACCTCCTGCTCTCTTTGAGGCAGATCAGAGTCCACTTTGACCGTTTGTGTTTGTTTGTGTTTCAGCGTACTCTCAGCACATGGAGAACCATATCAGCCCCCCCAACTTCCTCAGTCAGACCCTGCCCCCGCCCGCCTCCTCGGGACGCTACTCCCCGACCCCGAAGAGCATGCTGGGAGATGATGATGTCACCCGGTGAGGCAGCGTCACACTGACACTGTTTAATGGTGTCTGGTGATCGTTGTTGTTGTTGTTATTGTGACGTCTCATTCTGATGTTTGTGAGTCTTACTGATCCTGATTCACCTGAGTCAGGTGAGAAGGTCAAAGGTCAATCTGTCCCCGTTTGACAGCTGTGCTCCTCAGTGTAAGGTCACATGACTTCAGGGTGATTGACAGCTGCTGCCTGGTCCCACAGGGAGCCCAGGAAGGTGGTGCTGCACCGGGGGGCAACAGGACTGGGCTTCAACATCGTGGGGGGGGAGGACGGAGAGGGAATCTTCATCTCCTTCATCCTCGCCGGAGGACCAGCTGACCTCTGTGGAGAGCTGAGGAAAGGAGACAGACTGGTGTCGGTGAGAGCGCACACAACACACACAACACACACACTACATACACACACTCGACCTCTGACTCTGTTGTGTGTCTGTTCGCAGGTGAATGGCGTGGATCTCCGAAACGCCACCCACGAACAGGCCGCCGCCGCCCTGAAGAACGCCGGTCAGACGGTGACCATCATGGCCCACTACAGACCAGAAGGTGAGACGGCGGTCTTCTGGAACTTTCTGCTGTCAGCTGATTCAGTTCACATCCAGACAAACTGTTTCCTGTTCCACCGACAGGAAGAATGTAGAACGTGACTCATCTACATCCTGTAATGGACCAGAAACAGAGACACAAATAACCAAAACAACTGTTTGTTTGTTTGTTTGTTTGGACTCACAGTGTTGGTGTGTTATAATGATGTCTGGTCTTCTGGTCTTCTCCGGTTCAGAGTACAGCCGGTTTGAGGCGAAGATCCACGACCTGAGGGAGCAGATGATGAACAGCAGCATCAGTTCTGGATCTGGATCTCTGAGGACCAGCCAGAAGAGGTCCTTATACGTCAGGTGAGCTCACCTGTGGGGGGAAAAAAACAAAGCCTTAAGTATGAGGACATTAACAGTTCTAAATATATTTACTACAACGATACGAAAAGGGAATGAACAGATTTAATTCAGACAGCATAATTAAATATTTTTCAGTGAGACTTAAACAAATACAAATATGATCCATTATTATGATTTATTATTGTTAAAAATCAATACATGATCAACCAAAACACAAGAAGCTTGTTTCACTTCATGAAACCAAACTGTGTTTAGATATTTTAAAACTTACCGACCTGATAAATAAAAAGTGTTTTTATTGTTATTCTGAACAACCTTGTGTGTCTGTGTGTGTGTGTGTGTGTGTGTGTGTGTGTGTGTGTGTGTGTGTGTGTGCGCAGAGCTCTGTTTGACTACGATAAGACCAGGGACTCCGGTCTGCCCAGTCAGGGACTGAACTTTAAGTTCGGAGACATCCTCCACGTGGTGAACGCCTCCGATGACGAGTGGTGGCAGGCCAGACAGCTGACGGCTCAGGGGGAGGTGGAGGAGGTGGGGGTCATCCCCAGCAAGAGACGGTCAGTAACACACACCTGGAGCCCCAACCCTTCTGTCCCTCCTCCTCCTTTATATTGAAGTCTATGGGAAAATGTCCCTCCCCCTCCTTTATATTGAAGTCTATGGGAAAATGTCCCTCCTCCTTTATATTGAAGTCTATGGGAAAATGTCCCTCCTCCTCCCTTATATTGAAGTCTATGGGAAAATGTCCCTCCTCCTCCTTTATACTGAAGTCTATGGGAAAATGTCCCTCCTCCTCCCTTATATTGAAGTCTATGGGAAAATGTCCCTCCTCCTCCTTTATATTGAAGTCTATGGGAAAATGTCCCTCCTCCTCCTTTATATTGAAGTCTATGGGAAAATGTCCCTCCTCCTCCTCAGTAAACGTTTTCCTGATGAGTTTATGGTCTCAGTCTCTAGTTTACAGTCTTCAATACAACATGATGTTAATTTTTTAAATGATGCTCCATTTAGAGGGAAAGGGGAGGGGTTAGGGGGCGGGGCTACAGTGTGACTGACAGACTGTAGCACCCAATTAGGAGAGAGTACAGAGCAGGTCAGATCCACCTTCTCCTCCAAATATGGTTTCTGCTGGTTTCAAACCCAACGTGGCCGATGAGCGAATGACAAATTGACGGGTGATGTCAGTATAGAACCAAGATGGCCGACAGACACAGCTCACTGGTTTGTTTATTGTTTGTATGAAGGTGACCTCTACTTGACCTTTGACCTTCTGTCCCCTTTGACCTCAGGGTAGAGAAGAAGGAGCGAGCGAGACTAAAGACGGTGAAGTTTAACGCCAAGTCTCGGGACCGGGGGGTGAGTGTTTGGTTTGAGCTGTGATGTCATTGAGCTTTAAAGCTGATGTAGTTTTTGCATGACTGTAGCGTGAGGTGAGACTTCCTGTTACCAACGAGCCGCAGCCACCTGACCTCCACCTACTAATGCGTGTTGACTAATGTTACAGCAGCTGGCGTGTTAACAGCATGATGTCGAGGCGTCTTTCTTCTTCTCCTCTTCAACGTCTCAGCAGCCAAAATGCAGCGCCCCCCCCCCTCCCCCTCCCAGCACTTTTAAAACCGTGTCTCGCTTTAACACGCGAAGCCAGAACGCCTCGCCCAGCGCCGCCCACCGACCCGCCCTCTAACACGCCCCAGTTTGACACCGGCGGGGGCGGAGAAAATGACAAAAGAGCAACATGCATGACCCCCTTGGCCCCTCCCCCTCTGACAGAGGAACGCTTGACATTGATGTCTGACTGTCTGCTGCTCACACCATCCTTCCTCCCCCTCCTCACCCCTCATCCCCCCTCCCTCCTGCAGCATGTGATCTAACGACATCACTTCCTGCTGATCCAAAGCTTCAGACTCTCTGAGGAGTCGGAGGAGGAGACTCCGACTTAAAGCTGCACTGATCCGTTCAATCAGAACTCCGTCTTTCTCCCACGCCACGCTCAGCGAGGGAAAAGATGAGGTCAGAGGAAAATGGCCGCCGTGACAGCTGTAGCTGTACGGAGCCTCCTCAGCACCTGTTTAGGTTCCTGTGGAGGGAAACGAGCGGGAACTTGGCCGAGGTCGCTCCGAACACACTGATCAGTGCAGCTTTAAGTTTGACTCCTCGGCAGGCTGAGATATCCCACAATCCTCTCTGTCTGTGTGACACCATGAAGCCTCCTCTTTGAACCAGATGAGGACTAAAAACAGTAATAAATAACAACAATAACAATAATCATGATGATAATCAAATAATGTCAACAAATGTTATTTATATAGATAAATATAAACATGCTACATCTTAAATTTACATCTACAGTATTTATTTTATTTACATATAAAATACATCAAACCAATCAGGGACGGGAACAATTTTAGATTTGATGTTTATGTTGTATAAATATGCTTCTGTCTGTATTTTAATGCATCTGTTATTATAATTATTCTAATTTACGACAAACTGAACTACTGCTGAAAATGAAAAACATCATCAGTGATGGTTTCCTGTTTTAAAGTAAAATCTTCACATTCCAGATCAAACTGAGAAGATAAGTGTCACCTGGTTCAGTGCTCATGTGTCGCAGGTTTGATTCCCACCGACAGAGACGGTGTCTCAGCCGTCCGCATGTCTCCTGCATGTCCACTCACCCTGCTGCCTTCACTGTCACTCTGTAAAAGTCAGCGTCTCCAGCAGCAGCAGGGCGTGTAGGGCCAGTTTGTGTGTCCAGATGTTTGAGCTGCCGTCTGACTCTGTGGTCCAGACTGAAGGTCCGGTTCGTTCCATCTTCAGAGGAAACTTCTAGAAAGTCCAAAAACCATAACTTCCTGTTTTCCTCTTTCATGTTGAGCTGTTTTATTTCGAATCCGGCCGCCGACACCGAACCGTCCACAGACTCAGACCGAAGCTTCTCATTCCGACTCCCCCCTCTCCCCCCCCCCCCTCCTCTTTTTTATTCCATCACCCTCCTCATCCTCCTCTTCCTCCTCAGCAGTCTCTCAATGACAAGCGTAAAAAGAACCTCTTTTCCCGAAAGTTTCCGTTCTACAAGAGCAAAGAGGCGAGTGAGCAGGAGACCAGCGATGTCGACCGTAAGTACCAGCGCGAACGGGGGGGGGGTTTGGGTGGGCGGAGTCTCTGTCGGCGACAGGAAGAGAGGTCAGCTGGCGGCGGCTTGCTGTAAACGCTCCGGTTGTCACGGCAACAGGGCCCGGCTGAAACAATGTCACTGGGCACTGAGCCGATGAAAAGGCTCCCTGAAGTATTCAGGCTGAAGCCTTCATCACCCCCCCTCATCTTCGGGACGAAGGCCGCCCTGTCGCCGTGCCGACCGGCGGCGTTCCCTCTGCTCTCTCTGTCTGTCGCTGTTACTCAGTAACTTTGTGTCTCTGGTTGTTTCCTCCTCGTTGTTCGGCTCTGCTGACCTCAGGACCTCAGCGACGACATGCTATCCAAAGGCCACAGTAAGTGTGTCCCCTCACCCCTCACCCCCCCACCTCACCCCTCACACCCCCCTCCACCAGGATCCACATCCAGCCAGACTGTTGGAGCAGATTCATTCATGACTCAACTTCATAATTATTATTAAATATGTAAAGTTTCGACTGAAGAATCAGTAAAGATTTATTCTGCTAACTTAAAATCAGGTTATTGAGCAAACTCTTATTTTGAAAGATGAGCTGACATTAACACAAAAACTGAATAAATTAAAACACAAATCATTTGATGTTAAATCGTCATGGCAACAAGTCTTTAGTCCAAACATGCTGAAGGAAGTTCAAAATCATCATCACTCTGTGGAGGTAAAATCAGGTTGACAGGTAGCCCCGCCTCCTCCTTCCTCACCCTCCTCTTCATCATCCTGATTGGAGGATCCAGACCACACCTCCACCTCTTCACCCTGTCACAGTCACACGTTCATCAGAACTGGATCCACCTTCAGACCTGGGGGGGGGGGGGGTGTCATGATGTCAGATCAGTCTGAGATCAAGTTTTCCTCTTAAGTTTGACACTTCAGGTTTCTTAGCTAAGGGACATATTTAAGGAAAAAAAAAACCTTAAATGAGAGCAGACTTCAGGTGTTTTGTGTGTTTCCTTTAAGTTAAGGTGTTTTTGGTTCCTGATGTTTAAATCAGCGAGTTCAGGCTAACAATGTTTTTATTTCCCAGAAGTCTCTCTGGTTCTGTTTTCAATCACAGAAGAAGAAATTATTCTTTTTACTGAAAGAGTTGATGCCTGTTAGAAATGGTCCTGGTCCAGTCCTGGTCCTGGTCCGGTCCAGGTCCTGGTCCTGGTCTTGGTCCTGGTCCAGCCCTGGTCCTGGTCCCGGTCCTGGTCCAGTCCTGTTCCAACCCTGGTCCTGTTCCAGTCTTGGTCCTGGTCCTGGTCCTGGTCCTGGTCCAGTCCAGGTCCTGGTCCTGTTCCAGCCCTGGTCCTGGTCTTGGTCCTGGTCCTGGTCCTGGTCTTGGTCCTGGTCCTGGTCCTGGTCCAGTCCTGCTCCTGTTCCAGTCTTGGTCCTGGTCCAGCCCTGGTCCTGGTCCTGGTCCTGGTCTGTGGGACCGGGATAACTGAAAGGTTTTGGAGTTTTGCTGAATGTTTGAGTTGACCGATCTGTCGCCGGTGGACTTGAACGCCTCCAGTCGTGTGACCTCAGCTGTGGGCAAAGCATCATGGGAGATGGAGTCCCGGCTGACCCGGTTTGTCTTGTGCTTTGATTCCAGAACACGTGACCTCTAACGCCAGTGATAGCGAGAGTAGCTACCGTAAGTCACACTGCGCCGTCTCCGCCCCCTGCCCCGCCCCTCGGAAGCATTAATGACCTGCTAACTGCTAACAGGCTGCTGATTGGCTAATAACAGCATGATGTCACACAGGCAGTTTACCTCCCCATTAACACTCCTGAACACAGGAACGTCCCCCGACTGCTGCATGGTGTGTGTGTGTCTGTGTGTGTGTGTGTGTGTCTGTGTGTGTGTGTGTGTGTGTGTCTGTCTGTGTGTGTGTGTGTGTGTGTCTGTGTGTGTGTGTGTGTGTGTTTTTGTGTCTGTCTGTGTGTGTGTGTGTCTCTGTGTGTCTGTGTGTGTGATCAGATGCAGCTGCAGAGACGTTTGTTTGTTTGAGCTGATGAATCTGAACTCATCATCATCTTCATCATGACGTCAGAGTGTGTAATCAGATCCAACATGTTGTGAATCCGGTTCAGGTTCAGGTTCAGGTTCAGGTTTCTCCTGTGGATCCAGTTCAGTTCTGTTCAGTCAGGTTTTATTAAACCACTCAGATCATCTTCATCTCCTCCTCCTCACTCGGTGTGTGCATCCTGTTGATGCTGACGTTGTTGTGTTGTTGTTGTTGTTTCAGGTGGACAGGAGGAGTATGTTTTGTCATATGAGCCCGTCATTCAGCAGGAAGGTAAATAAAAAAACATCAAACTTTAAGAAAAAAAAAAAAAGGTTCAAATTTAAAGCTTCTGGAACGATAACAGAGAGGGGGCGTGGCCTGTAAAGTCCAGGTCCTGGTCTGGCCCGGGTCTCTGTTAACCAGTCTGATCCTCCTGACAGTGAGCTACACGCGGCCCGTCATCATCCTCGGCCCCATGAAGGACCGGATCAACGACGACCTGATCTCAGAGTTCCCCGACAAATTTGGATCCTGCGTTCCCCGTAAGTGGACTCCCATCAGCCCCGCGTTCAGTCCGGATCCCGGATCAGGACTAACCGGTGTCCCCTCGTCTCCCCCCGCAGACACGACCCGGCCGAAGAGAGACTACGAGGTGGACGGCAGAGACTATCACTTCGTGGTGTCCAGGGAGCAGATGGAGAAGGACATCCAGGACCACAAGTTCATCGAGGCGGGGCAGTACAACAACCACCTGTACGGGACCAGCGTGCAGTCGGTCCGCGAGGTCGCCGAGAAGGTACCGACGGGGGGAAGTCGGGGGGGACGTCGGGGGGACGTCGGGGGACATCAGGGTACATCAGGGGACATCAGGGGGAAGTCAGGGGGAAGTCAGGGGACGTCAGGAGGACGTCGGGGGGACGTTGGGACATCAGAGGGAAGTCAGGGGACATCAGAGGGAAGTCAGGGGACGTCGGGGGGAAGTCAGGGGACGTCGGGGGGAAGTCAGGGGACGTCCGGGGGAAGTCAGGAGGACGTCGGGGGGACGTCGGGGGGAAGTCAGGGGACGTCAGGGGACGTCGGGACATCAGAGGGAAGTCAGGGGGAAGTCAGGGGACGTCGGGGGGACGTCGGGGGGAAGTCAGGGGACGTCAGGAGGACGTCGGGGGGACGTCGGGGGACGTCGGGGGGAAGTCAGGAGGACGTCGGGGGGAAGTCAGGAGGACGTCGGGGGGGACGTCGGGGGGAAGTCAGGGGACGTCAGGAGGACGTTGGGGGGACGTCGGGGGGAAGTCGGGGGACGTCGGGGGACATCAGGGGGAAGTCAGGGGACGTCGGGGGGAAGTCAGGGGACGTCCGGGGGAAGTCAGGGGACATCAGGGGACGTCAGGGGGAAGTCAGGGGGAAGTCAGGGGGAAGTCAGGGAACGTCAGGGGGAAGTCAGGGGACGTCAGGAGGACGTCGGAGGGACGTCGGGGGGACGTCGGGGGGAAGTCAGGGGACGTCGGGGGGACATCAGACGGACGTCGGGGGACGTCAGACGGACATCAGACGGACGTCGGACCAGCAGACTAATGATTGACGGCTGTTTCCTCCTCAGGGGAAGCACTGCATCCTGGACGTGTCGGGAAACGCCATCAAGAGGCTGCAGCTCGCTCAGCTCCACCCCATCGCCGTCTTCATCAAACCCAAGTCTGTGGAGAACATCATGTGAGTCCGACGCTCCGCCCCCTCTCCCCTCTGAGACGCCGCTCCGTCTGCTCTCTGATTGGTCCTTTTCTCTTCCTGCAGGGAGATGAACAAGCGTCTGACGGAGGAGCAGGGCAGGAAAACCTTCGACAGAGCCACCAAACTGGAGCAGGAGTTCACCGAGCACTTCACAGGTCAGACTCTTCGTCAGCTCCTCCTCCTCCTCAGCAGGCGTCCTGCAGCTACAGGAGGACCACGCCATCAGACACTGTTGTTGTCGTTGTCGTCCGTTCCTGACGATGTGTTGTTGCTGTTGTTGTTGCAGCCATCGTGCAGGGCGACACTCTGGAGGAAATCTACGAGCAGGTGAAGCAGATCATCGAGGAGCAGTCGGGTCCGTTCATCTGGGTCCAGTCCAAGGAGAAGTTATGAAGACGGGAGGCTCCGCCCCCGCCCCTCCTCCTCCTCCTCTTTAGATCCTGTTTGTTTTATTTTGAAAGGAAAGCCCCCCCCCGACACAGCGCCCCCCCACAGTCTGTTTATTGAGGTCGTTGCTGAATCGGACGCCGTCGTCGGTTTCCTGACCAGCAGAGTAAAGCACACAGGAAGTCTGATGACATCACACGCCACACGGTACGGCTCCTTAATGTTTAAGGGAGGAAACGGCGAGCAGGACAGAAGAAGACGACTTAATCTTTTGGTTTTTGTTTGTGGGTTTTTTTGTTTGTTTGTTTGTTTGTTTTTTTTCTTTCTTGTAGGGCGACGGATGGCGTTTCAGTCTCAGGCAGCATCTGTCGGTCAGCGAGGCGGAGACACAAAAAGCAAAACTTTGCACGTTTGAGCTTTAACAGCATGTCAGTTAATCCCCCGTTTATTTCCCATCAGCCCTTTCACCTCGGCGTCTCCTCCGTTCTGCTAATTTCAGCGTTCTTTCTTTTTTTCTTTTTCCACCTCCGCCGACTCAACTTTGGATTTATTTTTGGCTCCACCTGCTGCTGAACGTTGGTGTGGACGCCCCGGGGGGGTCAACGGTTTTACATTTCAGCTTCACATTCAGGCCAAAGTATCAGAATAATTTCTTTAAAAATCATCTAATTAAATGATCATTTCTCCAATTAGATCATTATCAATGAATCATAATTAATAGTATTACTAATTATGAAACAAAATGACCAGATGTTTATTTAACAATCAATAAAACTGTCACTTAGTGAAAAAATGATTTTAGAAATTTATTAAAATGTTTTTATAAAATTAAACGATTTCAGGACACAAACTTAAAACCTCATAATTTCTTATATTTACCTTAAAAACTGAAAATGATCAGTTAATCATAATTAATATTGTTGATGAGACTAATTTTAAAATTATCACATGAAATCAAACGGCCTGTCTGATGATAATCATTAGAGAAGTCCTTTAATGAGAGAATTCAAAATGAACAAAAACCCAAAAAACTTCATTCAAATTAATCAGCTCAGTATTTTTTTTAAACTTTAATTTTTTGGTTCATTTCATTTCGAGCAGTTCCTTCTACAACGTGAGCTCGAGCCCCCCCCGAGCGCCCGTCGGCGTCCGTCAGCGTCATCAGTGTCTTACCGATGATGTCATCCTGTTGATTTGTGAGGTCACCTGGAGACGAGCGTCCCCTCCAGGCGATTATTGTACAATGAGATTTTGATGGATATTTAACCCCCCGGGTAAACTGCCTATTTTGTTATAATAAAAGTCTATATTGAACTTTACTTAAGCACTACTACTACGGGATTTATTTTCTTTGCATTGTTAATCATATATGAATAGAAAAGTATAAAGATATTTGAATATGAATATATATTTTTTCTTTTTCTTTGATCACCACCTCCTGTCTTTTAATTTTCTTTTTTAAGCATAATAAAAACTTAACAAGAAAACAGAATGGTGCTTCTTCTTCTTCTGTTTTTAGACACCTTTAAGTCATTGTTCTGTATGAAAACAAAAGAAAGAAGCTCTTAAAAGGTTTTCAGGTCAAGCTGGATCTTCAATGTGTGGCTGTCACAACCTGCAAAGGAAGTCAGATTGTACTGAAGTCTATGGGAAAATGTCCCTACTGGTCTGTCTGGACTTATTCCTCTTGAACAGTTCCAGAATCAACCAAATGATCATCAGTGATCGTCCCCGGTGTCCCTCCACCTTCAAATAGAATGCGTCCTTAAAGCGTCCCCCACTTGGCGCGCCAACACCTCGTTACTAAAAGATCCAGAGTTCAACACGATAAGGAGAGCAGGCAAACGTTTTAGAAACAAATAACTCCAAATGTCTCCATCTCTGATCTGGGAAGGGTCTAATCAGGTAACAACAAGAAAAAACTGGAACTACACACAGAAAAGGACAAATCAACTAACTACAGAAGAATATGGAATAAATCCAAATGAGTAATAATGGAGCCGACGACAAAATGCAAAATCACAACAAAAAAATATTCTTTAAAAAAACTGAGTTTATATGAAATCAACCCAGATACCAACGTTTTGGACACAATAACAAATAAAGCAAATCAACTTCAACGCAACAACAAAAAAATCTCTCAGCAGCAGTTCAGGTTTTAAACGGTAAACAAACAAACAGCCCAGAAAATCAATCATCTAAAGCTTTTACCAGAAACTTTAATCTACAAACATTCAGACCGTCCTCAAAAATCTGAACTAATCCAAACGGACCGGAGAACAAACATCTTAGATCCACTGACCTTCAGTCAACTGTTAACGTCAGCGGGCTCCTGGTCCGGACGGCTTCCTGCTGAACTTAGGAAACATTTCTGGTCAGTTGGCGCCTCAATTCTTCAGGACAGACAGAAATAAAGTGAACACAAATGAATTCACTCTGAAACCAGATAAACATCCAACACTTCAGTATCAGAATCATCACTCACTTTCTCCTGCTTCCTTCTCTGGCCCGTCCGTTCTCCTTCTGGATCACGGTGGTGAGACGGTTTGAACGGATCGACAAAGTTAACGGATCTTTGTGTTGAAATCTTTGTCAACAAAAAAGGGATTTATTTTCAAATATTTAAATAACTCTCCAGTTATTCAGATTTTCAAGCAGCTTTTATTCTCAACATGGGACAGCAGACAGGTGTGACCTTTGACCCTGATCCTACAGGAGTCTGTTCAGTAGATCAGCATGGAGGAATAAATTAAAACCCAAAACTCGTCAGATAAAAAAAACATAAAAGGCTTCGACCCGAAAAAAACAACGAACTCGACAGAAACAAAATAAAAACCATAAAAAAGTCAAATAGAAAACTCGAGTGCGTTTTAGTTTTTTGGTTTGTTTCTTCCTCACTGTGCTTCTGTGACACACACACACTCACACTCACACACACACACACACACACACACACTCACACACACACACACACACACACACACACACACACACACTCACACACACACACACACACACACTCTGTACACTGAACAGATCAAACCTTCAGTATTTACACTCATATTTATAGATTTTGAATCCTCTCTCTCTCTGATCGTCCACAAAGGCTGGTGGGCGGAGTCAGAGGTGTTGAAGCCCCACCCCTTCCTGGAGTGCGGACCAATCAGCAGCTGCTGTTCTTGAACTCTCCGTTCTCAGTGATGGACAGTTTGGTGGGGTTGGGCGGCGACAGGCCGTTGCAGAGGTTAGGGGCGGTGTAACGCTCCTTCACCTGCGTCAGCGCCGCCATCAGCCGCGAGTTCGCCGCGTCCAGGGAGCCAATCCGCTTCTCCTGTTGGGACAGAGACCAGAGGGGCGGGACAGGAAGTCAGTCTGAGGTCTGGACAGAAAAAAAAACACATGAGGCGCTCCGGTCGGGTTAAAACCACATCAGGCTAATGTGATAACTGACCGCTGAAAACACGCTCGAGTCAAAGCCCTTAAAATTTCTGATAAATCCATTAACCTGAAATGATTTAAGTTAAGGGATTTTCTAATTCTCATGTTTCAACTAAAGAATGAAAAAAATATTTTAGCTTCAGAATTTAAGGGATCTTTAGTGTAAAGGGATTTTTTTTTCTTTTATTAAGGGAAAACTTCCATGCTATTTCATTAGGATTTCAGGGAATTTTACCCCTTAAAAACTCCATTTGATGGATCTCCAACCAAAAGGCTCAAAGACGAGCTTTGATTCAATGAGACGTTCCAGGATTGTGGAGACTGGAGCAGATTCCAGCCCAGGTGAAGGACCTGGTCCCACACAGTCTCATTGAAGTGGTTTTGACCCGAAACTGAGACAGAAAAACGTCCACAGGAAGTTCGAGGCAGCAGCCGCCAAAATAAAACAGGCCACAAAGCTAAAAAACAAGAAACTCAAAGAGATGAAGTGAAAGTGAAGCTTCGAACTGACGGCCGAACTCAGAGAGCTGAGGGAACCTGAACGCCACATGGACTCTGTCGCCTCATTTTATTTTGAAAGAGAGGAAGCTCTGGTGGCTTGGGTGAGGGTGGGGGGGTGAGGGGGGGGGGCAGCCAAACAGAAATAAAACCAGCTCAGAGCTCAACACACCGACACCAGCAGCCTTGTTCAGCAGAAACTGTTTAAAGGGCCACTGCCACATTTCCTGCTCTAAGCTGCAGAGAGGAAGTAGTTAGCTTAGCACGTTAGCCGTTTATTTTGACTGTTTCCTGGATGACGTGCTCTTATTTTGAAGGTTTCTCATGACGCAGGTTAAACTTCATTGTGAAAGGGAACTCAGGGCTGCTCTGTGATTGGCTGCTCAGGTGTGAGGCGTGTTGCTCTAAAAACAGCGTGGGGGTGGAGGGGGCGGGGCTGCAGGTACTTGCCTGATTGGTTTATTTCACATCCTGAAACCTGAAACCACGAAGACATGATGAGACGCTCGGCGCCAGAAAAGCCCCGCCCACCTGTTACAGCCGTGGGCGGAGCTTCACACCCTGATAATCAGCTTTATGATTATTGATTATCGGTATCTGATTGGTTAGAGCTGCAGTTCTGTGTTTGTGTGTGTGTGTGTGTCTACCTGAGCATCGATGATTTTCTGTTTAGCTTCAATCACCGCCTGCATCTCAGTGTGATCTCGCTTTAGCTCCTCCTCCACCGCCATCAGCCTGCACACACAGACCCTGGTTAACCCTGGAGGCTTTTATTCTGGAGTGATGTCACAGTGTGGGGGCGGAGTTACCTGCAGATGATGCTCTTCATCTGAGCGTCCTTCTCCTCCTGCTGCCTCCTCAGCTTCTCCTCGCTGTCCTCCAGACGGTTCTTATATTCCATCAGCAGCTTCTGCATCTGCTGCTCCTGAGCCAGCAGCCGCCGCTCGTACTCCTCCAGGCGCCGCCCCGACGCCCGCAGACGATCCTTCAGACGCAAGATCTCCAGCTCGTACTGCGGGGAGGGGGCGGGGTTAGCTCGCTGCTGTAGTAACAGTGTGGTCACGCCTGTACAGGTGTGCGAGGACTCTACCTTCTCCGTGTTCCTGCCGTCCTCTCGGCTCCGCTCTCCTCCCTCCTCCTCCTTCTCCTTCTCCTCGTACTGGCCGTTGTTGAGGACCCAGGCCGCCGTCCGCTCCACCGGAGACATCGCCACCGCCACCGCCTCCACCGGAGACGCCACCTGACGGCAAACAGGTCACACAGTTTGAATATCAAACAAAAACAACTCAAAACATCCAGGTGTGACTGGATATCTGACTTCCTTTCTTTACCTGCTCTGGCTGTTTAGGGGCGGTTCTCGGGGGCGGAGCCATGTTCTCCACGGGGCAGATGGACTGTTGGCGGTTCATGTGGCCAGCGGTGGGCGTCGGCTCAGTGTTGGCGCTGCTGTTGCTGCGTAGTGAAGAGCTGTGTGGGAGGGACCGTGGCGTCCGGGCCCCGCCCCCTCCCCTGCTCTGCTGCTCCACCTTCACGATGTGGGCGGTGCCCGCCGTTGTGCTCTGACGGGGGATGGCGACCGCTGTGGCCGTCCTGGGCGGGAGGTCGGGCAGCACGTTGCGACGCGGCGTGGAACACTCCTCGCTCTGCGTGCTCTGCCTGCTGCCCAACTCGTCCAGACTGCTGTTGGACGCCACCCGACCTTTGACCCCCACCTGGCTGCCGTAGTCGTCGGAGTTGCTGTGGCTGTTGTGCGAGCTCTCGGTGCTCAGGTTCTCCGAACTGGAGTCCTGCCGCAGCGAGTGGGCAGAGCGTGTGGACAGGCTGTGGGCGGGGTTACTCAGGTGGTAGACGGGGTTCTGGAAGGACAGCGGCTGCAGGCTGCGCTGCTGGCTGAGGGAGGGGTGCAGCGGGCGCCTCACCTGGGGGGCACTCTGCGGCTGAGCGTCTCTGGGGGGGACTTTCATCTGGTGTGGCGCTGGCTGCGGGGTCAGGGGGTTGGAGTGCGGGTAGTTGATGGGGGGCGGGCCTTGTCCGATGGAGGCCTGAGAGCCCACCCTGCTGAGGCGGGGCGGGGCCTCGTGGTTCGGCGGGGGCCCGGCGGCGGCGTGCAGGCTCTGAGCGTCCTGCAGGTCGACCAACGAGATGCTGCGGCCGTTGGGCAGCGGGTCGCCCCCCCCCTCCTGGTCCGAGAAGCTGCCGTGGACGGAGGGGAGCTGCTGAGCCAGCAGGGGGCGCTGGCCCCGACCGTACGCCTCCATCCGATCACCTGACTGCAGACTGCGAGCCTCGCTGTGGCTACAGGAAGTGACACGTACACAGAGTTAGAGGCCTGTTGAGGGGGGGGTCGGACTCTTTAAGACACTTTTCTAGATCCCCCCCACACACATATTCAGTCGGGACCAGAGCTCTAAAAACTACAAACACGACTGCAGCAGCTTAACTAACAGGAAGTGACGGCGCTCTGAGACGCAGTGAGGTACGAACAGGAAGCTGCCGATTGGTTACCTGTCGGCGGGGTCCTCAAAGATTCGCTGTAACCCTGACGACAGGCTGCCACTGATGTTGTGGGTGGAGTTGTGGTCCTGGAATCGCCGCAGCTGCTGCTGCACCGGCGTTGGCGCAGCCAGGCAGCGAGAAATGTCTCCCAGAATCCTCGGCAGCGGGCCCAGCTTGGCTACGGTGGCCTGCAGGAAGGAATTTTCACCCTGGGGTCGTTGTGTGTGTGTGTGTGGTTGGAATGGAAGCACCAGGATGCAGTGGTGGTGGAAGAACAAAACCAACATGGTGGCAAGAGAGAGTCAGCCAGACAGGAAGTGAACAGAAGGAGGGAGGCGGGAGAGAAAGGAGGGAAAAAAACAAATAAGGGAAACTTAATGGAAACAAAAAACAAACCAACTAGAACGACATGCTGCTACTGAACGACCAACAGAGCAGAGCCATGA
>CM068478.1:267500-490000 GCA_034769265.1 Remorina albescens | reverse complement strand
TTTGGTCTTGCTGGTGGTGGGCGTGCTGACCGGGTACCACTTCTCCACGAACTGCCGGCCCTTTACGCCCGACATGGGGATGTTGACGAGGCCCACGTAGTTGTTCTTGTCCTTCTTCTTCTTCTTGTCCACGTCGCGGTAGATGTGCACGGTGATGCTGTGCACGGCCGGCAGGCTGCAGAAGTCGAAGTACTCGCCCCAGAACAGGCTGTCGTGGCGGGTCTTGCTGGTGGTCCGGGCATACAGGACGTCGTCCAGACACAGCTCGCAGAAATACTTCTTCTTCGGCGGCAAATCTTTAGCTTCGATGATCCACAGTCGCAGCAGGTTCTCCGCCCGGCGACAGTTGTCCTGGAAACACAAAGAAAAAAACTACGTTAGACATTTAATGTATTTAAAACACCTTTAAACCTTCACCTGGTGTGAGACTGACCACACAAAGGGTCAAAGGTCAAAGTCAGGAACTGTCTCACCTTGTTGGGCTGAATTGTCCTCCTCAGGTTCTCCATCCACTTGTCTCTCTCTGATGCTGAAGAACAGCTGAAGCACTTACTGCCGCCGGAGTAGGTCACCTGACAGTTTGGGGGGGGGGTTAGTCACATGACAGGAGAGCTGGGGCGGTCTAATGTGTTTCAGGAGCGTTCGGGTTTGTGTGTGTCACCTCGAAGCAGAACTCCTGTCCCAGGATGCTGCTGTGCAGAGGTTTGATGAACACGTCCTCCTCCATGCTCAGGTCCAGAGCCTCCACCGCGCTGCCCGGGCTCAGCAAAGACTCATGGGAGCTCGACTCCTTCAGCTTGGGAAGCCCACGAGATCTGGAAGACAGAAAATGAAAATGTACATAAGTAATCAGCCGGAGTCCTGCGGAGCAGGAGGAGGGTGGGGGCATCGCTGAGCACGGCGGGGTCTTCCGATGCAGCGCTGAAGTTTTTAAGCTCCGCCTGCCGTCAACAGTGAAGCAGGAGAGCAGTAATACCTACGAAAAACAACCACAGAGCCAGACGAGGGGCGCGCCCCACAGCATCCCCCCTCCTCCTCGACTGCCCCCGACCCCCACCTCCACCCCACGGCAGAGAGGAGTTCCTTGCAGTGACAACTCCGCAGAGCACAACGCCGCCTTTATCAAGCTTCCCTGGCAGGTGGTAAACAAAGTCCTAGGACGGCCAATGGCATCGGGCCCTGGGGAACGTTTCCATGGCAACTGCCTCCACAGGGAGAGCGGGCACTAGGCAGAAGCAGGTGAGGAACGAGGCGGGTGTTTAACTCTGAGCAGCCTCGGGGGACGGACGGCGCCATCAGATGGGATCATGGACTACAGAAGAGGAAAGCTCTGACACTTTCAAAATAAAGGGACTAAAGAGCAGATTCTGAGAATTACAAAAATAAAAATAAAATAAAAAACAGACGACCCTGTGATGTCAGAGGTGATGTAATTCTGCAGCTTCACCACTTACCTAAACACATCTGTGTGTGTGTGTAATCCCCCTGCTGTGTCAGATGAGTTATGTAAACTTGGATTAGTGACGCTGTATATCCATCAGACTTCAGGCCTGGATGTTGGACCTGTCAATCAACCCAGATCCCTCCCTCTTTGTATGACTGACTGGTCTGTTATGATTATTTGAGCTTTGTGCTCAGCTACGGTGGCCCCTGAGGACGCACCTGATTCCGGATGCAGCAAGAGATTTGACCGTTTCACTGTGGTTTGTCCTCAGAGGCCACCGTACTCTGGTTTCCAGATGTTTGCTGTGTGTGCTCTACACAAAAGGTATCTTGATGAGCCTTCGGTCAAAAACCAGAGCGGGACCGTCGGCGGTCCCCCACAGGAAGTGTCGTGACGGCTGCTGTTCTGTCATATCATCAGTGTGTGAGGGAGAGTCCAGAAAGACGGCAGAGTTAACGCACACGGACACTGTTTCAGGAAGGGCTGGTCTCCGCATTAGGACAGAAACCTGATCCAGTCTGCTGTCAGAGGAAGAGGAGGAGGAAGCACTTAGTGCACTCTGACCACACACACACACACACACACACACACACACACACACCGTGTGTGTCCCTTGATCACATTCACCTGATCAAATCAAACCTTCATCATCTGTTCCAACATGTGGACACCTGTGGGGTTTATGGAGCCAGTCAGAGGCCTTCGTCCTCACCAGTGAACTCATTACAGTTCAGACACTGAATTAGTTTCCTCTCAGAACAAAAACAACAACAACAGTGTCCTCAATGAACAACACTCACTCACACACACACGGTCCTACCTGAACCTCAGAGTTTTGGAGAGTTGAGCTCTTCGAGCTCTGCGGAGGAGAGAAGAACTGTCCATCAGGAGTCAGAGCTCAGAGCTGACTGAGAGGATGAGAGAGTGTGTGTGTGTGTGTGTAAAGCATTATCCTCCTGTCCAGCTGCCTCTACATTCTGTCAACTATAAAGCTAAAACACTCCACTCTCACTGCATCAACACACACACACACAGACCCTCCCTCTCTCTCCCTCTCTCTCTCTCTCCAGGTCATGGTCTTGTTCATCACGTTTATTAAATGACAGGAAGTTAATCCATCTCTTGTTGAATTAAGTCATTTGATTTTCCAGCTTTTCAAGGTGACACTGTTTTTTTGTCCCAGACTCAACACTTTTCCAGGTTCTCAAGACTTTCCAAGACTTTTCATTGGTGCATAAAGGAATTCAACAGAAGGAGGAGAGATTTGACTCCCAGACCACAAACACACAAAGAGCCTGCAGATCAGCCGCTGGGAGCACTGTGGGGGGGCTAATGGAGGGGGAGGAACCTGAACATCCTGAAAACCAGGACCAGGACCAGGACTAAATACATGAGTCACTGCGCAGCGCAGCAGATAAGTGTGATGAGGCGTTCGGGGACAGTCAGATGAAGACAGTACCTGTCGGGCTCAGCCGGCCGCAGAGACGGCAGTCTGAAGCTGGTGTTCCTGTCCAGTTTGGTCTGACTCTTCGTCCTCTTGATGGAGCCTTTGAGACGTTTACTGAAGAAACCCTGAAAGAGGAAGAGGAAGGACAGAACGTCAGACTGTGGAAGAGGAGGGAGAGTTCAGGATTTGGGCCCGAGGGACGCGGCAGCAGATCAGCTGATCATTATCTCAGTGATGATGATGAGGAAGCCCCGCCCCCTCACGGTGGTCACATGATCACACTGATCAATCCTTTCAGCTCCTCTGTGATAATAAACCCTGTGCAGAACAGTGGCCTAATTTCCTGAGATATTTATAACCTCTACCCGCCCCCCCCCAATCACTGTGTGTTGTGTCCCTGTTGTAACAGGTGACAGGTGTGTGTCTGCACTCTGACTGTTGTGTTACTGCAGAGTCCACCTCATGAAGGATCAGACCCCTCCTCCTCTGACCCCCGTGATGATCGAGCTGTTCTCCTTTGTCCCAGAATACACCTGACTCTCCACTGGACCATGAACATGTGATGTATATCAGCTGATCACGTCGCCACCAGGAGCCGACGGAAACGGTATTGGGTCGGGTCGCCAGTGACTTTCCGTCCTCCCATTTAGTCCCTAACCTTGTTTGATGATGTCACAGGAAGTGGACTGATCATAAACTGGATAGGAGGACGACGGTCCAGATAACAGAGAACACTAAATGGGCCGGGCGGCGAGTGATGAGCCCTGACACGTCTGTTTCTCATCATCATCCTCCATTAAGGCGAATCTGCTGAGACAGTTCCACCCATCTACTGTGTCTGCACGCGCGCACACACATACACACACAGACAGACACAAACACACACACACACACACACACACACACACACACACACACACACACACACACAGTCCCCGTGTTGGACTGAGCTTCCACTTTAAGACTCACCGGCACTTTAAAAGGCGATGAGTTGGGGTTGTCAACGGCGACGCTCTTCTCTGAGCCGCCCAGACCAGAGATGCTCCTCCTCCTCGGAGATCGCTCCGAAGACGCTTCTGCTGAGAGAGGGAGAGAGAGAGAGTGTTTAACAGCCTCTTCCTCCTCCTATAAGCGTCCTCATCATCATCATCATCATCAGGGACGGAGGGTGGCGGGGACGTCAGACATGGAGGAGGTGGAGTGGAGACAGATGCCGTCTTTTTAACTGTGACATGATTGTAATATCTCCAGCAGGTGGAAAACTCAAACACACAAACACAAAGGAGTTTATTGATATTTGATCAGATCAAACTTATTGATCTCTCCACTGAATTTAGACTGCCCTCGAGCAAAGACAGTATGGTTTCACTTTATGAGAAGGGGATTCGACCACTTATCATCCAAAGACGCCGTCCAATCAGCTGATCAATCATCAGCGACATCACAGAGAAATGCAGGAAACTGATTATTGAATGTAAGCTGATTCATTTCCTGTCAGGCAGCAGCTCTGACTGGTTTATTCTTGTTGGTTTCCATGTCTCTGGTTCCGTCTGTAATCCTGATCCTGCGGGGGGATCAGAGGAAAACCACCAGTTCATCATTTCATACTGTCTGTTTAAGACCGACACAGCCGAACCTCCTCCATGTCTCAGCTGGGCCCAGCAGGAGGCCGCAGCCTGTCCTCATCGGTCCCTCCGGTGACTCTGGCTCGTCGCCAGCTTCATTGATTTGAAGCTAATTTTGGATGCTCTTCTTTCAAGTCGCTGCCGTTCTTCATCAGAGCCCGGGAGTCTGTCAGACCAGCTCTGAAACCAGCACGAGGCCGTTAACAGCAGCCAGGAAGCTGCAGCCGACATTCAGCTCAAAGTAACTCCGCCTGACACTCCCAGTGAAACGAGAACTGGTTTAACTGGGAGAGGTGGTTTCAGTCATAAATAAACCCTTCAGCTGTAAAGTCCAGTTAAAGTTTCCTTCAAAGATAAATGGCTGCACAAAACAATTTAAAGTCTTATTTTATATTATTAGTTCTTAAAGTTTCTTTTGTCCTCTTTTGTCTCAGACATCATGAATATCCCGAATAACTTTGAATTTCCCTTCGGGGATTAATAAAGTATCTATCTATCTAACTAACTTTGTTCATCAGATCATCACTGAAGTCAGTTTCACACACGACAGATCAGCTGATTGTGCAGGTTAAGGAGGAAGCAGGAAGGACCATCGGAGAACAGCTGATGGAGGAGGAGACACTTCCTGTGGAGGTTAAGGGATTCTGTGCAACACCCTTAAATAACTCCCTCAGCTAAGGGCAAACTTAACCTTAAGTGTTACACTTGAGAAGAAAACAGCTCACGTCTAATACGAGACGAGAATGACTTGCCGACACCTGATTGGTTACATTTCCTGCTGCCACGTTAGAAACGACCTCGAACTGCCGAAGAGTTCGTCCTGAAGTTTATCAGCAAACTCTACAACACGGGCACCGTGAGGCGTTCACATGACATTTAAATGGTATGGAAACACATAAACTGGAGCAACAAACATCCCTCGGAGCGACGGACGTACAGTGAACGCAGCATGCAGCAGCAGTCAGCATTTATCAGCTTCTGGCAAAGTGCTGGATCAAGTTCCAGCTGCAGGAGGACGCTTGCTGCATGCAGCGCTGCGAGGGAGACGGGTCAAACTTTCATGCACACCCCTTCCCCCCTCCCTCACCCATCTACCCCGGAGAGGGGAAAAGAGGAACCATGACGACCACCATTGCACCTCTTTTTCACCTCCAAGACAAAGTTGAGACGACATGCCGCAGGAAGCCAGGTATGACAGGTTGGTCACATGACATGGACAGAAGCACAGAGAGCATGGCGGGTGGGGGGGGGGGGGGTATCTGGGGGGAGAGAGAGGAGACGATACCTCGATCGCAGCTGTTCCCCATCATCTGAGGAGAGGACACACACACACAGAGTCAGACAGGATTGGCCGAAGCAGCCACCACCTGTCAGCCAATGAGGTCAAGCTGCAAACATCCGTCTTCGTCCCGCGAACATCCTCGACTTTGGCGTCGTCCCCCCTCCCCGACCTGCCTCTGCCTCCTCAGCACCGCATCCTTCCTCCTCCTCCTCCTCACAGTCTCTCCTCTGCCATCTCTGCCCTTCTGCCTCTCTCTCTCTCCACTCAGCAGTAATTCTAACCCTCTCTCTCTCTCTCTCACACTATTTTACTGCATTTATTCAATCAATCCTTCCAACTACACTGTTCAGCTTTCTCTCCTTTCTCACGTCTTCCTGTTTCCTCTCTGCAGACACTCCTCTCTCTCTCTGCAGCTGCTCAGTGGTAGCTGCTCTCTCTCGCTCTCTCTCTGTTTCTCTCTCTCTCTCTCTCTGTCTTCTTCTTCTCTTCTCTCTGGAGCTGTATTTATCGCTGCACTCGCAGGATAATTACTAAATAAGTTTCCCCTCAGCCGACTGATGTGGGACACAACTCTGGAGGCTTCGGCTATTAGCTGTGTGTGTTTGTGTGAGTGTGCGCTCATCCCATCACATCAGAGCTGTTATTGTGTTGTCTATTATTCAAGATTCAGGTTGTGACAGTCTGAAGAACGAAAGAATATTTAAACTGACCTTTAATTGTTTATAGAATGATTTATCTCATTAAAAATATCAGAAAATGGTCAAAACTGCCGTCAGGTAAAGATGGCTGCCGCCCTGTGGCGACCTCAGACTGAGCAGCTTCACCATTGCCATCCTGGCAGTTCCTGACTCCGCCACCTGAAGCCAAGATAATCCAGAGATGGTGAAAGAGGGGGGGGCCTGCATACATACACCTGTCATCAAAAGGGCCACGCCCCCTCCTAATGGTCTGCAGACCAAATGCATGTTTTAGTTTCATGGCTCCCACCTGGAAGTTGAGTGGTTTAGTCGTTCATCAACTGAAGTCAGTACTTGGGGGCGGAGCTGTGGCATTAAGGCCCCATCCATACACCCGCCAATCACAACTGTCAATCATGACATCACAGTCCTGTAAAATAGTATAAAGTAACTTGAGCATGACAAACTCAACCAAGAATTTCAGAAACCAAATTCCTAGTTTGTGTCGTCCTCTAACATGAAGGGGGTGGGGCTTATCATCAAGACTGACAGCCAATAGCAGCGCAGGGCTGAACAGGGATGAGCTGTGATGTCACACAGGACAATAAACACAACTCAGCTTTTCCATTAAAAAAAAAAGATTAAATGGTGAGCTGATTGATCATTGGTGGTGATTGCTAATTGCTTTCAGCTTCACTTAGAAACCAGAAGTAGAACATCTCGACTCAGAGTCAGAAGCGGTCCGACACCACAGCGCTACACTCCTGCCCTCTGCTGGACAAACTCAGGCCCAGCAGCCACAGCGGGACCAGGAGTTAACCTGCTGAGTCATCCACCCAGAGACAGACAGTGCTGGCTCTCTGAGCACTTCAGGGGTCGAGTCTGTGACCTTCAGACCTGGACCATGTTCAAACAGAAACCCACAACCAGCATCTCAGCCCTCCTGTTCCATCAGGACCTGAGGTCCAGGTTTGTTGCAGCTCTGTAGTAGAACTGGACCTTCTAAAACCAGCCTCATTAATTCAGCTGCTGTGTCTTTATTTATAACGAGGTGACTCAGACTGTGCAGGATCTGGGTCTGGGTGGAGGTGACCCTGCTGAGACGATGCATTCAGGTGCAGCGTCTCTTAATGTCAAATACTGACACTGTGCTCCACTGTTGACCTGCTGTCGAGCCACGCGGGGAATCAAACTGCCACCTGTCTGCTCTGTGATGCTCAGCCCTCTCAGGGTTTACCTTCATCCTGCTGTTAACGAGATATTGATCAGAGGAGGCTCAGTCACGGCTCAGATCGATCAATACAGAGAGAGACTGTGACCTTCAGGGTCTGGGATCCAGACTGAGGATCAGGACTGGAGACGGACTGGAGACCAGCAGGCCCATCATCCAGCTGCTGAAAAGACATCACCGTGTTCCTCCAAACGGACCACATCTGGATTAATCCGCTCTGATAACAGACCCTGACGTTTGTGAGCCAGCGTCTCTGCTGCTCTCAGGCCGTCGGTGTCACCAGAACAAGTTTAATTCTAGCCAACTTCACGGTAATGAGCTATGACGACATTTGGTGGCAACCAGTTGGAAAGGAGAGCTGCTCAACTGGCCGGTTTTCACTTAAAGGTCATATTTATAACATAATTTATATTTAAACATCTTCATTCACATTAAAGGTCCATTTAATATTACACTTATACAGACAGACTTTGAACGTCTTTAAATAAATGACAGCGAGTTCACATCTTCTTCATCAAAATGATCAGGCTGTACGTTGCTCCACACCCGAACATGACATTTCAAAAATCCATGTAAATAAAGTTACATATCTAATATTATTATTCTCCATGTGTCAGCTCATAACTAACAGAAAGACTCATGTGAAATGCAGCTAAAAATAAGGCGTGGATCTGAGAGAGGAAGCTGATCAGCTGTTATCAGACATCGTCCATCAGTCCGTCTCCTACCAGAAACAAACGCCTCGGGTTATTGAAGATGTCTGTCTTCAGATTCATTTCAATGACTTCAACCATTAAGATAGCTGAAAACCCTTAAAGCTCAGACCTCATGGAGTCCCAGCTGGACTCTTTGTCTTTTCTCTGTCTCCCTACATTTCCTTCCTCTTTATATCCGTCCTGTCAGATAATAAACAACCTCATCACGTCAGACGCCCTGAACATCTGGACGGTGAGTTCAAAGTCTCTGTTTTGAGGACAGTTCAGTGCCGACTGTCTTTTAGACGGCCGTAGTTTGCGTTGTTCTGCTGTGTGTCTGCTTCTGACCTTTGACCCTGACCGCACTGAGCGGCCTGAGAGCTGTAACAGTGGCCGGTCTGTCTGGGCTCAGCACAGCGCCGTGGGAGGAGGATGAACGGGCGGGTGTGATGTAATCAGAAAGCAGTGTGAGGAATGCTGGGAATGTTTGAGGTTGAAACCCGTCGCACTCTCAGGCAGTGAGGAGCAGACACACCTGACGCACAGGAAGCAACCACACAACTCTGCTAATCTGTTGCTCAAACACAACTCTGTGTCAGGGAGGGTGGAGAGACACACACACACAAACAGGTCATCAGATTCAGAAAAACACACACTGAGTACGACTTCATTTCCTTAGGATGTCATCACCTCTGTCCCTTCACAATAAAGCTCCAGCAACAGAAATCAGAGAAACATAGTCTGTAGGGCTCCATCATGATGACATCACGATGACATCACTGACAGTAATGTAGTCCTGAACAGGATCGGGACGTGATGGCCAAAGGAGAGATCTGAACCAGAACCAGAACTGCAACCAAACAACTCTGGACAGTTTAGTTTTAATCCCTCATCTTCATCCTCCGCCTCACACAGATCTGCTTTCACAACAACGCTCCAAGAATTGTCAGTCTGTCTGTGTGTGTCTGTCTGTTTGTGTTTCAGTCTCCTCCTCTCACACATTCCTCTGAAGGTATTACCGTCACCAGTTCACTGAACTGGGATCAACTGCACTGTCTCTCTACAGGTTTTAATGGTCGTCATGGAAACGATCAATCTATGTTAATGAGCCATTTCATCAGCGATCGATCAAATAAACATTAGAGCGTTCTCCTGTAGTCTGAAGAGCTGTGGAAGATTAAGTTCCTGTCAATGAATCGATGAATCGTTCAGCTCTGACAGATCTGCACATCAGAATCTACAGACTGTCCTCAAACACAACTCCTGTCACACCTGCATGGACCTGTCCAGGAGTGGACCTGTCCAGGAGTGGACCTGTCCAGGGGTGGACCTGTCCAGGGGTGGACCTGTCCAGAGTTGGACCTGTCCAGAGTTGGACCTGTCCAGGAGTGGACCTGTCCAGGGGTGGACCTGTCCAGAGTTGGACCTGTCCAGGGTTGGACCTGTCCAGGAGTGGACCTGTCCAGAGTTGGACCTGTCCAGGGGTGGACCTGTCCAGGGGTGGACCTGTCCAGAGTTGGACCTGTCCAGAGTTGGACCTGTCCAGGAGTGGACCTGTCCAGGGGTGGACCTGTCCAGAGTTGGACCTGTCCAGGGTTGGACCTGTCCAGGAGTGGACCTGTCCAGAGTTGGACCTGTACAGGGGTGGACCTGTCCAGGGGTGGACCTGTCCAGGAGTGGACCTGTCCAGAGGTGGACCTGTACAGGGGTGGACCTGTCCAGGAGTGGACCTGTCCAGAGTTGGACCTGTACAGGGGTGGACCTGTCCAGGGGTGGACCTGTCCAGGAGTGGACCTGTCCAGGAGTGAACCTGTCCAGGAGTGAACCTGTCCAGGGGTGGACCTGTCCAGGGGTGGACCTGTCCAGAGTTGGACCTGTCCAGGGGTGGACCTGTCCAGGAGTGGACCTGTCCAGGAGTGGACCTGTCCAGGGGTGGACCTGTCCAGGATTGGACCCGTCCAGGGGTGGACCCGTCCAGGGTTGCCCCCCCCCAATCACAAACCACTCTAACCCTCCTGTTCTTATTCCAACGTCACTTCTGATCCGGATCGATACTCGATCCCTGACTAATCGATGGTCCCAGTCCGTCTCAGACCGGGTCCTGTCCGATCCACCGGTGTCTCGGAGAAGCTGCGGGATTCTGCGTGAGGCGTCTCCGCTCCTCTTCAGCACGTGTCGGCCCGCAAAGAGCCGCCAGAGTCCGGCTAAAGACCGAGCCTAGACCCGGTCCGGTTCGACCCGGTCCGGTTTGATTTAGAGTGTTTAAAAGAGACTCACCCGGAGGATCCATCAGCGGAGACAACAGGCGGACACACACCGAGCTCCACAACACACACAACTCCGACCCGGACCTTCAAAATAAAGGTCTTCACAAACTCGCGGCCGTAAATGGAACTTTTCAAACATCCGAATTAATCCAGTTTTTATAGAAAATATAATGAATAAAACGTTCCAATGCGTTAAAATCTCATATTTTTATTATAATCCAGTCCGTTGTTGTAAATAAACACGGATATAAATGATGAGAGAGTGTAGCAGGAAAAGCAGGAACAATAACTGAAACATTTGAAAAGAAGCAGAAGGAAACTGATTTTTGGAGGAATAATTATGAAACTGGGGAGATAAATGAAATCTGCAGTTCAGCTGTAGAATCAGCTGCTTTACGAAAACACATTTTTGGTTCTCTGATAGAGGGACTTCAATCAGACATACACAGTCAGGAACATTTGATTTATGTGGCTGGATCATCAATAACTTCCACACACACAGCTCACCAACATGCTGCCCGAGGCTACGCTTTACAACACACTGTTTAATTTGGTATTTAGAATGGGCTTGTTTGTTGCCTTTTATTTTGAAGGAAGGGTAGCAAGTCGTGCGGTTTTATTGTGAAATGTCTGACAGGTGGAGATCAGACTAAGGAATGCAGCAGATCCAGAGCGAGTCAGACACAACACAACACAAAATAACGCAACGCAACACAACAGGCTTTATATCACAGGAGTTTAGATGAGAGTCTCCTGAATGGACGGGTCTGAAAAAAAATAATCCTTATCAGGGTCCTGAATGCCTCACACAGCTAACTGAGCCACTCTGAGCTCTGTGGGGTCACGACCTGCAGCCGACAGGAAGTCACCTGTGCTCTGCTGCAGGTAAGAATGTAAGAATGTATCTGGGGGGGGGCGAGACGTCCAGGTGGCCTCTGTCATCTGCATTTATCTGCTGACATCATGACACAGCTACACTGAGGAGGAAGAGGAGGAGGAGGAGGAGGAAGAGGAGGAGGAAGAAAGGAGGAGGAAGAGGAGGAGGAAGAGGAGGAGGAGGAAGAGGAGGAATAGGAGGAGGAAGAGGAGGAGGAGGAAGAGGAGGAATAGGAGGAGGAAGAGGAGGAGGAGGAAGAAAGGAGGAGGAAGAGGAAGAAGAGGAGGAGGAGGAGGAAGAGGAAGATGAAGAAGAGGAGGAAGAGGAAGAGGAGAGGAAGAGGAAGAAGAGGAGGAGGAGGAAGAGGAAGAGGAAGAAGAGGAGGAGGAAGAGGAAGAGAGGAAGAGGAAGAGGAAGAAGAGGAGGAGGAGGAAGAGGAGGAGGAGGAGGAGGAAAGGAGGAGGAAGAGGAGGAAGAGGAGGAGGAAGAGGAAGAGGAAGAGAGGAAGAGGAAGAGGAAGAAGAGGAGGAGAAGGAATAGGAGGAGGCTAAACCGGGATAAACCAGTACAGATCCAGTATAAACCCGGTTTAAATCCAGTATAAACCCGGTTTAAACCCAGATTAAATCCAGTATAAACCCGGTTCAACTCCAGTATAAACCCAGATTAAATCCAGTATAAACCCGGTTTAAACTGGTTGTTGGACCCTTGTTGTGGGAGCTGACTGGGTACATTAACATATAAATAACCTCCTCCCCCCTCAGCCAGGGGGTGAGGAGAGGTGAGGGGGCAGAGGATTAAGGAGGTCAGGGAATGAATGAGCTTCTCTGTGGCTGAATGAGCAGGACGGGCAGGGAGGGGGGCAGGGTAGTTAGGGTTAGTAGTGTGGGGGGGGTAGTCTGTCAGTAAACTGCTCTCTGTGATAAAAATTAAAGATTTTAAATGTTGCGTTCTTTCATATTTGTCCAGAGCCTGATTTGGTTTACACACATAAAACCAGGCCTGGACCTCTGCAGCTCGGGGGGGGATCCTCTGGGCCCCCCCAGGGGGCAGTGGGGTCAGTCCACCTCCTTCAGATGGAGGGACACACAGTGGGCGCTTTGTCCTCAGACATTCGCCCTCCACAGTAGGCATTCCCACACATAAAGAAAAAATAACAGGCTGCACCCGAACGCCTCATTGTGAGTTAGAGAAACCTTCACCTGCCTCTGCAGCCAGAGACACACAACCAACAGAACAACAACAACCAACAACAACAACAACACTGAGATCACTGTGAAAACTTCAAAAGACCATGATTATCTATCAGACTGCTCACACTCCAAACTCCACAGTCTCAGCACAACCGTCCTCCTTCTGAACACAGACACACACACACAGACAGGTAATCCACAGTACTGTTACATAGTGATGTCACTGAGCAGCCTCAGGTTCTTACCCATCATGGTGGCGCCCTCTGCCTGAAACTCGGGGAACTGTCCTTCTGAAGGGACGCTGACGGTCCTGCGGAGGCTCCGCCCCTTGGCGGAGTCTGTGGGGCTCTCCTGAGCATCACCTGCAGCCTGTGGGGGGGTGGGGGGGTAGTTACTGTGTTACTCTACATCAGAGTTTTGTTCTAAAGTGTCAGTCGGCAGCGTTGTGTTGGGGGGGTTCTGACCTCATCGTCCCTGTTGAGCAGAATCAGCTGGGTGTCGGTCAGGATGCAGTACTTCCTGTCCCAGGCGCTGTTGCTGGTGTACGGACTCTGGCCGCAGGAGAAGCGGTGAGCAGGAGGACCTTTAATGTCTGGAGGCAGAAACACTGTGTTAGAAAACAGAGAATGACTTTGGGGGGGGGGGGGGGGGTGTTCACACCCCATCCTCAGACTGATGGGAGTCAGCTGACCCACCTCAGAGTCATGGGACACAGAGGGGGGGCTGAGCTGAGCCTGCAGAGCTCCAGCTGAACCAGCAGGGGGCAGCAGGGCTCCACAGCTCAGGGTGGGGGAAGGTGGGGAGGAAGATTAGAAATGAAAGCCATGTCAGGAAGAATCAGCAGTGTGGTCTGATGTCAGCTGACACCACAGAGCAGCAGAGGTCAGAGGTCAAATCACTGCATGTTAGGGGGGGAATCAGCTGACTATTCAAAACCTGGAGCATGTGTAGCTGTCTCCTGGTCCCAGGACAGGTCCAGGTCTGCTTTACCAGGAGCCTGCCCCATGGATCAGGAACCTTCAGAAAAACCAGGTCAATGTGAAACCATTTCACTTCTACACAAGTCCCTGTTGGGGGGGGTTACTGTGTACTGTATTGTGGACCAGGTACTGGTACAACAGGGTCTCAGACCTGACCAGATCCAGGATCTGAAACTAAGGACAACCCACAAAGATGATTTCCACAACAGGAACACGCGTCTTTGTTTCAGACAGTAAATCAATGTTAAGTGTTGAACAAAAGCTCTGTGTGTTTGTGTTTGTTTGTGACGGGGTGTGGTCAGTAAACAGACGGTGCTTTCACTGTCCATGGTTGTGGTGGGATCACTCAGTGTTTGCGTGGTTAGCACTCCACACACACACAACGACTGTAATTGATGATGGACATTTGATTTGAGACAGAAATTCTGTCTAGGATCATTTAAAGGTCTTTGTCTTCCTTTAGTAATGTGATGTCGGAGCGGGCGGGGCCAGGGATCATTTAAAGGTCTTTTTTTGTCCTGTATGATCGTGATGTCAGAGTGGGTGGGGCCAGGGGCTCCAGACTTGTTGAGCTGCTGGTTTACAGATAAAGGTTCTGTTTGACCTTTTATTTCTCTACTTTGGTGTAATTGGTAAAGTCTGTTCTCAGACAAAACATTTAAATTAAAGATCCAGGTGGACGGGGCTTTGCTGAGGCTAGTGGCTGCTTTGTTGTGACATCACAAAGTCCTAGAAATCCTGAAGGCTGGTTTCTGAATCCAGACTGAGCATTTCTCTGTGGAATGAGACCTTTGAGACTTTCACTGGATTAATACAGAATCTAGACCTGATTTAGAAGAGACCACGTGGAGGTCTACCTTTAGACCGTGTGGACCTTCAAACCTTTAGATCGGCTGGTTCCTCTCACCTCAGACACTCAGAGAACGGGGAAGCTTTCTGCAGCTGCACTTCCACATTTTAAAACAGTCGCTGACAGTAAACACTTCAGGGAAAACTGATGGGACGTCCTGGTTATGTGGAGGACTCAGGGACCTGAGGGGCCTGCTCCTCTCTGGAGGCTGGTTTGTTCAGAACATGTGTAGGTTTGTTGGTGAACTGCAGCCATTTGAGTGGAGGGGAGCAGAAGGTTTGTGCAGAAAGCAGCTGAGCATCGGCCTATTTCTGGCTGCATACTAAATCATCCACGTCAAAGCAACAAGCCCAGGAACCCCTGAGAGATGTGAGGGGACTCACACCTGCTCCTGTTTAAAGCTGCTGAGTGAGAGCGCTGCAACCAAAAAGGCAGGAAAGACGACTAATTGGCCAGTTTTCTGTTCTGTCTCCAAGCCCGGCTAATTAGCAGATCCCAGGTCGAGACATGTGGACGCCTCAGAGCTGAACAAAGGCGGGAAGCAGGGACAGGATGCCGCTCCTCTCCCTCTGTCTCAGCTGATGATCTTCGAGCAGAGCGCCGCCGGCTGCTGCCGTTACATAACCGCTGCTACCTGCCTGAACCTC
This sequence comes from Remorina albescens, assembly GCA_034769265.1. Lineage (NCBI taxonomy): Eukaryota > Metazoa > Chordata > Actinopteri > Carangiformes > Echeneidae > Remorina > Remorina albescens. The sequence goes on along the minus strand of CM068478.1, from coordinate 474,785 downwards.
CGTCCTGCTCCAGCCCAACATCACCCAATCCTCCTAAGAGTCCGGGACGAGCTCTCGGGACCCGAACTGGTCTTAAGACAAGACAACGAGCCAATACTTTAAAAATCTGCCATTTAAAACACGAGCTGCTTCCCACACATCTTTAATCTGAGATGATTCCTTCAGACAAACACAGCTTCCTGTTTCCTGCAGGAAAACGCTCAGTTTCCTCTGCGTTGCTCCATCCGATGAGCTGAACTGTCTGCACAAACACTCCTGGATGTTACAGGGACGACTCTGAGCTCCAATCTGGAGCCACAATCAGGCCTACATTTTGTGACAGTAGTAAATCTAAGTCTTTGTAATCCAAAGAATCAGTATGAAATTTAAATAACCACAGCCCTCAGCATTCTCAATGTACATAATGCTAAATACATAAAACATATAACTTTATGTTTAAATCCATCTGAAACAGTGAGACACTTTTTAGGTTCACTCAACAAATCTCTGTAGAAAAACTGGTCCATTTTATTCTTCAGATTTGTATTTGACTTTGAGCTTGTTTTTCTCAGAAACAGACCAAACTAAAGGACACAGATCTGAGCAGAAAACCAAAGACCTTTACTCTTTTACATCACCAAAATAAGGACGAGCTTTTACCCACGTTCCTGTGTGGTTTATTTAAGCCTCGCTGAGGTTCATGCGTGGCTGCAGACTCTATTTCGAGGGAGCTCAGGCTCCTTTTTTAAAACTATGCTGCAGTTTTATTGTGCGAACTGAATCAAAGCAAGGCGGCGGCCCACAGGAAGTTTTCTCTGCTGCCTGCCTGCCTGCACAGACGGACAGATTAAGGGTCTATATTTGTCCGGGCCGCTGGATGATCCAGGCAGGGTGAAAGGTCAGAGCTACCTCATCAGGACACCAGAAAGAGAGACCAGAAGAGACCGTGATGGGGGAGCCGAGGGAGAGATGTGGAGGTGGGGGGGGGTGAGAACAACATCAATCCTATCCAGGTGTCCCAGTGAGCTGATTTCTCACAGTAGGCAATCTACTTCCTGTTAAAGCCGTTTGCACATGCTCAGTGCAGGTCTGTCACTGAACACCAAGGGCAGGAGCCCATGAGCAAGGTTCGACAGATCAGGTTACAGACTGTGTGTGTGGAAACTTGAGCCCGGCCAAACCTCCATTGGGAATGTCTGAAGGCTGGGGAGAGTCCACCACCTGTCCACACGCTCATACCAACTCCACCAACTGATGCACCCCCCCAACACACACACACAGTCTATAATCACTCTCCAGTCACATGGTGATCAGTGTTCATGTGAAAGAAATCAAACAGACACACTTTTCCAACCAATACTCATCCAGAGCTACACACACTTTTCCAGGACAATGACCAACTTTCATCATTCCTTATGACTGTCTGAGGACTGGAAAGCTGCACTGGACACTTCCAGGTTTTCCAGGACAACCTGTGAAAAACTAGTTCCCTCACAAGTTCTCACAAGAAAAGACCACACACACACACACACACACACACACACACACACACACACACACACACACACACACACACACACACACACACACACAGGCTGCTTTGTCTGTCGACCTGTATGTTTTCCCTCTGCAGCGGGCAAGTCTGGTCTCTATAGCAACCAGTAAATACAACACATAGCCTCCTCCAATCCCAGCGCAGTGACATCACATCGCTGCTTTATCAAGATGAGACCATCCAACAGGAAGAAAGGGGTGGCAGAGAGGGGTGTGTCACCGAGACTGACCTGGCAGATAACACACACACACACACACACGCACACACACACACACATAGTTAGCATTTGTAAAGGTAGATGTTAAAGATCAAGCTCCACCCCCCATGGACCCATCCAACCGTTACAGGATTTGGTTTCTCTTTTTATCTCCCGTGTTTCCTATTGGATCATTCAAAAGTCAGCCAATCAGAGGAGAGGATCCTCTCCTCTCCTCTGATTGGCTGACTGTTTTTCTTAGAGATCCGGTGAGAAGCCTGAGAGAGGAGACATAAAACTACCCTGAAATGGTTTCAGATTCTTAAAAACACCAGAGTATCTTCTACAGATCTACCCTTCAAATAAAAGACTGGAAAAGTTAAAACATGAACTTTTAAGATCAAATACGGGCCTTTCATTTACAGTAAAAATCTAAGAAGCTAAAGACTGATGGGCTAAATTAGCCTCAATGTCTTTGCTGAGGACAGGGTAAGAGTGAGGCAGGGTTTAAACCCGGGGGGGGGGGGGTCACCAGCTCAGACCGAGGTGTGAAAACAGGCTGAGGATGAGCTTTTGTCTCAGTGAGGAAATCACAGCAAGAGAGCGGACCCCTGACAGAGGAGCAGTGTTTTTAATCAAACTGCCCCATTCAGGCTGTGAAGGGCAGCTTCCTGTTCACTGTCTGTTTATAAATCTGCCAGATGTTCCATATCCAACACGTCCTCCACTGGTATATGAAGACAAACTGTCTACTCAGAGTTTCAGTTCCTATGAGCTGCTGAAGTCTCCTCTACGTGGACTCCTGTTGTGTGTTGGGTTGTGTATTTTGTGTGTAGCTGGCACTGAGGAGTACTGGTGTGTCCCAGTTAGAGACAAATGTGTCAGCATCAGTGTGGTGCAGAGCATCAGGGGGGCCACTGAAAGCTTTTATTGTGAAGGCACACACACATGCACACATACATTCACACTTGTGCTAATTAGCCTCCAATTAGAAGTAGCTGTTCATTTTCACATGAAACCTGAAGAGTGTGAGAGGAGGAGGGTGAATCAGGCCTCTGTGTGTGTGTGTGAAGAAGTGAGAACTGTGGTTTTGGCTACCCAGCATGCTCTGGGCCAGTTGCATACCTTCACACTGCGTCTCTGTCTCTCTGTGGTTGCTGTTTGGTTTTAGTTCATTAAATGTAAAAAATAACAAACAATTAATCCTCATTAATTTGTCTCTTCAGGTCAGAAACTGTTGCTGTTATTGTGTAAACACTGAAGGGGGGGGGGGGGGGGGGCAGGTTATTTTGGTTTGGCTTCAGTGTCAAACACACAGATCACATGATCTGAAAAGCACAGAAACAAGTTTTAAACTTTCCTTCAGACACTGACAACAGGAAGTGGTCATAGCAAATTTGGTTACTGTTCCAACAGTAAATGTAGTAAATTTAGTTAGAAAACATGGAGCACAAATGCTCCGCAAATTAACATGAAGGGAAACAACAATAGGAGGTAAAATGAATTAATATGAACCCAGTACATTCATGAGGAGCATTCGTTAGGAGGGGTAACATCCCCTCCCCCTCTGACATATAACTACATTTCCCATAAACCACTGACTCAGAGAGATGAAATTAAATCCCTCTCTACATGCTCGGCTTACAGGAGCACTCCTCCTCACTGATTTTAAATTTATGGCGACGAATGGACACGCTGGAGGCCGCGGCCTGCCGAGGCTGCTGGGAGGTGACAGATATCAGGGATCATCTCCGCTTCAGGATGATGGATGAACTCGGATACACAGAAACATGGATCAGAGACAGAGAATGGAGGCCACTAAGGAAAACACTGACCCCTCTTCATGATTTATACTAATATGATATTTATATATTTATCTGACACTGAACTGTATTTCATCAGGGAGTGTTCCAGTACTGCTGTATTTATTCATTTATTTATATTCCTGTCATTATTTCTCCCTCCTGCTCCAGTAGGTTGTATTCGAACATCTTGGCAGTGATTTAGGAATCTTGCATCAGACCTGGTTTTATGATTTGGCAGAGTAATAAACTTAGTTACTGACTATGTTGAAGAAAAACCAGAAGAGAGATAATGACGCATGCAGAACGAGATAAGTCAGATGACTGACTGGTTTCTACTCAGCTCTGCATGAAAACACACATTCAGGATCGGTCTGGCTCTGGATGTTCAGTCTGCACATCAGGTGACGTTCAAGTGGAGATGAAATTAGCAAACGTTAACCTTCAGAGTGACTGCTTGGCTGAACATGATTCTATGAATTCATGTAAATATTTCCTGAGGCAGCTGCAGGCAGATTTCTGGCTCTCAATCAGCAGTCCAGGCCCGAGCCACCCCGAGGACACTCCTCCTCAGGAAACACCATGATAACAGAAGAAATCTACACAGACCCAGGACACTGATAAGACCTGGAGGAGTCTCCTCCTGCTACACTCACAACATTCACACTGTGACGCTGCAAATTAGATCAAAGAACCATGTTAACCCAAACACATTCACACAGATGTTAAAGGCCATTACAATCCAAAAGTCTAAAAGTCTAAAGGCCCATACAGTCTAAAGGTAGATGTTAAAGGTTCTTCTGTCAAACCCCACACACAGTCAGGTAAACATTAATCCCTCCTACCAGACTCAGGTCCAGATTCGTCCCTAAAGACTCTGCTGATCCTCCGAGAGAACGAGTGGATGAAGCTGCTAACGGAGGCAGTTTGCCGCTCTGCGTCTGACCCCACCTTCCTGAGCGCCAGCCTCTCTGGGTCGGTTCCTGTGCCGGGCTCAGACATTGACCTGGAGAAGGGGAAGATCCTGTGCAGGGAGCTGGACCTGGCCTGGCCCACTTCTTGGGACTGACCTCGGTTCCTGTCAGTGGGGCCGGTGCCGATCTTTGGTAGGCTGAGAACCCTCAGGTGAAGGGATTCAGAACTGTGTCCTCTGCCCTCGGGGGTGGACATCTTGGGAGCCTTTGGTGCCAGGTGAGCAGATGTTGTCCACTTGTATCTGTCCATTGGCTGCTCACATCCCGGTTGAGGGTTGGATCTCGCCCAAGACTTCCTGTAATGGTGCCAGCGGTACGAAGCCTGACAGGGATCCAGGACTGGACCTTGGTAGCCCAGAGGGGGGTTGCCGCTTCCACTCATGGTCCACCACACACAAGCCTCCCCCAGGCAGCAGGAGCGAGCAGATGGGTGCTTCCAAAATGGCAGAAACAGCTGGTTTGCCGACAGCTGTGCTCCAACCTGAACACACGTCCCTAACTACACATTTGAGCCTAGAACGAGACCACAAAGAGACGTGGGGTCCCGTTTGTCTTCATGTCAACGGCATGTTGGAGCGTCGGTCTCAACAGTCTGCTGAAGGTCTTCCTGGGAGGAAGTTGACAGTCAGATGAGGACGGAGTTTTTTTTAAAAGCTCGGCCAATCAGGTTCCACCATGAAGCAAAGCAGCAGACTGTGGTTTCCCGTATGAACAGCGCAGAAAGTGAAACTGCAGACAATGTGCCAGCCGTCTTCTTCTGCCTCAGTTAACAACCTGTGTCCTGATTGGTTCTTTACCGATCCGAGTCGGAAGGAAATCCGCTCAGAAACCAGAACTAAGGAAACAGGAGGATTTGGTCTGTTAAAACCACAACTGGAACAATTGGTGCTTTGACTCTAACGATGGAAAATCAATCTATTCTGATGATGATGAATCATCTTTAACCACACAGTCCAGTGTGAATATTTTCCTCATCTCCTGTTTAATCTTTTTTGGAGCCACATTAAGTTTTTTCATCTCTGTGATTTTCCTCATAAAGTCGTTTTTTGAAAACTACAATGTGTCCCCCAGATCCAGAATCAGCTGATTCTGTCTGATCAGTTCAGACTCTGTAACTAAAAAAACACTCTGAATGTTTCCTTCTTTTCCAAAGAAAAGTTCCTCTCATGTGTTTGTGTTGTTCTAGAGCTGATCTGAAGTTTCTATCTTTATCTGATCAGGAGTTCTGCTCATTAATGATGAAAAATCAGCTCTGAAAGAAACAGTCACTTAAAATGTCCAACTAGAGCAGAAATAAACTGTTCTGGTCTCTGGAGCTAATATTTCTGCTTCATGACGACTGAAGGGGAGAGTTTATAGAACACAACTGTTTACATTTTTAATTAATCATTAAAGTTATAAAGACTTATGAGTGACATGTTGACTACGATCCAGCCTCAGCTCCACAGGGCTCCACCTCTTTGACCATTTATGGACTTATTTCATCGTCCTTATGGTCATGTCCAACTCAGAACTGAAATATTCTGGAAATCTTTTTGGCATCTTGCTGGTAAAACTTTCCACATTTCCAGCTGTTGTGTTTTGGTTTCTATAGAAACTTTTTGTATTCTGTGAAGTTTTGAGACTGAACAAAACTTCAACTGAGCTGATAACGACGACCACTGGGGGGTCGGGGGGGTTAAAGGGTTTTGAATCTGTGTCAGGTCTCATGGCTGGACACAACCAGGAGCTTATAAATATTCATAAACACTAAAGAATGCTGCCCCCCTCCAACAAAGTCTAAGGCCTCTGTGTTCAGACAGGAAACTGGAGCAGCATCCCACAGGGAGGCGACACTGATCCTCCTGAGGGACTCACAAACGTCCACCGATGATTAAACAGAGTACTGCAGAAGAAGAAGAGAAGAAAACGACGACGACACGGAATGTAAGAGCCCTGCAGGCGTCGCTCAGCCTGCTCATTCATATGGAAACGAGGTGGTTTGATATCCAAGCAGAACTTTACATCTGAGGCTTTCAGCTGTCAATCAAGACTGAGTCAAAAGGGCCAAAGGAATCCTGGTAGAAGCAACTAAGGTCAAAGGTCACAGCAACAGAACAAACCTCCACCACAACTGACCCTCTGCCGTTGGGAATAAACAGAAACTGATGATCCTGCTGACCATATTTAAATTTAAAGGTCCAATATGCGTTAACTGTTCTCTTACTATTGATAAAGAACCACATGGAGGTCTACCTTTAGACCGTATGGACCTTCTTGGGGTGGCAGTATCACACAGGTAGGTGTTGTGGTGGATTTAATATCTCTGATTTGTCCTCAGTCAAAAGGAACGGGGGACAAAAGGTGTCATTATAAACCCAACTTTGGTAAAAGTCCACAGAGAGTTTCTCAGGGGACAGCAGCCGTCAGAGGAGAGGACAGTGCTGGGTCAGGAAATGGGACCTGATCCTCCATCCAAAACCCTGAAACAAGTGTCTCCAGGATGTCCCTGTAAACCTTGTTCTTCCTGCAGGCTTTAGCAGGCGAGCTGCCCTTACTGAACCACATATCAGCTCTGATTGGATAATGAAGCTGCTGGTGTCGACGACGCCGGCTGCATGTAGGTCAGAGTTAAGACCAGAGCAGGCTAAGCCGAGGAGTCCTGGACCGAGCCAACATCTCCCCCAGCCACCCACCAACAGACAACAGGGACTGGGAGAGTCCCACTCCTCACAGAGACTTCCTGTTGATGAGGCCTGAAAGCCAAAGCTGTTTCTCACTTTTCCTCCAACTTCCTGTGTTGTCCTGATGTCTGAACAGGTAGAAACCAATCAGACCTCCAGTCCATTCATCTGTACAAAGACCTGGACCCTGAGACCTCCGGTACCTGGACTGACCTGAGCTGAATGGAATCTCATTCATTTCCTGGCCCTCAGCCCAGACAGGAGGCAACATTCCTGAGAGCAGCGAGAGGGAATGTCAGGAAGAGAAACGGGAAGTCCATCAGGTAGAGACTGGCAGAGGACGAGGACACTCGGTCCACGTCCGATCTGCATCCTGCATAAAACCAGCAGCTAACAATAACCAACAGAGGGAGGAGCACAGCCTCAGGAATCCTGGGTAAATGTCCCACAAGTCCCTGCTGGTTGGGGGGGGGGGGCTGATACTTCCAGAAAACAGACAGCAAGTTTAAAATCTGTGATGTCATACAAGAAGGAAATGTTGCAGTTTCATATGACTGAGAGTTCGTATTAACAAACACAACAACAGTAACAGTTGTGTTTGGATGTCTCACTCACAGCTTATTAAGGTACCAGCTAATTGATTGATATTTAACTTATTGATAAACCAATAAAATAGTTCATTGATTGGTCTGATGCAGCTATTGATTATATTATATAATATTCCTTGATGAATCAAAACATGTCCATCGGTTTCCTGCTGGAGTCTCCAGATGTCCAATGACAAGAAGGACTTCCTGCCTGGACCGTCAGACTGAAACCTGGTCATGTTGGGTCCAGGTTCAGGTTGAGGGGTCAAAGAGGAGCAGACTGAGCCCATCACTCTGCTTACACCCCCACAGGAGCTGCTCTGCTGGATCAAACTGACCTGGACCTCTGAGTCTGTCTAAACCATGTGGTCATGAAGACCAACTGGTTGTGATCCTGGTCCTAGTCCTGGTGTGTTCCCAGAGGATCCCAGTTCTTCTCCACAGTGTCCTGAAATAGATAGTAGCTTATTTCTGACCACAGGAGTCAGACTTGTTTTGTTCCAGAGGGGAAATCCTGCCTCCTGCCCCCCCCCCCCCCCCCCCAACCTGATAACAACCAGGCCTGCAAGGAACTTTCCATTTCCTCCTCCAGTCCGGCCTCCATTGTCCTCAACAGCACCACACCGTCCCGGACTCAGCTCATACAAAGCAGTCCTGTACACCATATGTGTGTGTTTGTGTGTGACAGAGAATCAAGAACACACTACATATCTTTCTGAGTGTGGCTGGTTGTTGGTGTGAGTCCTTCCTGTCCAATCTGTCCCTCCATGGTTTCTGTCTGTGTTTGCCCCTGAAGCTTCTTTGAAACTCTACGTTGTCTCCTAATGATGTGAGGAAACCTGACGGATCGATGGGTGAAATGGGGAGCGAGCGAAGGCGTGGCAGCTGCTCCCGCCAGCCAGGATCTCAGATGTGAACTGGCCCCAACACAACAGACTCCCCATCCAATATAGTGCTGAAAACCTCAGCGGGGGGGGGGGGCTCAGAGATCTGAAGGCCTTACTGAGAGCACCCTGCTGCTGGGCAGATGGAGGGAAACCCTCCTGCCCTGACCTCTGACACCGCACAGTAAAGCGGCAGCCTCCTCAGTCCCAACTCAGCTACCAAGTCTGAGGTCTCCATCACCACCAGAACCAGAACCACAAGGACTTAAATCCAACGGTAAACAGCACTGATCAGCAGACTGATCCAGAAAACTGTTCCAACCTCCAGGTCTGAACCCCGAGCTAAATCTGCAGTTCTTCTACAGCCCGCTACAGTCCGGCCCAGACTCAGACTCCCATGTTAAATGTCTGAGAACAGAAATCAACCTGTTTCCAGTCTGGAACAGAAACTGTTCTGGTCTCTGCAGATCAGTTCCTCCTTCATGAGGACGGAGGGGAGAATTTAGAGAACTCAGCTGTTTCCTGTTTAATCTGGTTAAAGTGATTGAGAGTTGGGGTGTGGCCTCTTTGACTGACAGCTGGGTGAGCAAATGCTAATGCTGGAGCAGCTCGCTGTGGGCTTCAGAGACCTGTGGTGACATCACAGAGGCGGTGGCCATCTTTGTTTCCTGTTTATCATGTGCCAGAATGAAAATAATATTGATAAACAGTATTATCAAAATGTACGATAATAATAATAAACGTCAGTCAGCGTAAACAGGTTACAGCTCTGTCATTAATATTATTAATATCATCTCCAGTAATCCATCATCTCCTCAGTCTACAGAAGAAACTTCAGATTATCTAATTTCTCAAATCAACAATTGGAAACAAGGATGATAATATTTTTATTTTTTATTTGTCTGATCATCAGATCTGATTCAGCCGCTCACCTTTCAGGATCAACCCTGAGGACTCCCGTCCAGCCGTACTCCTGACTGATGACCTTCCCCTCAGCGGGGGGGGGGCAGAATAAAGGATAAACCGTGTTTAAGCATCTGTGTGCAGTCAGCTTTAACAGGCTTATCTCCAGCAGCCCTTCTGTGGCTCACACACAGCGACACACAGCCGGATTACATCAGAGCAGCACAACATCGTCATCATCATCAAAACTAGAAAACAGATTCAGTCTGCTTCAGAGGGTCGTGGACTGACTCCCCTGTGATGGAGTCAGGCTAACGGTTTCCCTCTGCTTTCAGTGTTTGTGCTAAGCTACGCTAAACATAGCCTAGATCTCTGTGATGGACTCCCAGACTGAACCAGACCTTCAGAGACCAGCACATGATCCGCAGCTTATCACTGGCTTTGAACTACTGATCAATCCCTGTTTGTCTTTTTATCGAGACATCACACACACAAACACATTCAACTTCTTGAGAACCTGAACCTAAAATCTGTATTTACAAACGTCAAGTCGTTAAAAGATTCATTTTAGTCAGGATGTTCAATATATAGTCTATAATATACTGATTTGTGATTTTAAAGGTTTCTCCAGTCTTTATCTTGAAGTGTTGATCCATAAAAAGATACGTTGGTGGTTTTAAGTAAACCCATCACAGTGCAGCGGTCCAGCTTTAGACTGTATGGACCTTCAATGACGATGTAGTTGTCAGTTATCATTTCATGTGTAACCTGAACTGAACAAAATGCAGCCGGCTAGTGAGCCGGACCTGGTGAGCAGGACAGGAGCAAGAGCAACAGCCCTTGTTCGGTCTATCTGAGTTATGTGAGCTTTGGATGGCAACAAGGGTCTGATGCCAGAGCCAGAGTCCTGCAGGGTGAGATCACCAGCACAAACTGGCTGCTGACATCACACTCCCTCCACCTGGGGGGGGGGTGGGGGGGGCAGAGCTAACATCCAAACACAGTCCTGCGTCCACACATACCAGTGCTGCATTCAGGACATATGGGAACAAAGACTGTAGCCACTGTAAAACTACTACAAGTCTCAACACCAAATGGACCAAGTGAGGAAGAACCCGTCCGAACGCCACAACACGCCGTCACTGTGACAAATAAACTGTGCTGCTGTCGGCTGAAGACAGCCTCATGCCACTGCAGCCACCAGCTCTGACTCAGACTGGCTCAGACTGTGAGCAACACTCATATCAAGTCACCCGGAGTTCATTCACTTCCTGCAGAGCCAAACAACCGCAGAGACCCGGCAGCCTCGCCACCACTGAGCAACTTCCTGTCACGGAAAACCGCTCCTGCTCCCGTCCCACAGCTCTGAGACGCTTTTATTTTGGAGGAAGATTACACAACAGCTGTGGAGGACTGTGAGTCACCAAATCAGCGAGTCAGATCGAGGTCCTTCATGTCGGGCCCAAAACGAAGTCCTGATCCTTGGACCAGAAGACGGAGGGGCCCCTGGGCTCAGAAACATAATCAGTCCATTCAGGCTTTTATTTATTTTAATCTCAGCAAATGAGTTTGTATTTTCCTCCAAGACACATAAACTCTCATTAACTTTATAAATGTCAGTTAGAAATAGCAGTTTCAGCATCATGTCAGCTGTCTGGTCACCATAATGAAGGACGGACTGCTCAGTCCGAATGAATCAGTCTTCTGTTCCTGCTGCTCCCAGACTGACTGGACCAGGCTGAGAGGTCTGCCTGCATCTTTGGAGATCTGTGTCATGAAAAGTATTTAAAGTTTTAGTGGGTTCAGCTGCCCTGACCTCTGACCCCGGGTGGAGGGACTGAGAGCTGGAGGAGCAGGCAGCCGGTGTGAGGGACGGACAGGTGAGCAGGACGAGGCGATCACCCTGGAACCGACCCAGGACCGACCCTGGACCGACCCTGGACCGACCCGGGAAGGACCCTGGATTTGGACCAGGGACTGACCCAGGACCAACCCGGGACTGACCCAGGACTGACCCTGGACCGACCCGGGGACAGACCAGGGAAGGACCCTGGATTTGGACCAGGGACCGACCCGGGACAGACCCAGGACCGACCCAGGACTGACCCAGGACTGACCCTGGACCGACCCGGGGACAGACCAGGGATGGACCCTGGATTTAGACCAGGGACCGACCCGGGACCAACCCGAAGTTTGGACCAGGAACTGACCCAGGACAGACCCAGGGAGAGACCAGGGACTGACCCTGGACCGACCCAGGACCGACCCGGGGACAGACCAGGGATGGACTCTGGATTTGGACCAGGGACCGACCCGAAGTTTGGACCAGGGACTGACCCTGGACCGACCCGGGACCAACCCAGGACCGACCCTGGACCGACCCGGGGACAGACCAGGGACCGACCCAGGACCGACCCTGGCCTTAGTCCGGGGCTCTTACCTGGACGGTCGGCTCTCCTCCACCTGCGGACCGCTGCTGTGAAACCGGTCCGGACTTCTGTGTGTTTCTTACCGTAAACTCGGAGACAGCCCTGCTGCTGGGACACGGAGTCCAGCAGGATCCGGTCCAGCAGGATCCGGTCCACCGGGGGATCCAGCAGCCCGCCGTGCAGACACTCCACGTCGCCTGCCACCGAGTCCGTCTCCATGTTGAGGCGGAAAAACTTGTTGTGTGTCAGAGAAAGCTCCAGAAGTGGTCCGTAATCCGGGAACCGTGAGTCCGGGGTCCAGACGGGGGTGAGGGCGGTGGGGGAGGGGGGGGAGCCGGGGGAGCCGGGGGGAGCCGGACTTCCTCCGATAGCCGACAGTTGGGGCGCTTTGACCGGCCAACCGCTCCTAGCTAGCCGTTAGCCGAGGTCCGGCAGCCCGGCCGGCTCTGCCTCATTGTTCCGCCCTCCCGGGCAGCTTCTCCGGCCACAAACTTCCGACAGAGCGGGCCCTGCTCCCTGAAGCCGCCGTGGAGTGCCGAGCAGCGGCCGGAGGACGCGGACCGACGGACCGACGGACGGACGCGGAGGACTCTCTCTCCGGGAGTCTGCCTGGTCCGCTCCACGGGGCCGGGCACGAGCCGGGCACCGGGCGCGCTCCCGTGTCACGGGGGCGCGCGCCCTCCGGTCAACGATACACATCACCGAAACTTATTTATTCATTGTTTTTGTTTACAGCAGGAAGGGACGTAAACAAATGAACCAGATAAACCAAAATAAAATAACACAATAAAACTGGACCAAGAAGTAAAAATGAGTCCGATCAGATCTTTCCTTCACCCTCAATAAAAGTTTTTCTGCCCGTTTTTACTGTAAAGTTCATTCTTATCAACTGGTTACTTAAAAAATAATAATCAGAGTCATTATGAACAAATAAAACGGTTTTCTAAAATGATACAGTGAAACATGAAGCATTTCTTTCTTATTAGAATATTTTACTCAGCAGTGTGAGTTTTTGATTTTCTACTACATTCAATGTAGTTTTTGTTTATTTATGTTTAAATCTTAAAAATATCCTAAAAAGCAAAAATTGTAAGTCTGATTCTCTCAATTTGAAAGTTCTGACTGTTGTCAACATTATTAACTCATCTTTGTGTTTGGGTGACTAAAAACAGGAGTGTGACGCCCCCTGCTGCTCCAACAGGGAAAAACAGCTAGAACACGATGACCACCTGCCCTGATCCTGGAGGTCTGGACTCCTGTAGACCTCTGAAGTCCTGATCCTGGAGCTGTGGACTCCTGTAGACCTCTGAAGTCCTGATCCTGGAGCTGTGGACTCCTGTAGACCTCTGAAGTCCTGATCCTGGAGGTGTGGACTCCTGTAGACCTCTGAAGTCCTGATCCTGGAGGTCTGGACTCCTGTAGACCCCTGAAGTCCTGATCCTGGAGGTCTAGACTCCAGTAGACCCCTGAAGTCCTGATCCTGGAGGTCTGGACTCCTGTAGACCCCTGAAGTCCTGATCCTGCAGGTCTGGACTCCTGTAGACTTCTGAAGTCCTGATCCTGCAGGTCTGGACTCCTCTAGACCCCTGAAGCTGAGCTGAGGGGTCTAGACCAAGACCTTTCATTCCTGGGAGCTGTGAGATGAAGCCTCCATGGATCTGGATTTATTAGTCCAGCTCATCCCACAGATGCTGGACTGGACTGAGGTCTGGTGGATTTGGAGCCGAGTCACCACCTGCAGTTGCAGTGAGATAAGGAGCCTGATCCTGCTGAAAGAGACCACTGACATCAGAGAATACGGTTTATTGATATATAATCTAAGTTTAAACATTAAAAATGACAGCAGAAGAATATTTCCTGCATCGTTTCCTAAAAAGAGTATGATTTTGTTTTTCGCTGTGTAAATGTAATTGTCTGTATTCTGGTGATGAAGGGAGGAGCTGACAGACCAATTACAGATGATGATGTCATCTTATAATCTATGATGTCACTGTTTTCGCAACAATATTGTAAAGTCCTAAAGTGTCACCACAGAACAGGATTATCAGGCCCTCAGGCCCTACTGCCCCCCCCCCCCAGTGGACCTGCTGAGACCCATCAGGACTAAACAACACCCAGAACCCTCAGGTGGACAGTGCTGGATCAGGTCTTTGGGGGGAGCGTCCTGATTGGGCAGAATGACGATTTAAGGCTCTTCAGAACTGGATTCATTTCACAGACCCAGAGTCCTGGTCCAGGATTAAAGGTCTTTAAAGTCAGGTGAAACACACACACACTCACAGACGTTCTGTAGTAATCTTTTATTATTCAAATGTTAAGTTTGGATTTAAAGGCACATGGGCACAAACAGGGTCCTTCAGGTCCTCACAGGGCCAGAAACCGGGCCGGTCCTGAGTCCTGCAGGCTGTGCAGCAAACAGCTCATCATCGGAGACAACAGGGTTACACCACAAATAACTGGTTCATTATAACTTAAAATACTGTTTATACATCACGACTGTGCTGCACATCCTGCAGAGGAGCCACCACGTTTAGATCCGAGTAAGAGATGGATTCAGATCTGCCTTTTTTTCATTTCTGACTCTGTTCAGGACCTCGTTTGAAAAAAACAAAAAACCCCTGCTTCAGTACCGACATGAGGACGAGGACATCTCGGCGACGCCCCCCTGAGCGGGGCTGTGATTACAACTAAACTTTATATTAAGGCACAAAACACTAATTAAAACAGTTAACTACCATAGCAACGTGACTGAGTTTATCCTCGTCATCTCCGTGGAGACGAGAGAACAAACTGCTGTGATACACGACCTGATTGGATAAAAGGGTCAAAAAAACAAAACAAACTATAAACAAAAATATTCAGGTTGAATTAACTGAGAATTAATAAAACAAATGAAATATTGGCATCGCTATGAGGCAGCAACACGGAGCCTTGTATACAAGCAAGCATATAATAATAATAATAATAATAATAATAACAATAATAATAATAATAATAATAACATACCACAGACGTTACCATGGAGATCTGTATATACTGAACCTGGAGGTCTGAGTTGATTGTGATGATGAAGGTGATGAAGGCTGTTTGCATGTTTTATTTCTCAGAATCAGCCAGTCCTGAATCATCCGAGCATATTTACACAAAGAACTTCCTCTCTCGATGACGTCATAAAAAACATTCACACAAAAATACAACATTTGAAATAATTATTAGCACCAGTGTATCAGATAAAAACTCTCGCTACGCAAAATGTACAAAGTTGCATAGTGTTGGATTTTAGCCTGGAAGAAAACAATGTGTGACGGGTAAAATAAAAAGGATCAGTGAGCAGCAACAATGGGAATCAAACCTGTGAGCTGTAATCTAAGGACCGTGAGGATGTGTGACCTGAAGTCCAGACACGTGGAGGATCCTGGACCAGATCCAGATCCTGCACGATGAGGATCTTACAGCTGATGTGATGAGATGCAAACTCAGTCTTGGATCAGGACTTCAGGTTTATGTGGTCTCACGTGGACCAGCAGAGACGTGACCCAGCGGAGGTGAAAATACTGTCGAGGAGAAACTGGAGGATCCTTCACTGTTTGGATTCTGAAAACGGGTTTTCTGATGACGTTCCTGGAGGAACTTCTGTGGCGTCTACGTCGGAGGGATGCAGTCATGTCGGGATCGTGGTTCTAGTCGTTCACCTCTACGCGCGGCTTCTCCACGCCGCTTAGTCCATTCGACCTTGACCACGTTACTGCGTCACCACGACAAAAAAACAACAAAAAAAAAACCACAAACACAACAAAAAAAGTGTGCCGTCTGGAGCGCCGGCTTTGCTCTTGTGAAGAAAAATCAAAAAAGAGAAATTTGAAAACAAAACATTTAAAAACTGTTTTGGTAAAAGTCGGCACTTTGCCGGAGTGTTAGACTGAGAGGAGTGGGGGTGGGGGCTGATGGAGATTGGCTGGGGAGGAGGGGGGCGGGGTTAAGGCCTCTCCAGGGACGGCGTGTTGAAGCAACCGTCTGGTAACGTGTTCTTGATGTCGTTCAGATTGGTGATGTCGGCGCGGATCTCTCGGATCTGCCTGTCGTAGTCGTTGATCATTTCCTCCTGAGTGCGCGCCACGTCGTTCAGCTCAACCAGCTTCCTGTCCAGGTCGCTGTCGGCCATCTTGCCCTTGGCCCTCTTCAGCGATTCGTCGATCTGATTCAGTTTGCTCAGGTCGACCTTGTCAATGTTTCCTGCCGAGACGTCAAAAGAGGGAAGAGTTCAGTGTTGACATCATCACCTATCTGACCAATCAGACGCAGACTAGAAGGTTTTATAACCTTTGATTAATTAACTTATCAAATTTATTGAAGATCAACCAGCTTGTTTTTCTTTATTTGACCCTGGAGGTGGTCTGACCCGTCCTGTCTCTTACCCAGCTGATCCAGCAGGGCAGTGATGGTGCTCAGGACCATCTTCACAGCACTCTTGGCTTTGCGGGCGTTGTCCTCCGCCTCCTTAGCGCTGCTGGACGCCTGCAGGACAGAGAAGAGCGATCAGCTGATTTACCAGCATCATTATAAAGCACATTGCCGTGTCCAGACCGGGTCGTACCATTCCCGCCATCATCATGTCCTGGTCAGCCTCGGCCTTCTTCCGGGCCAGTTCCTGCTCTGCGGCACTCAGCTGGTCCATCATGTCGTTGACCTCCCCGTCCAGCTTTTTGGTGTCCTGTAACGCCTTCTCCGCGTCCTCCTTGGTCTCAGCTGAGCCCTGCGCAGACGGATTGTTATCAGAGGCCGAACTGAAAGCAGTAGACTCAACAACAGTGACCAGGTAACCAATCGGTTTACCTTCTGCACATTGGTGGCGATCCTCTCTGCCTCTTCCGCCTTGTCCTTGGCTTCTCGGGCATCAGTGGCGGCGTTACCGAGCGCAGCCTCCGCCTGTCGGGTCTTCTCGTTGGCGGCCATGATGGTGGCATTGATGGCGGGGATCTTCTTCAAGGCCTCCTCAGCGGCGGTCTTGTTGTCGTTCACCCTCCTGTCAAAATCTGCAGCAGAAGAAGAACAGGTGGTCATGAATGGACATGACCATCGCCATGACAACCCTGAGCTGAAAACACTCATTCATCAGATGGTTTCAGCAGATCCGTCATTGGTGGACTGTCAGATGGTCAAGTACCTCGCAGGTCGTTCAGGATGCTCTCCGCCTCCCTGTAGGTGGACTGACCCTTCTTCGCCGCCTCCTCCGCCAGAGCTTTGGCAGCATCGGCACGAGCCAACAGCTGATCAGCAGTCTGTCGGCAGAAACAGGAAGCAGACGTCATATCACAACAGCTGACTTTGCTTAGCATAGCTTGTGTTCACAGACGTGAGTGGCTCGTGGTCATACCTGCTGTTCACTCTTTCCTTTCTCCAGCAGTTTTCGGACTTCCTGTTCTTTGGGCTTCAGGTCGTCTCGGAGGTCGTTGTACTCCTTCTCCGTCTTGTCGATCAGCTTGTCCAGGTCCGACGCCTCCTTCTTTATCTTTGTGGCTTCATCCTGAAAACAGAATCAGTGCTCAGAAAGGGTTTCCCATCAGGTGTGAACACATGTGGACTTCATCGCTCACCTCCAAGGCCTTGGTGTCGAATGGTGGGAGGCTGGTCAGGTTGGCGAAGATCTTCACAGCTCTGTTCCCGGCGTCCTCGGCCTCGGCGTGGACCTTGTTGGCCTGTTTCTCCAGATTCTTGGCCAAATCCTTGGCCTCGTTGTACCTGAAGGACAGAGCGGGAAGAAATTAACCTGAGGTCGACTGTGGGTCACAGAGGGACAGAAGACGTGGCGTTGTGACGCACTTCCTGTTGAGCTCATCGATCTCCTGGCCCGTCTTGCTCTCTCCGTCCAGAGTCTTCAGCAGCAGGTTGTACGCCTTGGTCGATGTGTCATTGGCATCTTTGGCAATCTTCTCGATCTGATCAGCGTCCATCTTGTGCCTGCACAGAGTGACAGATGTTTTAGGGGTGGGAACAGGAGCTGGTCGGACAGATCAGTGTGTGTTGTGTTTGTCGTGTCGTACTTCTCAGCCAGTTTTCGCGCCTCTTCCGCCAGCAGCGTCATGTTGTTGGGCTCTCCAGCGCCGCCAGGGGGTTTGATGTCCTGCAGACGACATCAACATCACGTCAAGACTCCGTTAGCAAAGTCCAACAGTTGCCGCGGCAATGGCAACCTCACTCACCACTTTGCTGATGGCGTCCTTGGCCTTGTCCAGCTCCAGGCGGGCTCGGTCGATCAGGTTCTCAGCGTCGCGGACTCGGGTGCGTGCGCGGTCAGCCTGGGTGCCGGTGTCGTCCACCGTGTTGCGGATGTTCTGCAGGCGGTTCCACTGAGTGGTCAGAGTGCTGTTGATGGTGTTCAGGCGGTCCAGCAGGCCTCTGTCTACGTCTGTGGGGTCAAAGGTCACAGGTGATCAGGATGTAGGTGTGGCCCCAGAACTGGGTGAACTGCGTGACTTCACTTCCTGAGGAAGTGATCTCTTATCATTGCCTCCAGAGAAACAGAGGCTACAGAACTGACCCCAAACACTTGATGATGGTGCGTTCAGGCGCTTTAAAATAGTGTGTTTTAATGACACTCTGTTGTGTTACCTTTGCTGGTCTGAGCCTCCTCCAGCAGATCCATGATGGCTCGCTCGGCCTCCTTCAGGCGGTCCTCGAAGGCCTTGTCGCTGACGGTCTCCTGACCGGAGCCCAAGTTATCGATCAGAGTCTGCAGCTCATGAAGCTTCTGCCTCTGCTGGTTCACCTGCAGACACAAACATCCTGTCAGCACGAACCGCCCCACGGATGGCGGTATGGGGGGCAGGCGGTGCGTCGCTGCTCGGCGCCCTCACCTTGTCTCTGACCAGACCGTAGCAGGACGGGCACTGCTGGCAGCCCGGCACCGAGCGGTTGTAGAAGTAGTTCTCTTCGCACATGTCACAGCGGGCGCCTACGAAGCCGGGTCGACACTCGCAGCGTCCGTCCTCCTTACACTGACCCGACTGAGAGCCCTCGGGGTCGCAGTCACAGGCTGCAGGTCACACACAGGAAACGACATCACTCATTTATCCACGGGTGGGGGGGGTTCTATATACCAGGGCAGTGATTTAATCAGTGATGTGAGCGCTCCTTACGTTTACATCCGGACGCGCTGAAGCCGAAGAAGTTGACCTCGCAGCGTTCACAGCGGAGGCCGGTGACGGCGGGCTGACACTCGCACTGTCCTGAGCTGATGTCACACTGACCATTGGTGGAGCCAATGGGGTTACAGTTACACCTGTGGGGGATAAACGGGGGGAGTTTAAAGGTTACTGTCAAAAAAACGGCTCAGTAAAGTTATTGTTCAGTTTTAGTTCGTAGGGGAGGACGTAACCGTTGGCCGCCACCTTCTAAATAAGATTATTCACAAACTTGTTGACAACATTTCCTTAAAAAGGTGCTGTATGAATAAAGTCAGTGAGCAGTTTCAGTCTGACAGCGGTGTTACAGGCTGTTGCTATGACGGCAGAGGAGATCTGACCGTTCGCAGCCGTTGCCGCTCTGCAGGTTGAAGAAGCCGGGCTGGCAGGCGCTGCAGTCTCGCTCTGCGACGTTGGGGAGACACTGGCACTGACCGGTGACCTGGGAGCAGCTGGTCTGACGGTCCACGGTGCCAAGCGGCGAGCAGGAGCAGGCTGAGGACGCAGAGACCAGAACCACATCAGAAACTGCACACAGGAGTCAAAATACGGACTGGATTTGGACCCCAGGACTTCCTCTTACGCTTGCACTTGTCGGCGGGGTTGGTGGCCAGAGCGTTGCCATAGAAACCCTTCTTGCAGCGGTCGCAGAAGAAGCCGTCGGTGTTGTAGATGCACTTCAGACACTCGCCGGTCTCACGGTTACAGTTGCCGACGGCGTTGGGGTCGATGTTATCGCTACACTTGCAGGCTCTGCAGGCTCGGGCCACACCGCTCTGAACCAGAGGATCCCCGAAGAAACCGTCGTCACAGAGCTCACAACGCTTACCTGCACACAGGTGAACCAGAGAAACAGCACAGGTGAGCTCAGGTTCATAATCTACTGCAAGTTCTTCAAGACTCAGGTCCTTTATCAGGTCAGACCACAACACCAGGACCAGGACCAGGACCTGTGCGGGCCTGTTTGTTGTGTACCTGTGAGGGCCTGTTTGTTGTGTATCTGTGAGGGCCTGTTTGTTGTGTATCTGTGCGGGCCTGTTTGTTGTGTACCTGTGAGGGCCTGTTTGTTGTGTATCTGTGAGGGCCTGTTTGTTGTGTATCTGTGCGGGCCTGTTTGTTGTGTACCTGTGCGGGCCTGTTTGTTGTGTACCTGTGAGGGCCTGTTTGTTGTGTATCTGTGAGGGCCTGTTTGTTGTGTACCTGTGAGGGCCTGTTTGTTGTGTATCTGTGCGGGCGTGTTTGTTGTGTATCTGTGAGGGCCTGTTTGTTGTGTATCTGTGCGGGCCTGTTTGTTGTGTACCTGTGAGGGCCTGTTTGTTGTGTACCTGTGAGGGCCTGTTTGTTGTGTACCTGTGAGGGCCTGTTTGTTGTGTACCTGTGAGGGCCTGTTTGTTGTGTATCTGTGCGGGCCTGTTTGTTGTGTACCTGTGAGGGCCTGTTTGTTGTGTATCTGTGAGGGCCTGTTTGTTGTGTACCTGTGGTCCCTGTGGGACAGTTGGTGCAGACCACCTCTCTAGTTTTGGGGACGACAGCGCAGGTAGCTCCGGCTGGACACGGACACGGCTGACAGTCACCTGAGGTCCCCTGGGTGGCGTCGCCATAGAAACCGTCTTTACAGCGCTCACAGCTCAGACCAGCTGTGTTGTGCTGACAGTCACAGGCTCCTGATGGACAAACGGACAAACAGTCAACCAGTTAGACCAGTCAGGGAACAGCGGGACCACTTTGGACCAGTGGGACCAGCATCACCTGTGTCGGGGTTGCAGGCGTCAGTGTGTCCGTTACAGTTACAGGCCTCACAGGGGCTGAAGGCTCCGAGGTCAGGGCGAGCGCGGCGGTATCCCACAGTGCACTGCTCACAGTGTTGCCCTTGGTAACCCTGGGGACAGGTGCACTGCTCCACCCAACGTGCCGGGACACCTGGACCCCGTCTGGCTGTTACCAAGGAGACGTCATCAAGGTAACCAGCACCTGGAGAAACAGATTCAACAACAGGGACTGAGCGGTTGTCCTTTGTGTCGAGTTGTGTTGCGTTGTGTTGTGTTGTTGTTACGTACTCCTCTCGCTGTAGGTCCCTCTGATCTTAACGGCCGTCAGGTTGTGTAGGAGTCTCTGGAAGTCCGAGTGGCTGATGGTTGGTCTCCAGGGATAATCAGTGCTGTCATGGAGCCTGAACCAGAACCAGGACCAGAGTCAGTAAAAGGACCAAACATCAACAGCACCAACAGACGACAAACAAATTAGGACTGAAGACATAGACCTGATGCAGATCAGCATTAGGGACCAAAACCCAGGGTGGATCCAGATCGGACCTGACCTGGTTTCAGTCAGAGGGTCTGACCCACCTGAACACGTAAGTCTGCATGTTCTCGTTGGGGTAGGCGTTGCCCTGGGCGATCAGGGGGACGGCCACCCTCAGATTGGCTCCCTCCAAGACCAGATCCTCCGCCGAAAGACGGGTGTCCCGCCGGTCCACACGGAAACTCAGAGTCAGGTTCTGTCCGTAACTCAGCATCTGGTTCCCCAGAAACTTCTCTGTGACACAAGAGCAAGGGCGAGTCCAGATCAGAGACCAGATCAGAGTCCGGATCAGAGACCGGATCAGAGACCAGATCAGAGACCGGATCAGAGTCCGGATCAGAGACCGGATCAGAGTCCGGATCAGAGACCAGATCAGAGACCAGATCAGAGTCCAGATCAGAGACCAGATCAGAGACCGGATCAGAGTCCGGATCAGAGTCCAGATCAGAGACCGGATCAGAGACCGGATCAGAGACCGGATCAGAGACCAGGTCTGACTGTGTGTGTACCTGGGGCGATGAAGTACATCGGGAAGTAGTCGTCTGAGATCAGGGATATTTCTTGTCCACTGGGAGACCACTGGACCGGGACAATGGGGCCATCACGCTGCTGACCAGTCCACTGCTCGTCATCTGACACACACACACACACACACACACACACACAATGAGTTGAGGCCGCCCCCCCGAGGTGACTTCCCCCTGAGCGCCACCTGCAAGTGCTGTTACCTGTGCGGAAGGCGGAGCTGATGCTGTGGACGCTGAAGCCGTCGGCGCTGTCGCACACAGAGGAGTGCTGGAAGCAGAAACAGGGAGTGCAGCCCTGAGGGTTGGCCGGATCCAGATTAAAGTAGCCCAGCTTACACCTGGGGGGCACAGGTCAGAGGTCAGAGGTCAGAGGTCACAGGACAGGCCTTCAGACTGTCCTCATGAAATTCAATCAGCTGCTCGCTGATGTGAAATGCATTATGGGACAAAGTCAACTTCCAAAGCATCATGGGTAAAATGACAGAGCGTGAGGGAGTGTGTGTGTGTGTGTGTGTGTGTGTGTGTGTGTGAGAGAGAGAGAGAGAGAGACCTGTCACAGCTGAAGCCCTCAACGTTGTCTTTACAGCGACACTGTCCCGTAGTGACGTCACACTCCTGAGTACTGCCTGAGGGCGAGCAAGAGCAAGGCCTGATGGGAAGACACAGAAAGAGAGAGAGTTGGGGGGGTTGTTGCTATTTACATGTTTAATCATGTGCTCAAACTCAGCAGGTGATGATGTCACACCAGAGGGGAGACTTGGCCACAAGGGGGCGCCCACAGAGCAGTCAGTGGATTTACCCCAGAGGTCCCCAGCAGGGTCCAGAACCCGAGGCCATGTTGTCCTGACCGGGACGGTTTATTGAGGATTGGTGAGTTTTATTATTTTAAGCTGCTCAGCATTTCTAACATTTAGGGTACTAGTTTATCATGTGATGCTCTCAGCAAATCAAAAGCGTGCATCCCCGAGTCAGCCGAGGAACGTCCAGACTGATCCAGACTGATCCAGACCGATCCAGACCGATCCAGGACTGATCCAGATCAATCCAGACTGATCCAGACCGATCCAGACTGATCCAGACTGATCCAGACCGATCCAGACTGATCCAGACCGATCCAGACCGATCCAGGACTGATCCAGACCGATCCAGGACTGATCCAGATCGATCCAGACCGATCCAGGACTGATCCAGATCGGTCCAGACCGATCCAGACTGATCCAGACCGATCCAGAACTGATCCAGACCGACCCAGGACCGATCCAGACTGATCCAGGACTGATCCAGACCGATCCAGAACTGATCCAGACTGATCCAGGACTGCCTGGATTTGGGCCAACAGGAAACTGATGGAGGTGTGACGGTGGTCCGGTTCTAACAATGTGTTCACCCTGTTATGATTTAAAGAGAAACGGAAACTAAAGCCATATTTGATTTATTTTAAAATAAACGTTTAAAAAATGTACTTGATGTTTTTTTTGTGTCTGGTTTTACTTGAATGGAGAACAAAAGTGTTTACAGGAACGTGGTTATTATTTGAAGGAAATACTGATAAAATATACTTTAGTGGATTTAAAAGGGAGCTGCTGATGATACAGCTGAAGGGATGAAGCCCGCTCTCCTCCACACAGAAACTTATCTACAAACCGACAAACAGCGGCCATTTTATCGCACTGGACCTTACTGAATTTTACTTGAATACTTCTGGTTTACCCCAAACCCTGATCAGGTCTGGACGGAAACCGAGATCTGGCTCATTCACTCTGTTGTTGCTGGTTCTGGGACATCAGTCTCTGGACTGTGTGGACCAGGGTGATCCTGGTCCACGTCAGGTTTACTCTGAGTGTCTGGAGGCCGGATCGGGGTGATGCCGGTCCTGTACCTGCAGCCGGCCTCGGTCAGACTGTGGTATCCCGGTTGGCAGCGGTCGCACTTCTCTCCGGTCACTCCAGGTTTACACGCACACATCCCTCTGTTGTCGCACTGAGGAGACTCTGAGCCTGAGACACACACAGACACACACAGTGTTGACACTGACTGTATTTGTTTGTTTATTGATTCTCTGTTTCAACATTTTTTTGGTTCATCTTTATTTTGTAGTTTTAATGAACAAACAGCTTCCTCCTCTTCATCATCCTCTTCCTCATCTTAAGAGTCTAAACCATGTTATTCAAGACCTGAAGACCCTGATTCAGGAACTCTGTCTGCCCTGGTCCTGGTCCTGGTCCTGGTCAGACTCACCCACGGTGCTGCAGGCGCAGGGCAGGCAGCGGCTGCCGCTCTGGTCTCTGTAGTAGTTGTCCAGGCAGCGCTCACAGTTCGGTCCGTCCGTGTTGTCGGCGCAGTTCCTGCAGTGACCTCCGTGACCCGTGGCCCGGTACAGCTCGGCATCGAACTCACACTCAGAGCTCTTCCCGTTACAGTTGCAGGCTGAGGACACAAACACACAGAGGATTCTGGGTAAGTCCTGGACTGGATCAGAGCTGAACTGAGCACAGAGCCTTAAGTGCAGCTTGGCGGCAGCAGACTCACGCAGACACTCGTTGGCGCTGTCGGCGGTCGCTCTCCTCCAGGGCCGGTCGTTGTAAAATGGTTTGCAGACGTTGCAGTCATCGCCCTCCGTGTTGTGTTTGCAGTTACACACCAGTCGTCCTCGGGCGTTCTTCACACACTCACTGGCATGGCCGTTACACTTACACCTGACAGGTAACACAAACACAACTGTTACAAACTCAGCATAACTGATTACAGCTGCGAATTGTCGATCAACACAAACAGCCTCTCAGTCTGACAGCACCACCAGGGGGCGGAGCAGCACCCATACGGGCGGCTGCTGCAGCTCCTCAGGGGGTGAGCCCCTGGCGACAGGACAGGACTTGCTCAGCAGCCACCTCCAGTTATTGTCTCAGGTGTTTCTTGGCAGAGAGTTGTGGAAAAACTGACGGGGGGAAAGAAAACTGAAGCTGACTGCTAAACAGCAGCTCCTGCACCGAATCCACATCAGGCACATGAACCTGTGAGATCAAGTTCAGGGAGTTCAGCTGCATCAGAGGCCTCCATGTTCAGCTCCATGTTCAGCTCCAGCTCAGGGACTGGTCGTTGGTTCCCGTCCGTCACCAACAGGGTCGTACATGTTGAAGAAATGAGAAGGAATCTGGATCCGGGTTCCCCCCAGGCCCTGATCTGGCTCTGAGCTCTCAAGTGAATCAAGGCGGTACGTCAGTCCCGCCTTAAGGACAAAGGTTCAATCCTGCAACTGAGGCCGCTCCATGGCGGTCAGTCTGCCTCATTCCGGTCTCCCTGTAATCCGGCCCTGCCGGTCAGGAATGTGAGGAATGTGGGCTGTGTAATGGAAATCTGCTCCACATTTCAAACAGATTATGGCAGAGCAGCCGAGCCTGTAACGCCTGTCCAGACCTTTACTGCTCTACACGCCCCAAGATCAGGATCTACGAAAACCCCCGGCCCCCCGCAGAGTGGGCTCATTGGGTCTTTACCTTCCTCCCACGGCGAAGTCGGAGATGGCGTAGTAGTAGGACTTGAGGACTTTAGGGTCGTTGAAGACTTCGTCTCCGAACGTGTTGAGCCTGTTCAGGGTCACTCTGATGTCGGTGGCTGTCACCCAGTCCTGCAGGAGACACAACATGGACACAAGGTCAGACACACTGAAAACACAAAGTGGGAGTCCTGCAGAGACTCTGAGGGGTCTAAACAAGACTAAGACCCCTCAACTGACTGGGCCTGCTGACAGAAGACCGATGGTTCCCGCTCTGCGGCCCGGGGCCCCGTTGGTGGTCCCTGTAGGTCTTAGAAGTGGACCAGACACACAAATAAAATATAAATAACAACCGATGACTACAAACTGCCTACAAACCAGGATCTGGACTCCTTCACTCTATCTGCTGACCACCAGGGGGGCCTCCACTGGCTGTAAAGGAAGTCAGCTTGTATTGAAGTCTATGGGAAAATGTCCCTCCTCCTCCTCAGTAAACGTTTTCCTGATGAGTTTATGGTCTCAGTCTCTAGTTTACAGTCTTCAATACAACATGATGCTCCATTTAGAGGAAGGAGGGGAGGGGTTGGGGGCGGGGCTACGGTGTGACTGACAGACTGAACCACCCAATCAGTATGGAGTACAGAGCAGGTCAGCTCAGGATGAGGCTGAACTGAGGCCTCCCATCTTGGAAATGCTGACCCAGTGACCAGCTCTGACTTCACACTTTATTTCTGGTGCTGATGAGAAGATGAGGACGGTCGGAGGACGTTGGCTCAGGACACCTGTTTGGTTTCAGAGGTTAAAGAAAGTTGCTCAATTTCCCACCTTGTGCGAGAGGCTCATGGAAAAGTGGGAGTGAAGGCCAGAGATAGCTTTGTTCAGTATCAGCAGGAAGCTTATCGGAGCCAGGGCCTGAAACAAACTCCGACCTCCAGCGTCTTCAGATTAGCCGGCTCAGGATAAAGCTGTTAGAGTATCTGGACCCGGTCAGACACCAAATCTGCTTCTAGCAACTTTAACAGATGACTCCGTGTTTTTATGGCCGAAACAGTCATATAAAAGACAGTTTGAGTGAAGACGTGCACATTAAACAGCAGGACTCAGAGTATTTGATTCTGGAACGTGCTGGAACACCCCCACCCCCCCACTCAGGAAGACTTCAGCCTCCGCTGATTCACACAGACATGTTAAATCCTGGACTGCTGGGAACACCGACCTCTGAGCTGCTGAGCTCTGACCATCAGCCATCACTGAGAAAGGAGGAAGCGTCCTGATTCAAGTCCCCCACGGACCACCAACCCCCCCAGACACTCACAACTAAACAGGGAGACTGTCCGGACAGTGTAGATGTTAAAGGTCCAAACAATGAACTGTTGTTCCAGAGAGAAGCCTGATAGAGGAGATATAAAACTACACTGAGAAAGTTTTTGGTTTTTAAAACTACAAATATATGAACCCTCCAAAATAAAAGACTGGAGTTAAAACGTGGACCTTTAAAGGTTTAGTTCAGTTTGTTTGTTTGTTTCCTGGTGAGTCCTTGAAGTGAATGAGATCAGGAGTGTCAGATTCAGTGACTCAGTCTGATGGAGGTTCAGTTTTTGGCAGAGGCCCCGGTCCTGGCTCTGATGAAGAACTGTCATTGTAAAGGGATTTTTTTGCAGCTGGTTTCTCAGCTGCTCGGTTCTCTGAAAGCGTCCTGCTGTGACAGGTCACGCCCGACCTTCCTCCATTAAGATTCACGCAGAACAAACTGGCGTCCAGCTGCTGCGGCTCTTCGGGCTTCCGGTCCAGGAAGCTCTTGGAGGTTCTGGGCCGAGTGGACGCTGTTTAAACCGTACAGAACATTTGTTTGGCATCAATCATGTGAAGCCCGGAGGGCTGTGTTTTCGTGGGGGAAGAACACTGCCTGGCGCTGGAAGCTCCTCTGGGAATCACAAACATCCAGCCGAGCTGCAGATGCATGATGGAAAACAGGGAGCAGGTCGACTTACTGACTGTTTGTGCATGTCAGACGAGGAGCAGCCAGTTTTCTCAGAGCTGTGCGCTCATTAAAGGATGACGGGGATTCAGACCAGCACATTTAGAAGAAAGATTAAATTCTGGATTAAAAACTAATCAGAGAAGAAAAGTGGCCATTTTTTCTGTCCATCCTCACAAACTGAACCAGGAGTTCAAACCACCGATGGTGACAGACCCCCAGAGACCAGATCTGACCATATAAACCTGGAAAACTATCTTTAAGACTGAATGGAGACTTTTAAGACTCAGACACAAGATGAAGCTCAAAACGAAGCAGTTCAGTGCACCGTGTAAGGTTAAAGTTCATGAGGGGTCAGTGAAGGTCAACAGGAAGTGACAGCGTTTTATAGACTGATGTAACGGATCAGACTGTTCAGAAATAAAGATCTACTTTTAAATCTGGACCTGAAAGGTTTTTATGAGACTTAAAGGGCCAGAGAGACCAGAGACCCCAACGGTCTGAGGGGTCAGAGGTCGTCTGATGATCGCCCCCTCTGGATTCATGTTGAATTTGTTTTTCATTAACCCTGAGGTTATTTTTGGGGGGAAACACGGTCAGTGGTTTTCTTCAGAATGAATCACAGAAAAGACAGAAAACGGTTCAGATGTCGGTTTGACACATTCATGGTGAAAACTCGGCGGCTGCGTTATTTTAAGGTGGTCACGGGTGAACGGTGATAAATGTGTCTCATTAAGGTTGACTGTCTCAGCTGGAGGTTATTTCCCCTCACAGATGACAGACGGCGGGAATGTGAGCGACAAACAGCCTGACGCCTCCGAGCGCCGCAGAAGCAGCTTCAGTATAAATAGCTTCATGCCAACGAGTCAAATAAGGAAGTTCAGAGCTGAGCTAAATCTGTTCATTTACATGGGGGGGGGGGCAATACACCTGAAGCTCTTCATCAGATCGGACCATCGGTCTGCTCCAGACCTGATCCAGGATGGTCCAGTCCTGATAGCATCATCTCTCTACACAAAAACAACACAAAGTCGAACTGACTGAAATTAAAACAGTTTGTTTTTCAGAAGAAACGAAGCTGCTGAGTCACAAAAACATTGAAACATTGAGCAACAGACGAGAATAAAAACAGACGCTGCAGAATCATGGAAACACAAACAGACTGGGGGGGGGCACAGTGAGGGGGAGGACAGAGGAGGGACAAGGTAGGAGGAGGGGAAGGCAGGAAGACAGGGAAGAAAGGAATGAGGAGAGGAGAAAAGGGAGGAGGAGAGGAAGGGAGGAAGACAGGAAAGAAGGGAGTGAGGAGAGGAAAGAAGGGAGGAGGAGAGGAAAGAAGGGAGGAGGAGAGGAAGGGAGGAAGACAGGAAAGAAGGGAGTGAGGAGAGGAAAGAAGGGAGGAGGAGAGGAAAGAAGGGAGGAGGAGAGGAAGGGAGGAAGACAGGAAAGAAGGGAGTGAGGAGAGGAAAGAAGGGAGGAGGAGAGGAAGGGAGGAAGACAGGAAAGAAGGGAGTGAGGAGAGGAAAGAAAGGAGGAGAGGAGAAAAGGGAGGAGGAGAGGAAAGAAGGGAGTGAGGAGAGGAAAGAAGGGAGGAGGAGAGGAAAGAAAGGAGGAGAGGAGAAAAGGGAGGAGGAGAGGAAAGAAGGGAGTGAGGAGAGGAGGGGGGAGTTGCCGAGAAAAGACGGCGTCCAGCTGCAGGTCGGTCCGGCCAACAAGAGCCACCGCTGCGGTGGGAAATCCGGGGGCGTCGCCTAGCAACATGTCATGTACTTGGCAGCAGCAAACCTGCAACTTGACCAGCAGAAAGGAATGCTGGGAAAAAAGTCACTGGCACGCTGTGCTTATTCTTTAGTAGAGTAAGGGAGAGAGATGCATCGCCCAATCAGAGATCAGACAGAGAAAGACAGGAAGTGGACTGGCAAGGCCCTGAATCAGGACTCAGAGTCTAAATCAATGTTTTGTGACCTCACACAGTGACCTTTGACCTTTAACTACCAACATCTAACCCTCCCGTCATGTGACGGCGCCCTTTGGACGCCATCATCTGTCGCCTTCTATGGTGATATGGCTCAAAAGGAGGTTCCCAACCTGCCGGTCAGGAAGTCACTATATCACTGCGAAGTGGAAACACCACTTCCTGTTTACATCACTCACCTGCAGGACGGGGCTGTGGTCGAAGTTGTAAGCGCTGGGCCGGCCCTCCAGCGTAGAGAACGCCACATTCCCGCCGGTGAGCGGCGAGATGTCACTGAATTCGTCGGTGCAGAGCGCCTGCTGCTCGTCTTCTCCGGTGCGGATGAAGCCTCGATTCGGCTTCTGGTAGGTCTTCTCGCAGGAGCCGCTGTAGTACTGATACGGCAGCCAGGGGCCGTCCTCGCTCGTCCGTTTGTAGATGGCGAAGCTCTCCGGCCGGCTGGTGTGGAACTTCAGCCGCACGTAGGTGATGTCGAAGGCCTTACCTGCAGGAAGAGAGCGAGTTAGTCAGCTGACCGAATCATTTTACCACCATCTTTGATTACCTGTTTTATTGTGTGTGTATTCTGTGTTGGTACACAGACAGGAAGTGAACGTGTGTGGACGCCACGTGAACATGGCGGTGCAGCTGTATGTCAGTAAACTGCAGTGATGGACGATCCCTCTGCAGCTGCAGCAGCTGGACGGACGCAGCGGAGGCTCGTGAGAACCGCAGCAGCAGGAATGTAAAGTGCGGTGAGAACATGTTAAAGCAGCGGCCGGGTCCTTACGCGTCACTCGGGGCCGGCCGCCACCGTTCCCGCTCTCCACATACTTGGCGAGTCTGAGCAGGACCAGAGAGCCAAGCAGGAGCCGTCAATCAGCGTGAGAGTGAACGCCGCCATGTTTAGGCCGGGCGGCGGGGGGTACGGCTGTTTGCTCAGCCAAAGAATCTGCTCTGTAAACAGTGCGCTGACAGGGGCCCGGCCCCCGGGGGCCCCTCTGTGACGACGGCAAATAAATAAGAAGCAGCCGATTGGACGGAGGGAACATCCACAAAAGGCTGCAGTTTATTACAGGAAACAATGAAGCAACTGCAAACACACCAGCTTCCTCCTCCCTGAGTGTGTGTGTGTGTGTGTGTGTGTGTGTGTGTACACATTGTTGACTTGTGAGGACCTTTGTGGGTCAAGGCCAATAAAAAGCTGTAACTTCAGCCTGATTCGAAGCAACAACCAGAAGAACGAAGAAGCATTTTACCTTCTGTTCCATCTGTAAGTGTTGACGGCCACAAGAAGAGCCACTTTAGACCGGCTGGACCTTCAAGGTCTACCTTTAGACCGGATGGACCTTCAAGGTCTACCTTTAGACCGGCTGGACCTTTAAAGTCTACCTTTAGACCGGATGGACCTTTAAAGTCTACCTTTAGACCGGCTGGACCTTTAAGGTCTACTTTTAGACCGGCTGGACCTTTAAGGTCTACCTTTAGACCGGCTGGACCTTCAAGGTCTACCTTTAGACCGGCTGGACCTTTAAGGTCTACCTTTACACCGGATGGACCTTTAAGGTCTACCTTTAGACCGGCTGGACCTTTAAGGTCTACCTTTAGACCGGATGGACTTTGACATTTCTTCCAAGTACAATAAATGACAGACATCCAGCAGTTTAGAGTTACAGTGTGATCAGGTCAGAGGAGTTTTATTCAGATGTGATCCCGAACATCTGTGATGTAACATCAAAGTCTCAGTGTGAGGCGTTTGGCGAGGAGGCGCCATTGACAGGACGGACACCAGCCGGCGGGAACAGACCGTCCCTGAACCCTCCACATCCTTAAACAGGACAAAGGCGTCTGTTGGCACAGCAATCAGCAGGCAAACAGTGGCGAGGCGAGGGGGGGGGGGGGCAAAGAAGAGTCAGATGGACCCAGGTGGCTGCTGGGACAAACCACCAGAGAAGAATCTGATTGGTAGAGAGGGTCGAGAAGTAATAAGAAGAAAAAAAAAAAAAAAAAAAAAAGACTGAAGCGCCAACTGTTAATAAACCTGCTACAGGTTCAGGCCACGCCCCCTCACGTGGCCATGCCCACATGAGTTTTTATACAAATTCACTCAAATCAATAATTCACCACGTGGAAACAACACAATCTTTGTTTGGCTCTTTGTCGCCCTGAAGCTGATGTGAGCAGCACTTCATTAAAGCTGTTGTGTGTCTGTGTCGGGTGGAGTGTAGGTGGAGCGGCGGCTCGACTGCAGCCTCCTCCTCCAGAACAATCGACGTATTGATGAGGAAGAATTCTCCAGCGAACAAAGAGGCGCTGTACGATCTGTTCTCGTCCCGTATGACACCAGAACAAAAACACTCACAACCGGCTCAGCTGTGTAGGGACACACACAAACACAACCACTCTCACACACTTCATTCACTTTTTTGACTTTTCTGTCGACCGTCACTGAGCAGAACTACCAGACTAAAAGCTCCCAGAGGAACTGAAGAGCAGACCGACAGACACACAAATGATAAACGACAGTTGTGTTCTGGCCCTGAGATTGGTCTGCAGGAGCCCATCAGGTTCAGGTCACCTGAGAGACGAAGATCAGGGCGTAACAGACAACGACAGCGATGAAGTCCTGAACAGTGAAACAATCTCACATCAGGACCCACCAGCTCATAACATCACTCAATTTCAAAATAAAAGCCTTGGTGGCTCTTTCTGTTGGCTGTTGGAGGGGGGGGGGACAGTAAAACAGCCGCCCCCCCTCCCTCCAGGTTTAAGCCCCTGGACCAAAACACTGCTGAGCAACAAACACACACAATGGCGATTAGCTGGTTGTGCTTTAAGCAGAGTTGACCCCCCCTGTTGTGGATCCTGACCCTGTGAGACCCCCCCAGGGGGCCAGAGTCACGTCTGTACATGAAAAGCCTCCAGTCGTCCAGGAGGAGGAGCTTTCCTTTCTGAGGCTGCTGGGGGTTGATGGGGGGGCTGAAGGGGGGTTGGAGTGACAGCAGGAATGAACTGGCTGGAATGTGTTTCCGCTGAGAAGAGCGACGCCGGAAAGAAGGACGGAGAAAGAAAGAGTCCACAGAGCAGACGGAGGGTGAACGAGCTCCACAGGCACTTCATGTCAGAGAGAGAGAGAAGGGGGGGGGGGGGCTGCTGGGAGTTTTTTTCCTGCCCACATATGGAAGACAACACAGATCAGGGGATTTTCTTTGAGGGGGGAGGAAGGTGAAGGTTCAAACTGAGCTTCAGACAAACGGTTCATCCTCTGAACACAAACCTCCAGCTCAAAAACGTAATTACATTTACTGAACAATTAGTCTGGAAAGACATGAAATCTAATTCAGCAATGAATCTGAATAATTAAATATGTCCCTCGGGATCGATAAAATCATCAAATTAAAGGACACAAACTCATTTTGTTCTGATAAAGAAAAAGATATTTTGTTTTCAGGAGAAATAAAAATCTGCTCATCATAAAGTTAAAACAGGAAGTGATTGTTTGTTTGCTCACTGAACAGACTTAACTTATACAGATTTATTCTGTCTGAGCTTCATCCTGCTCCTGTTTCCTGTGAGCAGCGTTAAGGCGGCGAGTCCAGACGCGTCGAGGACGAGACCTCAAAGTCAAAACAAACGCAGCAGCTGAAGATTCATCATCTTCACCAAAATAAACTTCAGTCAGAGTCAGCAGGAGAAAAGATGGCCGTCATTTAGACTAAAGCTCTCAGCCAGATGTTTGTCTTCAGAGACAGACGGACTCCAACCAGGAAACGGTCCTGGAGGAGGACGGCTCTCCTCAGAGGATGTAATGAGACGTCCTGTCAGACAAATCTGATCCAGCTGCTGAATAATCTCTTCTTCTACTGTTTTAATTCAAACTAATCTTTACAGCTTGAGTTGTCCTCCAGCTGATGGAGCGGAGCCTCGGGGTCGGGGGTCGGCCTGAGGGTTGGGAGGGGGGGTTTACAGTGTGGGGGGGTAACGCCCTGACTCGGAGCACAGTCCAATTAAATCTCCTCCCATGACCTCATCACATTTTTCTCTGGGGAGTGAACAATGATCCCTTTGACTTTTCCAGCGCGTGGGCCACGACTCGGACCGGTCCAGACCTCTGCAGAGGGTCCACACTCGCACCCCCCAAGACGGCGGCAGGTATGAAGCAGGGCAGAGCCCCCCATAGCCCCACCCACAGGACACCTGGGAGCTCTACCAAAATAAAAGCTCAACAAAGTCCAATGGTGCGGACTGACCTTCAGAGTCAAGTCCAGATCCCTCAGAGCTGGTCCTCCAGCAGGTGCTGAGGTCAGAGGTCAACCAGCAGACACACTTTTTAAAGGGTGGGGCTGTGGGGGTTAAAGTTAGTTTGACTCCACACCATGAGCCTGGTCAGAGGTCTGAGGTCAGAGGTCAGGGCACAGCTAAAACTGGTAATTACAGTACTTCTTCTGTTTTGAATGCAGCACAACAACAGACGTCTTCCAGGTTCCTGTTTGTTGATAAACCCGACAGGAATGTTAATCTGATTACAGCCGCTCAGAGTCCAGCACCTGAACCGGGTCAGACCGAGGACCTGGAGCCGTCGCTCATTAACCACCTGGTTAATCAGTCACCTGAGGAATGTCACCAACCTCAGAGGTGTGTTTGTTTTCCACACCAGCAGCCACACACACCTGAGTCCTCAGAGCCTTATCCGAGGGTCTAAACTGGACTCAGGAACAGGATCAGGATCAGGCGTTAGGCCTGGTCTGAGACTCAGGACTCAGTGAGTCTTCAGGATGATATCACCTTAATCTCTGCTGCTGTTTGATAAACAGAGCAGCCGCCGGCCGAGCCCTCCGATTGGACCAGAGGAGATTAAAGAGGCGAGAATGTGGAGCAGGGAGGTGTAGGGGTGTGTGTTTGTGTGTGTGCGTGGCGGCTCCAGCTCTGATAAGAGTCTGGAGTCTGTTTCTCTTCTCCAACAAACAGGAAGTGGGTGTGAAACACCTGAGAGTGACGATGAGGAGGCTGAACTGTTCTCACATTAACACAGGAAACACATCCGTTACTGATTCTGGTCTTCAGACTGGATCTGGATCTCTGAGTCCTGACTGTCTCATCCTGGGACCACAGAGGCCCTGTGAGTCCTACAGCTGAGCTTCACATGATCCTCACTCAGCCGGTTTTATATTGGGGAGGGGGGGTTAGCCCCCCCCCCAGTATGTTTGATGAGGATTTCAGAGACCACCAGCAAAGCGTCACCACACCGGGACATCAGGAACAAACGAAAACAGCCCCCATCAGAGACAAAGAGCCCCCCCACACAGCTGCTGGGAGGGAAAACCCAACGAATGAAGGCAGAGACCTGGATCTAACTCATGGTTCAGGATCAGGGCTTCAGACAGAGTCAGGACGGTGGGGGAGGGATGGGGGGGTGAATGAACTGGACCCAAAGGACAACATGAAGGACACAGTCCACTGGATGTCTTCCTGTCTTTAGAACAAGAGCCAAGAGCTCGTGTCTTTGGGATTAAAGTGCAACCTGGAGAACCAAAAAACATCTGGAGACCAGGAAACAGAAATCCACATCAGGGTCTCTGGTCTCTGAACAATGGACCACCATCTCTGAGGGGGTATCTGGTCCATCACCAGAGAGCGAAGCAGGGAATGAAAACCAGTGTTTCCTGGCCTTATAGTCACTTCAGACCACACCTTCCTGTGATGTCACAACTGCAGTCCCTCTGTGACATCACTGGTTGGGGCGTGTCCTAAGGTCAAACGGCCTTTAAAGTTCTCTTCCCAGAGAGCCTGTTGAAGGTTCAAAGCTTTTTTGTGCCATCAGAAATAAAAAGTTGTGATAACAGTGTGACTTGAAGTTGTTCAGGTGGTCTGAGCATTCGCCGCCGCCTCGCCTGTTATTATCCCGCTCAGGTGGAAACAGGAACAAAGACCTGATGATCACGTTTCAGACGGCGCATAAATCAGTCCTCATGTCTGCAGCGCACCGTAATTACCTGTTTACCCTCACTGAGCTTTGAAAGGCAGTCACTTTTTACTCGGTCTCCCAGAGAGCAGGGCTAAAATTACTCTGCATGCATCTGCTTGTTCCTGTAATGCATCTCTATGTCTGTAATAATAGAAAAGCCCCCCCGCTCCCCCCGGGCTGTCGAATCACTTCCTGAGGAAAGAAAATCACAGAGTCTCAGAAGGACCAGGACCTCGGCCCCTCAGAGCCCCTCCAGCGCTCCTCAAACACTTGAGTTCAGTTTCCTCCGAGGTCAGAGCTGCTTCTTTTCCCGTCCTGCTGAATTCCCACAGCAGCAGGAAATACTTTGTGAAGTCAGCGTACAGTCGGGTCAAAAGGTCAAAGGTCTCCATTGGTCAGAGCTGGATGTTATGACTGCAGGAGTGAAGCAGACTCCAGCAGAAACATCCATGAAGAACCTGGAGAGGCGTTCAGGTGCTTCTCCTGACAGAGAAAATGTGTTTATTTCTGCTCTCAACTTCTAAAGTTCTATTAAAATAGACTTCTCTGAATTCATGAAGTTGAAAACATGAAGATTAAATCAAGTTCCCAACCACAAGTGAGATACGATCATCAAAGAGCCTGAACCCAGAGACCAGACCAGGTATGTCCCAACAAAACCTGCACGCTTCCGTCCTGCGACCAGTTCAGTGTGTTATAAAGTCACGTCCAGATGCGTTCGCTGACATCCGTGTTAAAAATCATCTGACTCGTCAAAGATGCATTTTCTGATTCTCAGGGAGTGAACTTGAAGGGTTTTTTTTTTTTTTTTTTTAAACAGAGACGTGATGACCGACGACCAGCATCATCAGACAAAAACCACTTTGTTTAAACTCCCCCCCCGCCCCCCCCCCCCCCCCCATCTCCATGTTGACGTGAAGCAGCAGATTTGATCTGATCTCAGATGTTTAGTCTGAGCCGACGTGAGTCTGTTAATCTGACTGAAGAGGAGGAGCCAGACCTGCAGCAGAGTCCTGGACCTGGACAGGGACCAGGTTCAGGTCCATTGCCACAGATCCAGATCCTGGCCTTAGAGATGATTGACGGTCCTGGTTTCTTTGGTCGGAGCTAAATGGGCTTCATTAGTAACCACATTAAATGGTGGTGCATTCAATGACCGTGGGACACTCAGCTCAGACTCAGGAGGTAGTTCTCATTGTGCTGGACCCCCCCCACATGGCCCAGGGCGGGGCAGGGCAAGAATGACAGAATGTGACAGTGCAGCAGTGACCCTGAACGCACCACGGGCCTTTTAATTAACACACAGAGAGAACAATGTGGAGGTGATGAGTGAAAACACACACACACACACACACAAAGAAAGAAAAAGACTGAAATGTGGGGGAGGGGCCTACTCTGACTCCTCCCCCTCCTGTTCGATGGGGGGGTCACAGACTCAGGTCTGAATTCCTGAGATGGCTGGAGGTTCAGACCTGAAGGAGGTCTGGTCCTGAATCTGAGTCGTCCCCTCGAAGTCAGGGCTTTGACAGCACATCGCCACGACAACACAACCCTTCATCATCATCATCATCGTTTCTGATGCTGCCTTCAGGTTCAGGAACAAAGAGTCCATTTCAGAGTTTAAGGAAGTCGTGACGTTTGAAACTGGATCAAAGATAAAGGAAGCTGTTCTTTCAAAGTAAAACAAATCAGCTCGTCCTCCGTCCTCTCAGGGACGTTGTCCTCCCATCTTATCTCGTGTCATCTCGACCTCGGCCCTGAGACGCCGCGCTCAGATTCAGCCTGTCGCCCCGACAATGACACGCTGAAGCACAGTCTGAAGGTTTAACTCACAAATATTCATGTGGGGGGGGGGCAGGACACACACCAACAACACACAGAAGAGACCACATCGGTCTGTTCAGATGGTGGTTTTCATTCAGCGTCTGTCAGCTGACTGCTGTCACAGGAAGAAGTTGCTCCAACAGCAGTGCACTGTGGGAAAACTGGGGCTGGTCCTCATCCACTCAGGATTTCCCAACCCGCCATAAACACGTGCATCTTTTCCCTCCGGAGCATCCAGCTGTTCCAAATTATACCAATCTGAGAGAGGAGGGTGGGGGGGGGGGGGTCATCTGGTCCGGTCTCATTGTTTAGTGTCTGAGGAATGAGCTCAGCGTGGGAAGGGAACCTGGACTGAGCAGAGATTACGAGACCTGCACAGCTGGACCCTGGACTCAGGCTTATAGCAGCTGACGACAGAGACACAGCCCCCCCACACCAAACCCCTTAAACCCCCCCGACGCACACACCCTTAAATTCCCCCTTAACATTCCTGTGCTGCTGGATCTGGTGCTTCAATTCAGACCCAGGAAACTGGTTTCTATCTGTGGAGGACTCGGTTTGTCCTCCATGTTCAGACACTCAGGTACTGAAGACAGACAAAGACCGCCAGGACGAGTCCAGCTGTTCTTTTTCACCAAGTTCATTCAGTCAGAGCCAGCCCTCTAGTCCTGGTCCTGATCCTGATCCTGGTCCTGGTCCTGGTCCACACTGACAGTTTTAAATAATTATTATCCATTAAAGAAGCTGAAGTATGGAGAACCAGCTCTTTGATCCCAGACCAGAACAGACCAGCACAGACCAGAACAGACCAGACCAGACCAGACCAGACCAGACCAGAACAGACCAGCACAGAACAGAACAGACCAGACCAGACCAGACCAGAACAGACCAGCACAGAACAGAACAGAACAGACCAGAACAGACCAGCACAGAACAGAACAGACCAGAACACAGCACAGAACAGACACCAGAACAGACCAGACCAGACCAGACCAGACAGACAGACAGACCAGCACAGAACAGAACAGACCAGAAACAGACCAGCACAGAACAGAACAGACCAGAACAGACCAGAACAGACCAGAACAGACCAGAACAGAACCATCTCTGTCCATCTACAGGTCTTTCTTCTTTGAAGCTTTTTCATGTCACAGCTCAGAGTGAAGAGTCGAGTCTGGACACGCCGTCCTCCTGCTGCAAAGACTGAAGAACTTCAGAGAGACAGACAGGGAGGGAGAGAGAGAGAGAGAGAGACAGACAGGGAGAGAGAGAGACAGACAGGGGGGGGCAGACAGGGAGAGGGAGAGAGAGAGAGAGAGAGAGAGAGACAGACAGGGAGAGAGAGAGACAGACAGGGGGGGGGCAGACAGGGAGAGGGAGAGAGAGAGAGAGAGAGAGAGAGAGACAGACAGGGAGAGAGAGAGACAGACAGGGGGGGGGCAGACAGGGAGAGGGAGAGAGAGAGAGAGAGAGAGACAGACAGGGAGAGAGAGAGACAGACAGGGGGGGGGCAGACAGGGAGAGGGAGAGAGAGAGAGAGAGAGAGAGAGAGAGAGAGAGACAGGGAGGGAGAGAGAGAGAGAGAGAGGGAGAGAGAGAGAGAAAGAAAGAGAGAGGGAGAGAGAGAGAGAGAGAGAGACAGGGAGGGAGAGAGAGAGAGAGAGAGGGAGAGAGAGAGAGAAAGAAAGAGAGAGGGAGAGAGAGAGAGACAGACAGGGAGAGAGAGAGACAGACAGGGAGGGGGGGGGGCAGACAGGGAGAGGGAGAGAGAGAGAGAGAGAGAGAGAGAGAGAGAGAGAGAGACAGGGAGGGAGAGAGAGAGAGAGACAGACAGGGAGGGAGAGAGACAGACAGGGGGGGGGCAGACAGGGAGAGAGAGAGAGAGAGAGAGAGAGAGAGACAGGGAGGGAGAGAGAGAGAGAGACAGACAGGGAGAGAGAGAGACAGACAGGGGGGGGGCAGACAGGGAGAGGAGAGAGAGAGAGAGAGAGAGAGAGAGAGAGAGAGAGAGAGAGGGAGGGAGAGAGAGAGAGAGAGAGGGAGAGAGAGAGAGAAAGAAAGAGAGAGGGAGAGAGAGAGAGAGAGAGAGACAGGGAGGGAGAGAGAGAGAGAGAGAGGGAGAGAGAGAGAGAAAGAAAGAGAGAGGGAGAGAGAGAGAGACAGACAGGGAGAGAGAGAGACAGACAGGGAGGGGGGGGGGCAGACAGGGAGAGGGAGAGAGAGAGAGAGAGAGAGAGAGAGAGAGAGAGAGAGACAGGGAGGGAGAGAGAGAGAGAGACAGACAGGGAGGGAGAGAGACAGACAGAGAGAGACAGACAGGGAGAGAGAGAGACAGACAGACAGGGAGAGAGAGAGAGAGGGAGACAGACAGGGAGAGAGAGAGACAGACAGAGAGGGAGAGAGAGAGAGAGAGACAGACAGGGGGGGGGGGGGGGGGCAGACAGGGAGAGAGAGAGACAGACAGACAGGGAGAGAGAGAGAGAGGGAGACAGACAGGGAGAGAGAGAGAGAGGGAGACAGACAGGGAGAGAGAGAGACAGACAGAGAGGGAGAGAGAGAGAGAGAGACAGACAGGGAGGGGGGGGGGGCAGACAGGGAGAGAGAGAGAGAGAGGGAGACAGACAGGGAGAGAGAGAGACAGACAGGGGGGGGGGGGGCAGACAGGGAGAGGGAGAGAGAGAGAGAGACAGACAGGGAGGGAGAGAGAGAGAGAGAGAGAGAGAGAGAGAGAGACAGGGAGAGAGAGAGACAGACAGAGAGAGACAGACAGGGAGAGAGAGAGACAGACAGACAGGGAGAGAGAGAGAGAGGGAGACAGACAGGGAGAGAGAGAGACAGACAGGGAGACAGAGAGCTCTCTCCTGATTGGTCGGAGACGCTGTGATCTGGATTATTGATCGCTCAGCTGTGTCTTGGTCCAGGATCAGGGACTTATGAGGACTCCTGGTCTCTAAACAGGAAACGAGCTCTTCAGGACCACTTCCTGTCCAGACTGAGCCTCACATCAATCAACATCCAGTGGGAGGAGCTACAGGCAGCGAAGGGCGTGTCTTAGGTGTCACAACGGCTGAAATCACACGATAAGCATGAGATCACCATGGCAACTGAGTCTGGTTCAGGACTCCATTCCCCAGAATCCCAAGCAGTGACATAACAAAGAGAATTGTGACATCACAGACGAGCAAAACTTCCAGAAGCCAAAGAGTCGAGATTCTGTTTTTGGGATCAAACGACCAATCAAAACAGCTCCACACACCGTAATTAGCACCAAATGGACCAATAGGAGACGCCGTCTGAGTTCGACTGAACTAAACCAGATCTGATGTCTAAGATGTTCCCACATCAGAAGCCAAAACCCCCCAACCAGAAAACAGCCCCGGGCCACTAAACATGGCGTCTCCGCCCCAATCAGAGCCCAGCACCTGAGGCCATCAGGCGGCTCAGCTCCAACCGGCAGCATGACCCAACCTCTCAGGAATGTTGGGCCCCGTTAAAAACCCTGGAGCTGCTGGGGGGGGGGGGGGGCGCTCCGAAATAGACCGGTATTTTTAAAATAGTCGGAGCACCAGAAAACAAGATGGGGGCTGAGAGTCTCGAGGCCTAGGACGGCCCAGGACAGGACGGGGTCCCGGGGGGTCCCAGAGGGCCTCAGAGGGTCTCAGAGGGCCCCAGAGGGTCTCAGAGGGTCTCAGAGGGTCCCAGAGGGTCTCAGAGGGTCTCAGGGGGTCCCAGAGGGTCTCAGAAGGTCTCAGGGGCTCCCAGAGGGCCTCAGAGGGTCTCAGAGGGTCTCAGAGGGTCCCAGAGGGTCTCAGAGGGCCCAGGACTGCAAAGTTTCTAGGTTTCTCTTTTTCCACTGTCACTGTCGGATCGATCATCATCGATCAGCCTCAGCTTGAAGAAGAACTTCAAGCTTCAGGGTCAAGAACCCGGTTTGGACTGATAACTGATCCTCAAAAGATCCACTGAGGAGACACTAAGCACGTTTACATGCACAGTAAAGCCGTCTCATCGGACTTCTGTCCTCGTCCTAGAATACATGCACTGGAGTGAAATCGATTTATTTGTTGAAATCACGTCGCCTCCGCTACGATAGGTGGCGATATGCACTCTTTGGGCTTGTGGGTAATGGGCCACTACCGATTGACCTGTGACGTCACAGACGTCAACAGATGTGGAAAGAAACAAAGACCGGTGAGCTAGCATGTTAGCGTCTCAGAGG
The DNA here is from genome assembly GCA_034769265.1 of Remorina albescens. Lineage (NCBI taxonomy): Eukaryota > Metazoa > Chordata > Actinopteri > Carangiformes > Echeneidae > Remorina > Remorina albescens. Next base: position 433,371 of record CM068478.1, on the reverse strand, counting down.
TAAACTGGCACGACGATGGACAACCACCTTGTAAATTTGTACATAACTTCACCATGTTAGCCGACTTCTTCTGTCTGACCTCCTACGTTCATGTTTTTATGCTGTTCGACTTCCGGGTCATAGTTTGGTGTGAAACTTAAGCACATGCACAGATCAGCTCCTCCGGCTCCAGTCCGACTGTCCGTATACATGCAGCACATTATCTGGGTGTGTTAGTCCGACAACTTTCAGTTTGATTTCAGTCGAGCTAACATGTTTACATGTTCTTTAAAATCCAGTTTTGGTCGGACTGACGCTACAATTCGGGTTTTTTTTAGGTGTCATGTAAAGGTGCGAGACGTGAGACACCAGCTGCCCCCCCACCCCACCCCACACACACGCAGCTCACACACACGCAGCTCACCCCCCCCAACACAACAACTGAATCCACAGCAGGGATGATGCATTCAGGGACACCAGGCTGCCAACTTCACACCTCAGTCTGTTTGACAAGAGATAGTCAGATGGAGGTGAAGGATCTGATCCGGACCTGGGGGGAGGGGGAGGGGGGGGTCAGAAAATAGCTGCAACCCCCCCCACCTCCTCGGACACACACACACCCTCCACCCCCAACAAAGAAAACTATGTCCCTTCTGGAGCAGAAATCATTCTCTACCAAAGTTCCCCAAGTTCCCTCCATGATTCCAGCTGAAACCATCCAACATGTGCCCCCAACACACAGACACACACAGACACACACACACACACACACACAGACACACACTAACACACAGACACAAACACACAGACACACAGACACACACACACACAGACACACACACACACACAGACACACACACACACAGACACACAGACACACACTAACTCACAGACACAAACACACAGACACACACTAACACACAGACACACACACACACGGACACACAGACACACACTAACTCACAGACACAGACACACACAGACACACACTAACTCACACACAGACACACACTAACTCACAGACACACACTAACTCACAGACACACACTAACTCACAGACACACACAGACACACACAGACACACAGACACACACTAACTCACAGACACACACAGACACACACTAACTCACAGACACACACAGACACACACTAACTCACAGACACAAACACACAGACACACACACACACAGACACACAGACACACAGACACACAGACACACACTAACTCACAGACACAAACACACAGACACACACTAACTCACAGACACAAACACACAGACACACACAGACACACACTAACTCACAGACACACACAGACACACACTAACTCACAGACACAAACTCACAGACACACACAGACACACACTAACTCACAGACACACACAGGTCTGGAGGTTTTTTCTGAAACTCCAGCTCATCAGAACCCGTTGTGACACACACCCGGTTGTGTGTCGGTTGTGTGTCTGTGTTGTGTGTCGGCTCTCACCCAGGTGCAGGGTCAGGTTGATGGAGTTGGGGTACTGGATCCCGGACAGCATGGTCTGGCTCTGCCACCAGGTGGTGTCCTGCTGGTTGTTGTAGTCCGTCAGGTCGGCGGCGCTGTGGTGGTTTCGGGGGTCCCGGGAGTCGCAGATGTGGCAGGACTTGGTGACCCCGGTGGCTCCGGTCTGGACGCAGTACTCCTCCGGCGGGGAGCCGCAGGTGTTGGTGGCCGCCACCGTGACGTTGAAGGCGGCGTTCACGAACTCCGGCATGCAGCGCTGCGGCCGCCGCCGCTCGTCCGAACACTCGTCCATGGCGGCCCGGACCGCCAGCAGCAGCCAGCCGAAGGCCACCGCGGCCCGGATCAGGGTCGGCATGTCGTCGGCCCCCGTCGGTGTCTCCGGAGCGGAAAGTCTGTCCGGAAAGTTTCTCCGTTAAAGCGAAAAGAAAAAAACGCACACAGCCGAAGAACGGCGGGCAGCGGCGGCTTCTCTCGGCTCCAGGCCGCGTCCAGAGCTCCTCTCCCGGCTGAGTGCTTCGGTCTGCGGCCTCAGCGCTTTGTGTCCGCCGCCATCGACTAGATCCAGCAGGAAGAGACGGTCCGTCCCGGACTACACCCAGTCCGCTACTGCGCAGGTCCGACAGACCTCTCCGGAAACCTCCGATCCGCTCCGAGTCTTCAGGACCGGGTCCGGGACCCGGACCGGGGGAGGACCAAAGGTCCTGAGAGACCTCCCCCCGGACCGGCCCCGAAACTCCGACCGATTAATCAGACCGTCGTTAATTAACAATAAAGTCTTTATTCTGAGTCAGTATTTTAATAAATCCGTCTGAACTTCTGTTAACTTTTTCATCTTTTCCTGTTTTTTTTTTTGTCCGACAGCTTTATGGATTTCTTCATGTTCCACTTTCAGTAAAAATACTTAACACTTTGTTTTTCTGAATAATCTGAATTATTCCCAGAATATTATTTTTCTTGAAATAAACTAAAACAGAAGTTCGTTCTGTTGTTTCTGTGAAGAGAAGATGAGATGATGAAGGTCAGACTGATTACATCAACTTTTACTTTTAAACTTCACTTCTTTTCTCACTTTAAACCAAAATCACATTTTAATTTGATCAGAACAAACTTTTAGACTCAAAATCTAAATCCGAATCATTTGTGTCTCCAGCAGACTTTTATTATTCACCCAAAACTAAATTTAAACCACAACTGAATCAAAACCACGAAACAAATCAAATGCGTCACTTGATGTTTTTCTCAAATCTGGTCCAGGACTCTGACCGAGTCCAGTCCCCCAGAACTTTTGATGGTCCAGGACTCTGACCGAGTCCAGTACCTCAGGACTTCTGATGGTCCAGGACTCTAATGGTCCAGGACTCTGACTGAGTCCAGTCCCCCAGGACTTCTGATGGTCCAGGACTCTAATGGTCCAGGACTCTGACTGAGTCCAGTCCCCCAGGACTTCTGATGGTCCAGGACTCTAATGGTCCAGGACTCTGACCGAGTCCAGTCCCCCAGAACTTTTGATGGTCCAGGACTCTGACCGAGTCCAGTCCCCCAGAACTTTTGATGGTCCAGGACTCTGACCGAGTCCAGTCCCCCAGGACTTCTGATGGTCCAGGACTCTAATGGTCCAGGACTCTGACTAAGTCCAGTCCCCCAGGACTTCTGATGGTCCAGGACTCTAATGGTCCAGGACTCTGACTGAGTCCAGTCCCCCAGGACTTCTGATGGTCCAGGACAGGAAACGCTGCCGCCTGCTGGCCGAGTCCTGAAGTTAAAATTTTTCTGTCGGTTGTAGCAAAGTGAGCCTCTACGGAAGCCTGAAGCTGCCAAACTTCAAATGAACTCAGCTGAAGATTGATGTTCTCTCTAATTAATCTCTAATAAATGTCTCATTTAATGTTTGAAAATTCATAATCACACAAAAACAACTAATATCAAACCTCGAATGAACACTACCCTTTCAAAATAAGAGGCAAAAAACACTTTTTTGGACGATATTTATTGAGGATGTTTCCAACAAACAAACAAACAAATCAGGACGATTCACCGATGAGCAACATCTTCACAGCCTCACCGATTTCTGATGATTTTAGCAACTGAGACAAAAACAGACCAATCAGAAGCTTCAATCTGCATCTGCCCATCACCATCTTCACCATCATCATCACCATCATCATCATCATCACCATCATCATCATCATCTTCACCATCATCATCATCATCTTCACCATCATCATCATCATCATCATCATCATCATCATCACCACCATCATCACCATCTTCACCATCATCATCACCATCATCATCATCATCATCATCATCATCACCATCATCATCATCTTCACCATCATCATCATCATCACCATCATCATCATCTTCACCATCATCATCATCATCATCATCATCACCATCATCATCATCATCTTCACCATCATCATCATCATCATCACCATCATCATCACCATCTTCATCATCATCATCACCATCATCATCTTCACCATCATCATCACCATCTTCACCATCATCATCATCACCATCATCATCATCTTCACCATCACCATCTTCATCATCATCATCATCACACTCTTCACCATCATCATCATCATCATCACCATCACCATCATCATCATCACCATCACCATCTTCACCATCATCATCACCATCTTCATCATCATCATCACACTCATCGACTTGCTTACAAATGTTTTTATATACAACAACAACAAAAAGGAAAAATGCATCATCACTGACTTTCACAATAAAACCAAGTTGGGTTGACTTTTTTCAAAATTTGAAGGAAATGACATCATCGTGCTGACAGGAAGTTAATAACCCCCTCTGTACCCTCCTCGGCCCCCACCTCCTCCATAACCCCCCCCTCCCCCTCCTCTGTAGCCACCCCCACCCCTGTAACCCCCACCTCCACCTCCATATCCTCCCCCCCTGTAGCCCCCCCCTCCGCCACCATATCCACCTCCTCTGTAGCCCCCCCCACCTCCGTATCCTCCTCCATAGCCTCCTCTGTACCCCCCTCCTCCTCCTCTGTAACCTCCTCCCCCTCCTCTGTAGCCCCCCCCTCCACCGTCGAAGCGTCCCATCTTGGGGGGTCGAGGTCCATCGCCCATCCTGTCAGAGAAGGGAGGAAATCAGCTGCTGGTTCAGGGCTCATCTCCATGGTAACTGTGTGTGTGTGTGTGTGTGTCACCTCTGTGTGTTGCTCATCATGTTGATTCCAGCTGCTGACGGTCTGGAGATGTGTCTGATGAGGTTGAGGAGTCTCTCATTGGTCGGGTCCATCTGTTTGACATACTCCGGGTCTTTGGTCACCTCGACCACGAGCGCCTCCAGTCCGGCCCGCAGGGCGGCGACCCCCCCCGCCACCTCGTGAGGAATCTTCAGCTTGATCCTGGAGGGAGGAGACGCTCTGTGAGTCTGAGCTTACAATGTCAAGAGACGGGGATCGAACCGGTGACCCCGGTGAACGACCCGCCTGTGGACTCACCAGTCGTCCAGCTCCACCACATCCACACTGGAGCTGATCCTCTTACAGGCAAACAGCAGCAGCTGCAGAGGACTAACGAGGGTCATCCCTTTAGCTGAGATGGCCCGAGTCCGGATCTGGAACCACATCCAGAGTAAGAACCAGTTATTTCCTTGTGATGTTCAAAAGGCCGTATTTTACATTAAACTGTTAACATCCACCACGTTTACTGCGTGTTCCTGATGCTAAAGGTCAAAGGTCAGCGGCGAGGAAGACTCACCTTCTCGCCAAAGACGAAGAAGGGGGAGGGGTAGGTCATGTCATGGCTGCTGAAGGGGCAGTTGACGGAGGACTTGTGGATCAGAGCGTTCCGTCCCTCCGTGGTCAAGATCTTCCTCTTCTCTTTGTGGTAGCAGACGTTCGGGTACAAGCCGAAGGTGAGCAGAGAAACCACCACGTCCAGACCGTTATCTGGTCCCACCGGGTTGAACACCTGGGTCAGCAGACTCTCTGTGGGGGGGGGGCAAATGTGTCTCTGAATGTTTACACTCTCTGACCATGAGGCTGAATTTCTGGGTTGTGAAAGGTCACTGTGACCTTTGACCTCTGGTCTGTGGTGCGTTCAGGTACCTTCAGGGAACCCAGAGTTGACCAAGATCTCCTTCAGCTGGACTTTGGCCTCCCAGGTCATTCTGAGTGTCGACATGTTGAGACGTTTGTGTTCACAGAAACGACTTTCTGCCTCCTCTCCATTGACCCTGAACACACACACAGTGCCCATATTTAAGTAATAGTCCTTCAGCCGCAGAAGAAGAAGAAGCCCCGCCCCCTGCGCACCTGATTTCGTCCCAGGCCTGGAACACCGACAGCAGAGCCACGTGGTCGGAGAAACGGCTGCCAGCAAAGTTTCTGTGCACGAAGCCGAGTCGTTTCCCCTCGCTGATGAACGGCTCCGGGAAACAGGAAGCGGCCGAGATGGTGCACATGGCGTCGCCGACACTGGGGGGAGACACAGAGGACTGAGTTCACCCAGAGGACATCCCAGCCACCCCGACCCCCCCAGACAGGAAACAGACTGAGGTAAAGAGGAGACACTGACTGGAAGATGCAGCCCATGATCATCATCTTCCCCAGTCGGGGTTCAATGGGGAGTCGAGCCAGGATCCGTCCCAGGGGGGTCAGCTCATCGTTGGTGTCCAGGGCGTCCAGCTCTGCAACACACACACACACACACACACACACAGTCTGAAATGTATTTGTTTTAAATCTAAAACACAAAAACAGCTGTTTATGTTTTTTTCTTGTTGATTTAAAGAATTCAGCTGACATGGAAAAGAAGGTAAACACACCAAATAAAAGCCTAACTATACATTAACTGCTCACAGTGTCTTCTCCAGACATCGACCTCATATAGGCTGTAACCCTGTGTGTGTGTGTTGTACCTCTCAGAGTGTGTTCAGCCTCGATGACGGCGTCCAGCGGCGGCGGCTCGATGGCCTTGGACAGGAAGTGTCCGATGGCTCCGAGTCTAAGCAGTTTGATGCTCAGAGCGACTTCGTGCAGCGGCGTCCTGAAGATTTCTGGAGTCATGTGAGTCTCCAGCCTGCAGAGACACAACGCACACGTCTGATATCACAATCGCACGTGTCTGACATCATTGACGGCGCCGGCGGATCCACACCTCTCAAAGCGAGCGTGGCTGCAGAGGTGGAAGCAGAATCCGGGACGCACTCGGCCGGCTCGACCCTTCCTCTGCTCCAGGTTGGTCTTCGAGGCCCAGACTGTGGCGTAGTTGGTCATGTTGTTGTGGGAGGTGAAGAGCTTCACCTTCTGCCTGTGGACACGTCAGAGGGCACATCAGTATTCATGGCCACCAACCAGGAAGTCAGACTGACGCTCAGACTCACTTGCAGGAGTCGATGACGTAGACTACGTCGTTGATGGTGATGCTCGTCTCTGCGATGTTGGTGGACAGAATCACCTGAAACATCCAGACCCAGGTTTAACAACATGTTGGTTTAGATTTAAAACAGGAGGAAGGTCACAGAATCTCTGCCCGATAATCAATAAGAGATATTATATGAATCTGTTATCGTATTAATCCTGTCACACTACATTGTTGTTGTTGTTGCTTTGGTAGATTTCAGTGGGAAACCTGCTGATTTTAATAAAACCATGTTGAGGTCAGAGGGTCTTCACCTTCCTGATGTTGTCAGGAACTGGTTCAAAGACCCTCCTCTGCTCCTCTCGGGGGATCTGAGAGTGGAGCGGCAGGATCTGGTATCGGTTACTTCCTGTGGACAAGAAAACGAAGCCCTGAGTCTGAAGCCTGGTTCTGCTTGTTTCATTCATCTGTTCTCAATACAGAAGACGTTTTAAAGGTCCAGTTCACGTCTCTTCTGTCCACTGTCTGCAGACGTACCGAAGTGCGGGTTGGTCTCCAGGTGTCTCTGCATGGAGTAGATGAGGTTCCATCCGGGCAGGAAGATGAGCACGGCACCGGCCACCTGCAGCGTCTCGATGTATTTGAGAAGAGCCTCGACCAGCTCGAAGGACGTCTCCTTCTCGTTGATCTGAGACATCGAGTGCTTCGTCTCCGCTGTGTATTCTGGCCCACAGATCATGTTACAGTTGGTCTGCGGACAGGACACAAGTTCAAAACCAGCTGACACTCTCTAAATTAGAAATCCTGATGTTCAGGTGACTTACATCATCGTCTCCTCCGTCTTCGTCCTTGTCCTTCTTCTTCCGGTCCATCGGTGGAGGGACAAAGTTGGTCATCTGGATGCAATCCTCCAGGAAATACTCTGCAGACACAGAAATGGAAGAACTCTTTTTAAAAGGCCCATACGGTGTAGAGGTAGATGTCAAAAGACTGAGTTGGCACAGAGCCCAGGACCTGGACCTGGACCTGGACTGGGTCAGCTGACAGAGATACCTTGAACAGGGAAGGTGCGACCAAACACCTCGATGATTGGACAGCTGAAGAAATATTCTCTGAACATGGTGGTGTCGATGGTGGCCGACATGAGGATGATGCGGATCTCCGGGTAGGCCTGGACCACGTCTCTGAGGACCACCATCAGGAAGTCAGTCTGCAAAGAACCCAGGAAAGGATGGGGGGGTCAAAGATCACAGGAAATGACAACGTAACCTCTGAGATGGATCAGTGGTGAATGAGCTCACATTGATATCTCTCTCATGAATCTCATCCACAATGACGTGACTGATGCCTCTGATTCCCGCCTCGAGCTTCCTCAGCAGAACACCTGAAACACCAAACCCATCAGAGTCCAGACCATGCTGCTCAAATCCAGCTCCTCAGACTGAAGCAGAGTTAAATCAATGAAGAAGAAACTGAAATTCAGACCAACGGTGCAGAAGAGGACGCTGGCGTGGGGTCGAGGGAGGATGGACTCGAAGCGGACGCTGTAGCCGCAGCTCTTTCCCAGCTCCTCCCCTCTTTCAAAGGCAACTCTCTCGGCCACAGACACAGCGCTGATCCGCCTCGGCTGCACAGAGGAAGAGGAAGTGCATCACCTGGCCTTTAGAAAGGTCAGAGGTCAGAGCTGAAAGATGTCACGGCTCATCTGACGCGGAGTTTACCTGAGTGACCACAATGTTACAGTCTGACGCTCGGCCTCCCCTGATGAACCGGTCCAGGATGTACTGAGGGACCTGGGTGGTTTTGCCGCAGCCTGTGGCTCCTCGGATGATCACCACAGGACTCTGGTCGACAGCCGCCATGATCTCCTCCTCGAACTGTTTGACTGGCAGCTGGTCGCGGTCCGAAAGCATCTGGCCAACAGAGACACTTCCAGTTTACTCACTGTGAAATATGAGATGACTGAAGTGGCGGTTCAAGTCTGGGTCCAGCCCTGACCAGGTGGACTGGACTCTGGACTCTGGACTGACCTTCTGCAGGTTGTCATCATGTTCCAGCTGGTACATCAGCTCGTCGTGCAGATCACTGCTGATCTGCTCCGGAGTGCACTGTAAGGATGAAGATGATGATGAGACACATTCCTGTTAAAACCTTCTTGTAGGACCCAGACCCCCGCCTCCCCCCAGACTCACGTAGGCCAGTGGTCCTTCGTCAATGTTGCTGCTGGTCCAGGGGTTCCAGTTCACCTGTGGTGGAGACCAGGGGACGACGCCGGCTCCGGTCTGGCGCTGCGACGGCTCAAAAGTGGCCATCTTCCCCTGAACCAGTGACACGGAGCTGCTGGGGTCGGCGGGCTGAACGGGACGGACCGGGGTCAGACATGCTGCATCAGCCAACAGGTCTCTGCTGAATCAAGGTTTCAGGTGACTCACCGGAGGGGGGATGTGGACTCCCAGCTCCTGGACCACGTTGGCCAGCTGCTGCTTCAGTTCCGGAGACACGTTGACCTCAAACGCTTGCAACTGGACACACAATACACACAGTGAGACACAACAGACTCCCCTGTGAGGAGAAGCTGATTAGTTTCCTCTGCTGCCGTACAGTTTCTCCTTCCTTCTTCTTGGTGAGTCCAGAATACGCCTCAATGACCCCCAGGTGGTAGAGCTGTCGGACCAGGGACAGAGCGCACGACTGGGCCGCCAGCTTCTTGTTGGAGCCGTGTTCCCGAGCCGTGATCCCTGCAGGACAGACACTTAGATCTAAACTTCAGTGTCTTCATTCAGGTCCAAGGAAACTCATCTGTGAGCCGTTTTAAGTGGAAAACAATGACGTCATAGGCAGAAATATCTGAGGGTCTTACTTCTGCCCAGCTGTCTCACAAACAGCTGCATCTCTGCGATGAAGCTCCTGCAGAGACAAACACAAACATCATGCCCTAACTTCCTGTGAGCCTTTCAAACTAAGAGCCTGGGACAGAAGTCGAGGCTGAAGTGAAGAACTCACCTGCTGCTCTCAGCAGGAAGCCTGTGTGATTTTCTGCTGGACTCAGGAATAACAAACACCAATCTGCAGCTCTGATTCTCTCTCAGCCCTGTGGTGAACAGTGACACCAGAAATCACAACCAGACTTCACAGAGCCCAGAGCTGCATCCATGGGGCAGGTTTAGTGCACCTAAAGGCCGCCTCATGTCTTCCTTCAGTGTGGTTGTGAGTTCTGGCGTCACGTCGGCGTTCCCGCTGTCAGATTCACCAGCTGAGTGTTGGTCAGCACACCAGATGTTCCCTCAAAAAATACTGATCGTTCCCTTCATATTAAAGGACCAGTGTGTCCTGAGAGGAATCTGTTTTATCCTCATTAGCTGAGTCCAGGTCTGGGTCTGACCCTTCAGAGGCTGCACTGGAGACCAAACAACAAACGTGTCGTCCTGCTCCTGGGAAACCAGGGATCCACCCACTGGATCCTCGGTTTCCCAACATATCCCAAGATTCATTGGTCTTGGAGCTATGGAGCTATGGCAGCCCTGAACGGACAACCAAGAGCCTGTCTCACTACAGGACACGTCTGTCACCTGCAGGCCTCAGGCAGACCACTAGAGGTGAGTTAACCCTCCACAGGATTCCTTGTGTTGATCTACAGTAAACATCAGTCAGCTGTTTCCCGTGAGGCCTTCTGGGCTCACAGAGTTCACAGAGTCCGACTCCTGTTTTCAGCTTCAGTGCCTCGTGGGTCTGCACCAGGACTCAGCTGGTGTCTGGGTCCAGGTCTCTGTCTGCACTCTGGCATCAGTACGATTCAGTGAGATCTCTGAGGTGTTCCACACACTCCAGGGATCTCTGGGTTTACAGCAGTCCAGCAAAAAAACACACAGGGACATCCTGAAGACCTGAAGGGTCTACCATCATCATCATCATCATCATCATCACTCAGGAGTCCGTGACCCGATTCAGTCTGATGATAATAACTGTCAACGTCAAAAACTGTGTTGTTAATATATCACATTATTTATCAGGACAATAAGTGCTCAGCCATTTTGGGTTTAACCCTTCAAATGCCAGTTTGTTCTTAATAAACCACTGATGACAAATCTGTAAATCAGCAGCAGGACAGATCTTAAACTGAGTTTAAAAGTGATGATGATGAAGAAGAATCTGGTCTTTAGTGAAACCAGCTCAAATGGGACATATCAGACTGGACATGGTTGGAGTTTGCTGCCTCTGAGTTTTCTGGTCCAGACCTGTTGTGGTCTGGTCCCACTTGGCTGTATTTATACTCAGCGCTGGTTTTCTCCTTCTGGAAGAACTGGTTCAGACGGGCTTTGGCGTTCTCCAGGGTCCAGTTGCCATGGAGACTGGCATTCAGGTCCACCTCCTCCGACTCCAGCGTCTGTAAAAAAACCACCAGGACAAAGATAGGGTCAGTCTCCAACCAGACCAGGTTTGGACTGTGGAGGGTCTCTGAGGAGCAGGAAGTCGTACCGCCTGTGCTTCCTGTTCATCTCTTTTGGCGTAGTACTCCTTCAGGTTTGCTCCTCGGTCCCACTGAGCTCCTCCTCCTCCCCACGCAGAGCTTCCTCCGCCCGAGTAACCCAGTCCAGTCGTTCCAGGAACCGGCCCAGTGCCAAGCTCCTCGTCTGACCAACAAGGAAGAGCGGTGAAGTTTCATGTGTCAGAGTTTAATGTGGTTGAAATCTGCAGCTACAGAACTTGTTACCTTTCTCAGCTTTCACTACAAGGTGGGGGGGCAGGGGGCCAGTAGAGGGGAGGTTTCCGAAGCCGCCGCCTCCAGCGTTACCTCCTCCGTCAGGCTGGTCTGGAGCGCTCACCTGGAGAAACAAGACTCAGATTGAGCCTCTGAATAAACTCCTGATACGCTCCGATCTGATAAAACACAGAAGGTCTTCCCGGTTCTGACCCCCAGAGCCGGAACCTCTGCCGCACTGATCTCCCCGACTCGGACCAGGTAGTTGACAAAGTCCCGGGCGGAGTTGGTCTGAGCGTCCTTCTTGTTGGTGGAGTTCCCCATCCCGATGTAGTTGAAGCCATCGACTCGGACCTGGAAGGAGGAGCGTTCGGGATCAGACGGAGTCGCCGACCGTCAACCGGCAGAGAGCAGAGAGGAAACTCACCTCACACAGAAACTTCTGCCTGTTCTTGTTCCCGGCCGCTCGGATGTCGTAGTTCGGAGTCAGCTTCTTTTTCCCGCACCAGGCGTACAGGAAGTTCTTGATGTCCGCCATGGGGCCACCCGAGGACCTGCAAACCCCCCAGAGAGACCAGAGAGACCAGAGAGACATGAGAGACCTGAGAGACCTGAGAGACCTGAGAGACCAGAGAGACCTGAGAGACCTGAGAGACATGAGAGACATGAGAGACCTGAGAGACCAGAGAGACATGAGAGACCTGAGAGACCTGAGAGACATGAGAGACCTGAGAGACCTGAGAGACATGAGAGACCTGAGAGACATGAGAGACATGAGAGACCTGAGAGACCTGAGAGACCAGAGAGACCAGAGAGACATGAGAGACCAGAGAGACATGAGAGACCTGACAGACCTGACAGACCAGAGAGACATGAGAGACATGAGAGACCAGAGAGACCAGAGAGACCAGAGAGACATGAGAGACCTGAGAGGCATGAGAGACCAGAGAGACATGAGAGACATGAGAGACATGAGAGACCAGAGAGACCTGAGAGACATGAGAGACATGAGAGGCATGAGAGACCAGAGAGACATGAGAGACCAGAGAGACCAGACAGACATGAGAGACATGAGAGACATGAGAGACATGAGAGACCAGACAGACATGAGAGACATGAGAGACATTAGAGACCAGACAGACATGAGAGACATTAGAGACATGAGAGACATGAGAGACCAGATGGACGGAGCAGCAGTCGTTCAGACGGACTCTGGACTTCAGGGTCTCCATCAGACCTCATACAGAAACTACCATGTTGGACATGTTGGATTGATGACGTCATAAAGCAGCTGCTCTCATTTTAGTCCGGAGCTTAAAGAGTCCGTCACACTAAAGAACATCCGTTTAAACACGTTACAGTCCCGGTGAGCTGACGTTAGCTTCATGCTAACTGCTAACTACCGCTGGATGACTTTGATCCAGAACATTCAGTGAACCGGCGGAGCCTCCGGTCGGTTAGTCGGTTAGTCGGTCCGTCGTTAACTCACCGTTAGACCAGGACTGGATGTCCAGCTGGACCCGACAGACCTGAAGCTTCAGCTCAGACCGGTTTGTTGTCCTCATCCGGTCCTGGTTCCGGTCCTGAACTCGGTTCTTCAGCCGCTGCAGCGCCGCCGACTGGACTGGAGACACAACTACTACAACACAACAACACAACAACACAACAATACACTACGACAACACAAAAATAAAACTCAACAATACAACAATACAACACAACAGTACACTACAACAATACAACAACACATTACACTACAACAAAACACTACAACACAACAATATACTACAACAACACAACAAAACACTACAACATAAAAATAAAACTCAACAATACAACAATACAACACAACAGTACACTACAACAATACAACAACACATTACACTACAACAAAACACTACAACAACACAAAAATATAACTCAACAACACAACTATACAACAATACAATACAACAGTACACTACAACAACACAACATAGCAGTACACTACAACTACAACAACACAACAATACAACAATAAACTATAATAAATTGTATGAACAAACTACACAAATGAAAAAAAACAACAACTCTTCTCTGAATAAGAACAAAGTTTAATATTAAAGTTTTTATTTTATTTTAAAGCTCACAAACTGTCGAAGGTACGAAAACTCATCTGGAGCTCAGACCACCACAGAAGACCGGTTCTGAGGACCAGTTCTGAGGACCGGTTCTGAGGACCGGCTCTGAGGACCGGCTCTGAAGACCGGTTCTGAGGGCCGGTTCTGAGGACCGGCTCTGAGGACCGGTTCTGAGGACCGGCTCTGAGGACCGGCTCTGAGGACCGGTTCTGAGGACCGGCTCTGAGGACCGGCTCTGAGGACCGGCTCTGAAGACCGGCTCTGAGGACCGGTTCTGAGGACCGGTTCTGAGGACCAGCTCTGAAGACCGGTTCTGAAGACCGGTTCTGAAGACCGGTTCTGAAGACTGGACTGAAGTGAACTCAGACGCTCCAAAGTCCAGGTGTGTTCAAGGTGTGGTGTTGACGCGGTAACAGACCGGGCGTGGCTGATGTGTGTTTTTTACAGCCTGCGGCAGTGTGTTTGTGTAGATCAGCGGTGGGGAAAGTGTTGGAGTGTGTAACCAGGTAGAGCAGGGTGTGTGCGATGGATCATAATGTGTGTGTGTGTGAGTAAGTGTGTGTCTGCGGTTCAGGGTGTGTCGTCGCTGCAGCCTCAGGATACACTTAACGAACGGAAACCTCCACTGGACGATAACAGGCTGCAGGTAAACTGTCAGGACTCACACTGACCCACACACCACAACAAACCAACAACACAACACAGTCGTCCTCATTACTGTTCAAAGGGCGTCTCACACAGACCAACACTGAGCTGTGTACAGACTACACAATGGCAACACAACATCATACAGACTGTCTGTGAGAAATTCAGATTTATTTGTAGCATCTTCATGATATCACATAAAAGAGGAGCTGAGGTTGCTGTGCTGTTGTGTATTGTTGTTGTTGTTTACAGTTGTTCTTCAGGTGTTTTCTGGCCCCGTTCAGAACGACAGTTCGTTTGGCTGTCTGAACTTTTTCACTCAGAATATTTTCCATGAACAGATGATTCTCCTTCTAGTCCTCTGAAAAGTCTTTGTGTCATAAAAATGGAAATGTGATGATCTGGTCCAGAACAACGCCCTGCTGTGTCCCAGCACACACTCACATCCTCTGACTGTGTGTGTCTGTGTGCGTGTGAATCACGTGTGAGTAAGTGTGGGCCAGTATGTGCGTCGTGTCCCGACCTGCAGCAGGAGAGCAGTTAAAAGGAGACGCTCGCTGAAGCTGCAGCACTTTTTTATCTGCGACTCGGAGGACTTGACAACGATTCACACGACATGAAGAGCCGCTGGATTTCAGTCTGGGGGGTTCTGGCTCTGGTCTGCACCGTCCAGGCCACATACACATACTACAGTAAGTCTGGACTCTGCTCACTTTGGGGCTTTATCAGGATCAGCATCTTTAAACCAGACCAGGTCCATCTGCTGAGATCAGATCGGATCCAGTTGGTCCTCTCAGGGTTACCCTTCAGGAGTTCCTTGAATACAGAAGATGTCTGAGCGCTGATGGACTTCAGAGCTGGTTCATCAGGGAACCCCAGACCAGGACAGTCTGGA
This sequence comes from Remorina albescens, assembly GCA_034769265.1. Taxonomy (NCBI): domain Eukaryota; kingdom Metazoa; phylum Chordata; class Actinopteri; order Carangiformes; family Echeneidae; genus Remorina; species Remorina albescens. The sequence continues at coordinate 418,175 of CM068478.1, read as the reverse complement.
CTAAAGGGGTCCCTGTTCAGGGACACTGACGACAGTCCACATTCAGGGTCCTAGTGCTGAATGGCTGAGGTCCAGTAGAGTCTTCAGACCTTGATTCTCTGAAGGCGCGTTTCGTACTTGGACTTGACCAGGGGCAGGGGCAGTTTGTGGATGAAGACCAGACCCTGAGGTCCCAGTGTTCAGGTCCAGCCTGGACCAGGAGAACCAGGGTCGGGTTGGTTCTTGTTGGGGACTTTGAGGAGTTTTGTTTGCGCATGTTTCTGAGTTTGTGTCATGAGAGAACCTCTTCACTCTGGATCTGAAGGTTCTGAGTAGACCCCAGTCTGTGTTCTGATGGGACCGCATCAGGACCTGGTCTTTAGCTCAGCCCTGGAGTCGGTCTTTGTGGCGTCTCCTGTCAGGAGGCGTTGGCCGGTTTGGGTGGGACTGTGGTGTCTGCAGGGCTTCAGGTTGGGAGGGGCCGCTCTTACTGGGATCTGTGAACAAACCACAGAACAAACGAGGAGCCTGGACCTGATCCACCTGATCTGCTCCGCCCTTTAATCTCACTTCTATTATATCACTGAGACCTGCAGCTGTTCTCACTCTGGGGGGCGCTAACTGTCTCTGAACCTGGACCTGACCGTCAGGACCCGACTCCTCTGGTCTTACAGAAGTCAGACTGTGTTGAAGTCTATGGGAAAATGTCCCTCCTCCTCCCTTGTATTGAAATCTATGGGAAAATGTCCCTAATCCTCCTTTATATTGAAGTCTATGGGAAAATGTCCCTCCTCCTCTTTTATGAGTTTATGGTCTCAGTCTCTAGTTTACAGTCTTCAATACAACATGATGTTCATTTTTTAAATGATGCTCCATTTAGAGGGAAAGGGGAGGGGTTAGGGGGCGGGGCTACTGTGGGATTGACACCATTTCATGAACCAATGGCAGACATGTTAGTGGTTGCAAATGAAAAAAATGTCATTTAAATGGACTTCCTGTCTCCTGCAGCAACATTGCGCTGTGAGTGCAATGGGAGATCTCGTTACTGCCTTCGAGACGCCTTCGGCCTGCACTGCGTCGACTGTCAGGGAAACACGGAAGGCCGCCACTGTGAGCGCTGCAAGGTGGGCTTCTACCAGCAGGGGGCGAGCTGCCTGCCCTGTCGATGCAACCCCACAGGTGAGAAACTAGCATGTGGCTGATACTGAAGATGTTTTATTCTGGATGCTGGAGGTCTCAAGCGGCTGCCTCTCCTTCAGGTTCTGTGGGTGCTGGATGTGACAGCCGGGGGCGCTGCAGCTGTAAAGATGGCGTCACAGGAGACAGATGTGATCGCTGCCCTGATGGACCAATTGGACCCAACGGCTGCTCACAAAGGTGGGGGTCCGCTGATGGTTGGGCTTTGCTCAAACCCTTCAGGTTTAAAACAGCTCAGAGGTTCTAACTTCCTGTCGTTTGGTGTGTTTTTCAGGCGTCAGCCCAGAGAGGATTCTGGGAGTCAGACTCCGCCTTGTCTCTGTTATGGTCACAGCAGCCGATGTTCTCCACAGTCTGGTTACTCCATCCACAACGTCACCTCCACCTTCACCGACGGTAACCATCATCACTTCATTTCACAATAAAAGACAAGTGACAGCTTCAGTAGTTGATGCCTCAGGATAAAAGACTGTGTTGTGTTTCCAGGTGCTCAGGGTTGGACGGTGGCGACAGCTCGGGGCGTCACCCCCAGTGACGTTCATTTCCGGTGGTCACCAACGCATCAGGACCTGGAGGTCATCTCCAAAAACAGCCTGCCGGTTTACCTGCATGCTCCGGGTGAGAATAAACCCCGCCTCCTTTAGCTTCCTGCTCTCACCTCTCCTTTCCTTGTTTCCTAACCCGGTGTTTGCATTTCTGTCCTCCAGCTCCTTACCTGGGGAACCAGTTACTGAGTTATGGTCAGAACTTCTCCTTCTCCCTACGTCTGGACCGTGGGGTCCGACACCCATCCACCAATGACGTGATCCTGGAAGGTGCCGGTCTGAGAGTCTCGGCCTCGCTGGGCGACCTGAGATCCATCGTCCCGTGTGGACAGAAAATCAAGTACAGCTTCAGGTCAGAGAAACAAAATCCTTCTTCATCATGAGGCGATAACCTCTGGCACTCCGAAGTGCTTAAATCAAACACCTAATGGCTCCTCGGTTTGATGTTGCCCTTGTTGCTACTTAAAGATTTTTTTCCCCGGAGAGGGAACATTCCAGTTGGACTGGAGGAATGCTCACAATCAGAGCAAGTAGAAACAGATCTGCAGCTGCTGAGACTCACTGAACTGGTGACACAGCGGAAACACAACGTTTATCCCAGAAAACATTAAATCATCCAACTTTTGTGTTCAGAGAGACCCAAACAGGTAGACCTGGTCACCTGACCCGCCTCAGAACTGAAGGTGAACCAGTCCACCAGATTTGTCTCATCTAAAAGGCTTCTCTTCACACTTATTGGTTTTTTATAAAGAACTTTGACCTGACGGTCAAACGATGCGAGGGGGCGTGGTCTGTTGAAAAAGACTTTTTCAAGCCTTCTGCAAAGCATCATCAGTTAGACCGCATTGTTTCTAACTGTGTGAAGGGAATTATTTAAAAACTGAGACTGAATCTATCAGACCGGGTGACGGTTCTTCCACAGATATCTGAAGAGCCTTTCTGGACCACAAGTGTTGAGTCACTCTGTAAAAACCCTGTTTTCTGTTTTCTGATTGGACAGACTGGACGAACAGCCCGGCAGCAGGTGGAAGCCTCAGCTCTCCTCCCTCCAGTTCCAGAAGCTCCTGCAGAACCTCACCGCCATCAAGATCCGAGCAACCTTTGGTGAAAAAGGTGAGTATTCACTTCCTTTCTGGTTTATTGTCAGAGACAAAGTCTGACAGCTGACACTTGATGGTCCTGGCGTTGGCTGCGACCTGTCGTGTCTCCTCAGGACGTGGTTACCTGGACAACGTGGAGCTGGTGTCAGCGCGGCGAGGAGGTGGGGTCCTGGCTCGCTGGGTTCAGACCTGCAGCTGTCCTGCAGGATACGAGGGCGACTTCTGTGAGCGCTGCTCAGCCGGTTTCAGACGGAGGACGCCTGCAGATGGAGCCTTCAGCTCGTGCCAGCCCTGCAACTGCAGAGGGGGCAGCTGTGACCCCCAGACCGGAGACTGTTACTCTGCTGATGAGACGCCCGGAGACTGGAGCTGCCCTGAAGGGTTTTACAGAGACCCCTGGCAGCAGCAGGCCTGTGTGAGGTGTCCCTGCCCGGAGGGGGTGTCCTGCTCCCTGGATGCTGGTTCCTTGGTGCCCCGATGTGGCCGCTGTCCAACAGGAACTGCTGGTAGGTCCCAGTTCTGATGGCTTCATTTGATCGTTCAATGATGTCAAAGCGTACAGACATGATGATGTGGTCTTCGTCTGCCTTCAGGTCCTCGCTGTGACGTCTGTCAGGAGGGTTTTTATGGAGACCCTGCAGGAGTTTCTGGACTCCGTCGTCCCTGCAGACCCTGTCAGTGTAACGGACACATTGACGTCAGTGTAGCAGGAAGCTGCCACCGGGGCAGCGGTGAATGTCTGAAGTGTCTGAATAACACAAAGGGATGGAGCTGCGAGTCCTGTCAGAGAGGCTTCTACCACAGCCGGATCAACGATGCTTGCAAACGTAAGAGGAAGCATGTTAAAGAAAAACAAGCCCATTATATCAAAGTTCACGTCAGATGGAGTTTGCATTGATGGAAACCTGCAGAGCCTTAAAAATGATGCTGTGACCTTTGAACCGCTGCTTGGTGTAACTAACAGTTGTTTCCTGTCTTGTTTTGGGACCAGCCTGTGACTGTGACGTTCAGGGTTCTGAATCCAGACAGTGTGACAATTCTGGTCACTGTCAGTGCAGACCAGGATTTGAGGGTCTGAGGTGTCAACGGTCCAACTGCCCCACCTGTTTCACTCCCATCAAGACAAAGGTAGAGCTGAGAAACCTGCTGATTACATTGTTTGGCCACTTCAGGTGGACTGACATCTCCACCTGTTCAAATCTGTCCCCTCTGCCTCAGATGGATGCTTACGCTTCCCGACTGAAGGAGCTGGAGAAAACGTTCTCAGACATTGACGGAGGTTTGATTCCCGCCAACGCCGCTGAGATGGAGGCCACTCTAAGAGCCATCGAGCGGCTTGTGAACGACCTGCAGGACAACACCGAGCAGCTGGCAGGTAAGACCACGTCCAGGTCCAGGACATGAAGCTGAGACCTGCTTCCTTTCAGGTCTCCATCAGAGAAAGGTCCAGCAGCATCTCATGGACATGAAAGGAACTTCAGCTGAACACTCAGTTGTGTGTCCCCTGTGTCCAATAGAATTGGAGAAGGGCCTGCAAGGCCGCCTGTCCTCCATCAGCAAGATTCAGCTGGCAAAGGGACAGGACATCCAAAACATCGCAGACACAGCCGAGGACATCGAGCAGAGACACAACAACTACAAGACGGAAGTGAAGAAGATCCAGACTCTGATGGACAACATGAAACGCAAACTGGAGGACACCAAGTCTGACCTCAGATCAGCTGTAAGTGATGGGACAGGAAACAAACTGAAGATGGCGTCTTGCTGTGATTAACACTTGTTTCTCTCTTCCTTCCTGTCAGGAGCTTCCTCTCAGTGACGCTCAGCCCTTCGGTCCAAACCTCTTGTCTTCGTTGGTGCAGACCGCCACCACCTTGGCCGATAAGTAAGTCATTATACTGATTTCCTGGTGTCTCTGATATGTTGATCAAATGTACTGTTGTCAGCAGTGATGACTCCTTTCCGTCCCTGTCCCAGGCATCAGTCGAAGGCCAGCGCTGTGGACCACATGGCCAGCAAAGCTCTGGGTGACTCTGAGAAGAGTCTGGCTCTGGTCCGGACGCTCATGAACAAAGAGAACAAAGTCAAAGAACTGATTGGAGATCTGAAGACCACGTGAGTCCAAACATCTGCTCTACTGAAGTCGGACTGACCCGTCTCCCTCTAAGTGTTATTGGACTAATGATGTCTGTGTGCATTCAGGTACGATCGGACTTCAGCCCAGGTGAAGGGTTTGGAGAACCAGGCCATCCGTTTGAGCGGCGAGGCCAGAGATGAGAGCAAAATGGCAGACGGCATGTTGAAAAACATTGCCTCCATGGAGCGGAACATCCCAGGATCCCTGAAGGTAATGGCTGCTGCTGACAACAAAATATCCTGCTTGGTTTCAGAAAACTGCTCTTCTAAAATAAGTATTTCCTCTGTGTTTTGTCCCATAATGCTCAGGGGGAGATGGACGCCATGGTCTCCAGGTTCGACAGCATGAATGGGCTGGTGGAAGAAAACATTTTAGGCTTTGAGGCGCTCCAGGGTGGCGTGCAGCGAGACATGGCTGCCACCGGAGACCTGCTGGCCAAGGGCAAAGCCGCACAGCAGGTAAAGACGAGTCACCTTTAAACAGGAGATCCTGACCTCTGACCCCTGAAGCTGATCTCCTGAGGCAGGCTGACCACTTGTGTCGCCACACTATTGTTCCGTTTGTCAATACGTTGGGCCAGAAGTTTAATCTAGATTTAAACCAGAACACTGTTGTCTCCGCTGATCTGTATCACACTGAGATGTCAGTCAGCTGATGTCGTCTGTGTCCACAGGAGTTTAACCAACTGCTGGACAGAGTCAACCTCGCCAAGGCCGACACCAAAGGCGCTCTGCAACTCATCAACAGCAACACGGCGGAGTTGGACAGCGCCCTGAACAGCCTGAGAGGTAGACAACTACTCTGATGGACTCAGATTTAACTCTCTTTGACTTTGGCACTAATACGACTGCGACTCTTCCTCCTCCTCAGGATTCGACCAGCAGATCAACAGCGGCAAAGCTCTGGCTGATGCAGCCATCAGGCGTCTCCCCGGCATCAACGCCACCATCCAGCAGGCTAATGGCAAAAACGTTCAGACGCTGTCCGTCCTGAACGATGTATCTGAAGATTACAACAATGCTCTGGGAGGCATCAACGTACTGGATGGCCTGGTCAACAATCTGGAGGTAGAAACCAAGCATGTGTGTTAGCCTAGCTTAGCACATGAGTTACGGTAACGAGTCACTGTGGAGCTGCAAGAATGTTCAGGTCTCTTCTGTGCTCACCGGGTCCTCCTGTTCTTCAGGGAACATTTGGATCATTGCCGCCGTACACCGGTCTGCTGAATGAAGCCACCAAACTTAACAAGGAGGCGCTGGATCTGCGGACGAAGGCCGTCGACACTGCCGGAGACCTGGAGTTTGAGCTGGATGGAGCCAGGAAGATGGAGGTCGACGCTGAGCAGGTAAAGTGTCCACACAGAGTCCAGGAGTCTGGGATCAGACTCAAATCGGGTCTGATGGTTGCATGGAGAGTGAAGCTGTGAATGTTTGTCTGCAGGCCGCCATCGGAGCTGCTGCAGCTTTCAGCAACGTTAAAGAGGCCAGAGACGCAGTTGGAACAACACTGCAGAACATCAACAACCTGCTGGCTAACATGAGTGAGTACAAGTCAACACAACAACACACAACACAACATGGTGAGTGATGTGAACCGCTGATCCGGACCAACAAACTTTAAACAGTTATTTAGGATGTTAATGTTTATTTCCTGATGGATCAGCTGATCTGATGTAAAAGTATCGATGATGACCATTTAAACAGGAAACTGTCATCATCCAGATCCAGGCTGAAATATTTCACTCCATCTAGAATGAATCTAAAATATATTAAAGTTTGGAATCAAATAAAAAGAAAAACTGCACCTGTAGACTAACGACACAGCTCCTCCTCAGACCAGCCTGGCGTTGTGGACGAGGGCCGGGTCAAGCAGCTGGAGGACATGATGGCCAACGCTCAGAGCGATGTGAACGGTGTCCTGAGGCCTCGGCTCAGGGACATGGAGCAGCAGGAGGCCGCCATGCGCCGCCAGCTGACCGGCATCAACTCGGACATCGACACCATCCTGGGAGACATCGCCAACCTGGAGGACATCCTGAGGACCATCCCCACAGGCTGCTACAACAGCCCCCCCATCGAGGAGGCCTGAGCACCAGGTCTTACAGAGTCCAGATCCACCTTCTGCTTTCAGCTAACAGCAGAAATGACGCCCCCTACAGGCCGTCGAGTATTAACAGGAACCTGATGGTCGACTGAACACATTTAACCCCGATGGACGACACTGTGTGTGTTAGTTGTGTTGATATTAACGATGTGTGACTGTTTTCTATTTATAACTGTACAGTTTAAATTTTTATGTTTTCACAATTCAGTGTTTTTATTTGTCATTAATGCAAAAATATTTATAAGTTTCTTTCCTTCTGTTGCACTTTCACTAACACTGATCACCATGATGATATTTATATCTCAGAATTTCTCTGGAGGCTTAATCCTGCCAAAGTCCTCTGACATTTACAGAAAATAAAAATTCATGTTATTATGTCTGAATTATGTCGTATTTTTAGCAAAGGAAATTATTTTGAAACACCAGAAAAGGAAATGAGATCAATCAGAATTTTTGATCTTTGATCATAATATAATTTCTCTCAGAGTTTTCAACAAAATGTTGATAGACGGATAATTTCAGGTCTATTAATGTGATTAAAGCATCAACAAGATTTCATTTGACCACACACACACACACACACACACACATACACATAAAAAATGACACATCATTTTTAAGAGTGCATCACAGTTTACAATCAAAAGAAGTCAGAGCAACAGAAGGATTAATACAGAAAAACAGGATTCATCTTCAGATACGAGTGTGACAGGGCACGCACACACACACACACACACACACACACACACACAAAATGAGGCGCTGCTGATCTGTACATTTACAGGGTGAATAGAAAATGGACAGATGTGGGTGAGGATGATCCCCACTGAATATCATATCTATATTTATATTGAATTCACTTTTTGTTTTTTTTTAACACGATCACAACAGATCATTTTCTACCAAGTGATACACATTCATGCCTGAACCAAACTGTCTAAGCATGCAGTCTAAGAGGAGCCAACAGGAGCAAATGAAGAGGAGGAAACACTCATCATCATCATCATTAGTGTCAAATCCTTCAGAAGACCTGACCGTCCCGGTCCAAGGCAGTGCTGGACGTCCATGTTTGATGTGCTGTCAGTTTGACACGTTTAACTGCAAACAAAGCCTGGAGCGAATGCACTGTTGCTATGGTTACCTGTAGTTGAATATTCGCTGAGCTCTGATTGGCACACTGGTTTGAACATCAACAGATGAGATGTCAACACAATGGACTTCACACAAGAGCATTTGTCTCAGTGTGGTTGTAAATAAAGTTTGGGTGTCACCGCGTGCCCAGCTGACGCCAACACACCTGAACACACAACTCATGACCTTCAGCTGCACTGAGCATGTGCAGTGTAAACAGGAAGCGTTCGGCCCGTTCCAGGAACAGTAATGAAAGTTTGGTCTTAAAACCCAAAAGTTTGGGAACCAACGGTCTCTTCTGATTGGTTCTTAGGTCTGAGCTGCTCTCGCATGAAGCCCATTGGCTCACACAGAGCCATCGTCACACTGAGCACGCTCAGTTGTGTCATGCACTGTCCCCGTTAATAAAGACAGAGACAGACAGAAATAGACCAATGACATTTCTGCAGCCCTTAGGGATCTGCCCCCCCAATGGTGAAGTCACATGACACAGACAGAGGACAGATATGCTCCTGTTGGAAAGCGACAGCTCAAAGAAGAATATATGTTTGACACAGAAGACAGATAAGACGTTTGTCTCTGGGGACGGGGGGGGGGCATATTAATATGGATGATGGCGGTTGTAGGTTGCTCCACCCCCCTCCCTCCTCACTCCCTGTTCTCATGCTTGTCGTCTCTATCCCGAGGCGTTGATGTACAGCTGACTCTGCAGGATGTAGTCGATGACCGGCTGACTCAGATAGTCCACGACGTGACCGTCCCCGTGCTGCAGGGCCAGTCTGGGGTGGGGTGGGGTGGTAGGGGCAAAGGTCAGCCATGCCCTCATCCTCATGTGAACTACATCTGTACAAATCCTTCACCTGGAGTTTAACCCTGACTCATCTTATTTCCTGTTTTTACATCAACTTCAGACAGCAAATAAGATAAGCCTACAGTCTCTAAAATAGCTAATAGTCTCCAAACTAAGCTAGCGGTTTCTTAGCTAAGCTAGGCTAATTACATGGTGATGTTTGTGGAGTTTGGTCCTCACCTGCTCTTGGTGGAGCTGACGATGGCCAGCGGATGGTTCATCCCGTCTTTCACCACAACAATGTTGTCCTGAAACCAGAGCAGACGCAGGTCAAAGGTCAGAGGTCAGAGGTCACCAGAGGACGTCCGTCTCATCAACAGTGGATCCTGCCCTCACCTTGTGTTTGCGGAGAATGGAGGAATGATTCATGATCCTCTCCGTGTCTGCGCCATCACGAGGAACCACCACGATCCCAAAGTCCCCGACGATGACCTCCATCTGAAACCAGACCAGGAGCCTCAGTCACCTCAGAGCCAGATCAAACCAGATCAGACCCAAACAACCTGAAGTTTCAGACACTGACGAGGCAGCGTTATAAACAGACCGTTACCCATCCGTTATAAGAACCGTGGAGTTCTTTAATGGACTGATCTGCTGATCTTCAGCACATCTGGACACACTTTATACTGAGTTATATATATTATCATATTCACCCTCAGGACCAGGCAGATACAGACCGATATGAAAACAATATTTATGTGATGAATTTGAATATAGAATAACATGCAACCATATAGTCAACAATATGTATTCATTTACATATGGATGTGTAATAAAACATATGGTACATTACTTTTCTTTTTTTATACAAGAAACATACAGTTTATATATTGACATATTTAAGAATAATATATACTGACAGACTCTGTGTCGGATATATATTTATGTGACATATGTCTATAATATAAACATACAAACATAAATATATATATATGTATATATATATATATATATATATATATATATATATATATATACAGGTTAGCCAAATATGTCAATATCTGAAATTATTGTAATTTCTAAGTATTCATGTATAATTTGTACATATATGTTTTATTTTATATTTCATCTGTAAAATTCAACATATGTTCATATGTTGTATTTCTAATAACTGCACTGTCTGTCAGCTCCTTTAACATCAGAATGACCTGTCGATCATTATAAAGAGCTCAGGGGTGGGGCTAAGTGTGCTTACATCACTGTCCTTCCACAGACCAGGGATGCAGAAGGACTCCAGGAGATCACTGCCACACAGGAGCAAGATGCGTAACTCTACAGACGACAAACAGGCAGGAGGAAAGAGACACGTCCTCAGTAAACAACGTGTTTACTGGACCAGAACAGACCAGAAGGACCAGACACAGCAGGAAGTGGACCAGAGGACACTCAGGACCACACACTGACGAGGACACTCACCGATCTCCTCATACCTTATCGCAGTGCCCAGGTTCGCATTTTCATCTGCCAGGATCAAACACAAGATAGATCAGTCCAGATTTTAATTTTCCAGCGTTTAATTCACTTCATGTTAAATTAACCTGGAAAAACAAAGGACAGGGCAGACAGGGACAGAAAGGGAGCGACAGCTTGTCCTCACTGAGGAGGGTCAAAGGTCAGGTTCACACCTGGACCAGCGCCAGGACTCACCGACAAAGGTGAAGCGATCAATGTGCGGACGGACGCAGCAGATCTTCCCCAAACTCTCACTGATCTTCCCCCACAGTTTGACTGAAGAGGGAGGAAGAGGAGGGAAGCATCATCATCACCATCCTCATCATCCCCATCCTCCCCATCCTCCTCCTCCTCATCATCATCATCATCATCATCACCATCCTCATCATCCTCATCATCTCCATCCCCATTCTCATCCTCATCCTCATCCTCACCATCCTCATCATCATCCTCATCATCTCCATCCCCATTCTCATCCTCATCATCTTCGTCCGGTGATGTTTGTGTGTCAGTGACAGCAGTGTGACTCACTGGGGTTGGGCTTGTGGTTCATGTTGTTGTGTTTCTGGTAGATGGGCGGAGTCTGGTTCTGTGGCTGACCAATCACAGGAGTGGTGGACGGCGTGTTGACGTTGGACAGGATACAGCCGGTGACTCTCTGTGGAGAAACATAAAAAAGATGAACAACATGGTCCTTCAGATGCTGCAGGTCCTGGTCTGTCCAGGATGTGACATCACCATCACCTCAGCAGGTGATTGGTTGACATAAACGTTATTTTAGAGATTATTTGAGCGTAATCTTGTTGGATGATCAAAGCAGCGTGTTGTCCCTCCTGTCTAATGTCTGATTGGTTTGCTTGCTGTCAGCTGACAGACAGGAAGTGCTCCCACCTTCATCAGGTCGCGGTGATGCTCCAGGACGCTGCAGGTCGGCTGCCAGGTGTCCTGATAACACTCCCATGGATCCACCCTGAAACAGCCCAAGGAAACAAGCACAAATACTTTCTACTTCCTATTTCTCTTCGAGACATTTGTGACAAAATTAGAAACAAACTGAGGTGAATTCAGGAAAATAAATATTTTACTTCTTATTTTTCAGTAAAAAAACATCTGTTGATCTGGAAATTATTGATCAGATCTGACAGATACTCACCTGATCCAGTCAGAGGACTGGACCGCCAGCTGACACATGGTGAGACGATGTCTGCTGGGCACCAAACCCTGGAGACACACAGTTAGTCCAGATGTTCAGTTCAGTGACCACATCTGCACTGTGTGACTGAAACTGGGAGCTGAGGAGCACCATCAACACCAGGAGACACGACAACAGCAACAGTGTCCTCAGAATGAGACATATGAGTCTTCAGTGTGTCTCGATGAGACGTGACCTTCTCATGAACTTCCTGTCCATTAAACCCCAAAACAGACCTGATCCCCTTTACACTCTATGTTCTCACTACATGTTCCCAGAATTCATTGCTCCTGACTGTGCCCCAGGCACCGTGCTGGATGAGGATGTGTGTCGGTGCGATGATCTGATGATCCTGTCACATTAATGATGTAATGATGATGTGTAACTGATGTGAATAACCAGCAGCATCAATAAAGCATCGGCTGCCTCGTTCAGCTGCGGGTGACGCACTGATCCTGGACCAGCACAGTCCCGATGTGTCTCAGCACCATCTATTATTTATCTGGTGTGTTTCTGTAGAGGCAGGCAGAGCTAATGTAGGACAAGACCTTCATTAATTCCAGCAGGAGCAGAGACTCAACACAACATGCAGCACCATGTTGTGTTGTTGCTGCACAGAAGTTGCGAGTCTGTTTGTGTGAACAGGGCTCGTAGACAAACTCTTCATTTATGAGCTCTCTCCTGACATGAGACGCCTCCATCATTACTCACAGGTTTCCCGTAGGAGTCGTGCACCGGTGAGATGATCCCTCCAATCACAATGAAACGTCCTGTTTTGTGCAGATAATCTCTGGCTTTCTCTGAAAACACACAAACACAAACATGCACAGAGTGAAAAAGAAGTGAGCAGAATTAAAGTCACAGACAGACATCACCTTCTATCCCAACTTGCCTCAGTCTTAAAGGTCCATTAAAGGCGGACTGTTTGTTCAGTGACCCAAAATGAAGATAAAGCATCTTTCAGCCCGTTACAGGAAGTTAAAACCTTTTCGTGTGAGTCCATGATCACTGGCATCGAACAAAAAGCTGGGGATGGGTTAGGGGGGCGGGGCTACAGTGTGGCTGACAGATTGTACCATCCAATCAGGATAGAGTCCAGAGCAGGTCAGAAGGTTTTTTCTCGCTTTCAGCTCCTGATGATCCTGCTGGATTTTGCTGAGCTCATCTCTTCCTAAGCTCTTATTGTGAGGTGAAGAAGAGGAGTGAAAACAGGTCATGGTGGGAACATGGCTGCAACATCAAAGAGCATCAGAGCGCCACCTCACAGGCCTGCAGAAAACAAGCTCCTCCCACTCAGCCCAGAGCAGCCAATAAACTGCCAGGGCCTGGCAGCAGGCGCCTGGAGGAAGCTGTGGCTCATTTGGCTTTTAACAACCCAAAATTGATGTGAAAGGTCAGGCTGAGTCAGCTGGACACATCATGTGACTGACAGCTGGATCTCTGGCTCACACACGAGCACCAAGCTCTGCTGATTGGACCACCACAGTGATGTCATCTTTACTTCGAGCCTCCTCTCGTCCTCCCTGATCAACAATGACGGGAAATGTCTCCTGTAGCGGCGCTCTCTATGTGGCAGGTGTCCCTGGCTTTGGTTGTCATGGTTACAATAATGTGTCCCAGCTCAGGTCTCATCCTGTCAAAGGCTCCTTCATATGTGTCCTTTTCCTGGGACATATCCCAAGATTCACTGCATGCCCATAATAAGGACAATATGGCGGTGAAGGATGATGGGCCTTGGGCTTGGGAAAAAAGTGTAGCGTTGTCAAGGTTGCTAGGCAACAAGGAGAAGCAGAAGACAAGACTGTCTGGGCCTTTAGTGGTCTACAGAGTCGAAGGACCAGACCTTTGTAGACCAGGTCCCCTGCAGGATGTGGCCTTTGAATGACCCTCCCTCTGTCGCCATGGTTACTACAATAACAGTCATGTCTTGGTTGAAGAGACAAACTGTTGAAATAACTTCCTTCTCGACATCAGAGCATCTCTGTTGTCATGGTTACAACAACAACAACAACAAACACTCGTGGATAACAGAACCCACTTCACATTGGAATCGAACACAGCTCTCTTGTGTCACATTCCACCCTGACGTGTCACCTAGAGACAGAATTGAATGATGAGGTCATAGTAACCTGCTGCAACCCTTCACGGACAGCTGTGTGAACTCTTACATCACCGGCTACGTCACAAGGTGAGTTAATCAGGTTAAATGAGCTGATGATTCTTTTTCTGTAGTCTCCACTTCCGGTGTGTGTCTGCGGACCGTAGTTTCACTTTACTTTTCCCTCCACGTTGTTTCACTTTCTCGTGTTATTGATTATTGATCAGGTCGGGATTCTATATGAAACCCCCCCCAAAGCTCTGCTGGACCCTGTAGAACCAGTAGAGAACCCCAGGATCTGCAGGGTCTCAGGTCTGATCCACATCCAGGATCCCGGAGGATCCGTGTGGAGGTTTGTTTTCTGCGCTGCGCCACAAGCGGCCTTCGGCCTGTGCTGTCCCTCCCGGAACCCCCCCCGTCTTTTCCCCGGTCCTCACGGGTTCACAGGGCGGCGACCCGGGCTGTGTGTTGTGTTGTTGTTGTATTCCTGCTCTGTTTTGTGTGCTTTGTCTTGATGTTGTTGTGGAGCCGTCGCCCATTTCAGCACCACCCTGCTGGACAGCGACGAGACGCCGAACCTTGGAGACGTTTTCACGGATTTCTGATCCGGATCAGACCCGGACCAGATCCGGATCCGACCCGGATCGATCATCACTGATTATTAATGATTATTGCCGATTGTTACTGATATCTGAGCTTTTCACGTGACTCACCCCCCCCCCCCCCACAGATGCTCACCGAACATATGGATGTGTCCCTTGGTGATGGGGTTGAAGCTGCCGCAGGACAGCAGGATGACGTGGGTCTTGGTTTCCGTCATGGTCCCTCTGTGTCCCGGCCCGGTACCGGTCCTGTGTTCTCCGGTGGTCGGTAGCCGTCTGTGAGCCGCAGAGAGGGGGGAGAGGTTGGGGAGTCTGCGGCAGGAGGCTGGACGAAGCAGCGTCAGCCCGTTAAAGAGACACTCACCCAGAGGCAGGAGGAAGACTCTGCTGCTTCATCACACTTCAGCCAGTGAAACAGCAGCTGCAGTTAAAGTACTTCAACACGATTCACACCGAGTTACTGTTTACAATCAGTTTATCACTTCTTCCTGTTCTTATATTTCATTCATTCATATCACTTCTTTGACTACATTGTATAATTTCATTATCAGAAAAGGCATTTTGATATTTTCTCCATGATAATTATCCAGGTGTAACATTTAGGATATTGTTTCACGTGGAACACTTTTGGCTCCCACCTGCCGTTGTTTCCTGGGGGACAGGTGTGATTGTGACAGTCTGGTCTTCAGTTGGCGTGTTGGCGGCTGAGTTGTTCCACTTTTATAGAACACACACTATGACACAACCTCTGGATTTGCACCTGTTCATAAATTTGAGATAAGGTAATTTAAAAAATAAATAAAGTGATAATGATGACAATAATAAACCTGAGGAAAATCAATGGAAAACATTGCCAGATTGGGATCATGAAGCTCCAGAGGGAAGAAGCTGAACTTCGTTCAGAGTAAAGGCAGCCGTCATTCAGAAAAGAGCCAGCTCTGCACTGTAGCTGTCGGTGAACAGAGATGTTGTAGTGACCTGAAGTTCACCATCAGCCACTGAAGCATTCGACTGTTTGACTGAGAGAATCTCTGTTCTTTAAAGACAGATTTCAAACCATGATGCCAAAAAAAGGATTAAGTTGAACAAAAGAGCAGTAAAACAAACAAAAAACAAATAACAACAAACAAACACACATATGAATGTGCATGTACCTGTTTCAGGTGATCCATCAGCACACACTGGTCAACTGTAACCTGAGACCAGCTCACCCTTCATGCAGCAGACCAGCCTCGCCAGGTGCCTCCCATCTCCCAGACCAGCAACCCAACCTGCTCTGGTCTCCATCCTGATTAGGTGGTTCAGTCTGTCAGTCACACGGTAGTCCCGCCCCCTAACCCCTCCCCTCCTTCCTGGTCTGTTTCCCTCTAAATGGAGCATCATTTAAAAAATGAACATCATGTTGTGTTGAAGACTGTAAACTAGAGACTGAGACCATAAACTCATAAAAGAGGAGGAGGGACATTTTCCCATAGACTTCAATATAAAGGAGGAGGAGGAGGGACATTTTCCCAGACTTCAATATAAAGGAGGCGGAGGGACATTTTCCCATAGACGTCAATACAATCTGACTTCTATCTTACCTGCTACCATGTTTTGCTAAGTTTTATATCAGTGCAGCTCAATTTAGGTTTTTATTACTATTATATATTTTATTTTTTATTTTTATACCTTGTATAGTTTGTTCCTGTAAATATTTTTCACATTGTGTTGTACAACTTTAAGTCTGATAACTCTGTGACAGAAGAATCTATTTGTGTTAACCTCAGAAGTAAAAGGGAGGAGAAAAGGATCTAGTACCTCAATGAATAATGATGATAATAATGATAATAATAATAATAATTGTCCTATTTGTATTCTATTTATCTATTTCCTATATATATTTGGCCTTCACTGTGGACAGCAAGAAGAATTTCATTGTACAGGGAAACGTGTTTTTTTACTGCACATATGAAAATAAACACTTTGAATCTTGAATAATGAACAGTAATGATAATATTGCTAACGGTGATAATAATAGTAATAATAATAATAATAATAATGAACTAATTACCCCCCCTCCTCCCCCTCCTCCCCCTCCCTCGGCTGCTCAGACAGGAACAATATGGCGGCGGGAGGAGCGCTGGTTTTCGGTCCAGTGGTTGTCTGATCGTCCGTGGAGCCGGCAGGATGAACCTCTGCGCTCAGTATCTCCGGTGAGCTCGGACCGGGACCTCTCGCCGGCTCACCTGGCGGTACAGGTGATCCCGGAGGCTGGAAGTTTAGCCCGGCGCGTGCATTGTTTGGTCCGGTTGCTAACGCTAAAGCTAGCATGTTGAGGGACCACCCCCTCGGCTTAGCGTTGGCGCTAGCTAGCAGCTAGCCGTTAGCCTGGCATATCAACAAACGGTCGGCGCTGCTGTCGGCGGCTCCTCACACCCAGTCGGGCCGGCGTGTGTGGACTCTGACAGCCGCCTCCGGAGCAGGGAACACGGTTAATGTCGTCCGTCCTCGGTCGGGGTGAATTTAAGGCTGAGTCGGTGTTTACCGCCACAGACACACTCGGTGTGTTGTTGCTAGCTAGCATTAGCCTGCTAGCATCTTTCTGCGTATGTCAGTTAGCATTAGCGACCTGCTGCGTCTTCATATCAAACCGGGCTTTGGAGAACTCTCACCGCCGTCGGCCGGCTGTTATTCCGGGTTAGTGTGTGTGGCAGCGGGTTATGTCCCGGGCTGCCGGGGGGGGGGTTGGTTGGAGACGGGTCAGTTAGCTGTGTCCGGTGGTGAACATCTGCTGGTTTGTTTGTGTGTGTTCGGTTGTGTTTTGGTTCCAGGTGTTAGCCGGAGCCCGGCCCCGCCGCTCTGACCCCCCCCGACGTGATCTATGAGTGTGAACAGAGTTAATAATTAATTAATTAAGCAGCAGCATCACAGCTCAAGAATGTGCCAACAATGAGGAAGTTGTTTGCTTCATGTTGTTGGTGTGTGTTGTGTCTCTAACCCCCCCCCCCCCTTCTCTGTTTACATCCGAGCAGACAGGCAGAGGCCCTGAAGGCTGACATGACAGGTAAGTCTGAACACCGTGTCCCTGGGGGGGGTTAACACCTGAGTACAGACTGATCCAAAGCAGGAATAAAGTGGTCCAAGATAAAACTCCAAACTCACAAAGTTTGTTGACTTTTGCCCAGGTCAGATTATTGTGGTTATTGGACTTGATCAACATTACCATGGTGATCTAGATTTTTTTCATTGGTTAGTAAAACCATTTTCCTTGTAACAGACTCATAAAGAAGTTTAAGGTTGCTAAATGTATTTTATATAATAAAACCAAATTCCTCTGTCACGTGGACTCAACCTGCTTCTTGGTTCAGATTATCCAAGATGACCAAACATGCCACTGAGCTGGACTGGCTTCATGGTCCTGGGTCCTGGGTTCATTAACAAATATTTTCAAAGATCAGGGTCCATAGCTGTGATCTTTGGAGCTGTACCAGTTCCAGGACCATCAGTGTTGATGGATTATTTCCCTTAAAACCCTTTAAACCTTAATTATGAGATGAGACTGAACTCTTTTTCAATATAATGCTGTATATCATGATGACTTCAACAGACATGTGATGGAAACTTCCAGGACTCAACCGGTTCAGGTCCAGGTTTCCTGTGGTCCAGTACCCACCTGTCTCTGCTCTGCTCTGGTCTGCTCTGTAGATTCAAAGCTGGGGGCGGCAGAGGTGTGGACGTCTCGGCAGGCCCTGCAGGACCTCTACCAGAAGATGCTCGTGACTGACCTGGAATACGCTCTGGACAAGAAGGTGGAGCAGGACCTGTAAGCTGCTCCGCCTCCTGCGACACATGACACACACACAAGAGACCTCAGTGTTCAGATTACCTGTCACCATGTTTGTGTAGCCTTCATCAGGTGTGTTTTTTTTTTTTTCTCCCTGCAGGTGGAATCATGCCTTTAAGAACCAGATCACCACGCTGCAGAGCCAGGCCAAGAACCGAGCCAACCCCAACCGCAGTGAGGTCCAGGCCAACCTGTCACTGTTCCTGGAGGCAGCTAGTGGATTCTACACACAGGTAAGAGCCACGTGGTTCTCAGAGGACCAGCGACTTCAACACCACTTGGAGTTGAGTACAGCAACTCTAGGTCTCCCCCTCCAACAAATGTCAACAATGGAACCACTTCCTTCCTGCACATTTATTGCGATCAGATGGAGCAGTAGCAGCTGGCTACGGATGAACAGAGGCCAGTTCTTAATGGGATGGCATGAGTGAATCTGGTGACGTGGTTAATGCGACATGATGATGATGGCGGCTTCTGTCCCTGGTTGTGACTGAGATGTGGCTCCCTAATGCAGACCCTGCTTTATGATTCAGTGATTGTGGACACACGGAAGGATTTTACCTTCCTATAAGTGGCTGAGGGCTCACCAGAATTTGATTGGATTTGCTGCCACAGTTAGAGAAAACTGAAGATGGGACATTGTGAACATCCGGTGGACGACAGATTAACTGTCTCTCTCTGTTGGTCTCTCAGTTACTGCAGGAGCTCTGCACAGTCTTCAACGTGGACCTGCCGTGCCGCGTCAAGTCGTCTCAGCTCGGCATCATCAGCAATAAACAGAGCAGCACCAGCGCCATCGTCACCCCACAGCCCAGCTCTTGCTCCTACATCTGCCAGCACTGCCTCGTTCACCTTGGAGACATAGGTGCAAAA
Source organism: Remorina albescens (assembly GCA_034769265.1). Taxonomy (NCBI): domain Eukaryota; kingdom Metazoa; phylum Chordata; class Actinopteri; order Carangiformes; family Echeneidae; genus Remorina; species Remorina albescens. Next base: position 399,090 of record CM068478.1, on the reverse strand, counting down.
ACTCAGTCGTCTTGAAGTATTCTGTAAAGTAATGTCATATAAGACCTCAAAGGCACTAGAAGTTTCTGCCTGAACACTAAACAAGGCGGATCATTTCTTGCTGATCAGTTAATCAATCATCTGAACATGCAGAAGAGTCAGGCCTGCGTTTCCTCACTTTTATTTCCTGTACAATGAAAAATATAAAACTGTTTCCAAAAGCTCCTGCTCCTTATTTAATCTGTGTTTGTGCTTTAGCTCGTTACCGTAACCAGACCAGCCAGGCGGAGTCGTACTACCGACACGCAGCTCAACTGGTTCCATCAAATGGTGAGTCTGACTGAACTGTACTGAAAACCGTCCAGGCTGCGTGCTAAGCTGAAGTCTTCTTGAGAGGCTCAGATTGATTATGGTGGTCCTTATATTCTGTCATCCTTGTGGACGTAGTCTGATGCTCAGTGTGTCTGCTGCAGGTCAGCCCTACAACCAGCTGGCTATCTTGGCCTCCTCTAAAGGAGACCACCTCACCACCATCTTCTACTACTGCCGCAGCATCGCAGTCAAGTTCCCCTTCCCAGCAGCCTCCACCAACCTGCAGAAGGCCCTGTCCAAGGCTCTGGAGAGGTACCAATGGAGAAAATGACCATGTTGACCTCAATGTTCATTGTTCGTTTCAAATTAAAGATGAGGTTTCTAAACTCTCTGTCCTCCCTCTGTGCCTCTGGAGCCGTGATGAGATGAAAACAAAGTGGAGTGTGTCAGATTTCATCAAGGCATTCATCAAATTTCATGGTCACGTCTACCTGAGTAAGAGTCTGGAGAAGCTGGACAGTCTGAGGGAGAAACTGGAGGAGCAGTTCCAGGTACAATAGAAGGTCCATTTCACCGATAATACTGGTGCTTCGATCTGAGCTCACTGCCTGACCTGGTGTATGTGATTACAGAGACTGATCCTGCAGAAAGCCTTCAGTTCTCAGCAGCTGGTCCACATCACAGTCATCAACCTGTTTGAGCTCCACCACCTCAGAGACCTGACGGCCGACAGCAGTGAGCAGAGCTACAGCAATGAGCAGCAGATCAGCTGGTTCCAGCTGCTTGGACTCTTCAGTAAGACCCTCCTACTGTTTGATCTGAAGTGGGCTTTGATTGATTGTTGTCTGACCTCACTTCCTGTCTCCTCAGTGTCTTTCCTGGGAATCATGTGCAGCCGAGTTCTGCTCAACAAGAACAGGGGGGAGGAGATCATGGGAGAGTGTCCTCTGCCGGCCATCAAAGTGTCTCTGGACTGGCTAAAACTGAGACCCAGCGTGTTCCATGAGGCCGCCATCGATCAGAGGCAGCAGTAAGTCTGCAGCCCATCAGATTGTGTGGCTGTGTTGTTAATGTTGCCCTGTTTGATTTGACTCTTCTTTGTGTCTCTCAGTGTTTGGCCCTGGCTGGTCTCAGTCCTCAACAGTTTCCACCCCAAAGAGGATGATGTGTCCTGTTCTTCAGGTACGACACTTGCTGTGCATTTTCAGACTTGATACAGCGATGTGAGGAACTAACAGATGATCTATTAGACGGTATTCAGCCTTCACACCCTTTCAGAATAAAAGCTCCTCTGTCTGCAGATTAACAACTTTGCTTTCTCTGCAGTCACACCCCTGCCAGAGGAGTTTGAGCTCCAGGGTTTCTTGGCTCTCCGGCCTGCTCTGAGGTAGAGTCCTGTCCATCACTGAACTGTGTAATGAACGTTCGGTCGCACTGATGTCTGTTGTTGACTGTAGACTGTTGTGTTTCAGGTCTCTGGACTTCACCAAAGGTCATCAGGGCATCCTGGTGGACAGAGACGGACTTCCAGTCCACGCTCGTCACCAGAGGCTCATCAGTCTAGGCAAATGGGTGGCCGACAACCAGCCGGGGTGAGTTCATCCGTCTGTAATGTATGCCGTCTCTGAGGGGTCACAGGTCATCAATGGATTGTCTCTGTCTCCTCTTCAGGCTGATTCAGTGCAGAGTGAGTGAGGATGGTCTCGTCGTCTTCCTCACTGACATTCCAGAGCAGGCCATCGAGGAGCCGCTGGAGAAGGAGGCGCCGGTGCTTCAGGAGTCATCCAATGGCGAGCAGACCCCCAATGATGGCGGAAACTCTGGGCTGAAGTCTGTGCTGTCTGCTGGGAAGACGCAGAGCTCATGGCCAGACGGGAGCGACCGTCCCGTTGTGACTTTTAAGGAGAACATCAAACCCAGAGAGCAGAGCCGCGAACCGACACGAAACCACCATCAGAAGGATGGAGGTAAAGAGCGCAGGGACTTTGCCAAAGGCAACGGGGCTGCTGGGAAAGGAGAGCTGAAGAGAGAAGGGAAGAGGAAGAGTGAGCTGAAGAAAACAGGCTATGAGAAAACAGCGGATGCTGGAAAACAGGTAGAGATGTAAAAACACGATCAGAGTCGCAGCTGCTCGTCTCCACAGCGTCTGATCATGTGGTTTCATTTGCTCTCTCACCAGGTGAAAGCTCAGACGGAGCTGAGGAAGACTCCGGTGTCTGAGGCCAAGAAGACCCCAGCAACTCAAACTCAGACCACATGCTCCTCCCAGTTCATCCCCATCCATCACCCTGGAGCCTTCCCACCGCTGCCGAGCAGACCTGGTACACGCGCACGCGCACACAACTAGCCCACATCGCTACCTTTGCTAATTGTTGCATTTTGGATAAATTACTGACTTTATTAATATCTAACAACTGTTTGTCTGTTCTGTCTGAGATGTCATGCAGCCTCTCTTCACTAACTGAAGTTGTTTAAATTCTGCTCCTGATTGGCTCCTTTGCAGGTTTTCCGAGCTCAGCCTATGTGATGCCTCCGGTGGCGTTCCCAGGGCTTCAGGTGAATCCGGGCTTCACCTTCTCCACCGGAGTGTCTGTCCCTGGCCCGTTTCTCCAGCAGGCTGTCCACACTCAGGCTGGCACTCAAGTCCAGGCCGGGAAGCAGTCCCACATTCCCTACAGTCAGCAGAGGCCTTCAGCGCCAGGGACGGGACAGGGACCAGGGTCCTCAGGGCAGGGCCCCTCACAGGGACAGCAGTCCCAGGCCCAGCCACCACCCCAGCAGGCCTTGCAGCAGTCGGTCCAGCTGCAGGTGCAGGCACTGAGCCAGCAGCAGCAGTCTCCCACTAAACCAGTCCAGCAGGTGGGGATGGGGAAGAGTCCGCCTCACCACCCAGGAATGCAGCAGGTCAGCTCACGTGCTCAATATTATTTCCTCTCACTCCTAATCTGGTTTCTAGCACTGTGGGTCAAGGACTAGGTTTTTTTCCTTTTTACTATGATTGTCTGTCTGCTTACAACAGTACATGCAGGTCCAGGACCAGCCGGCTCAGATGTGGAACCAGGCCCAGGCGGCTCTGCAGAAGATGAACCCCATGCAGATGTCAATGAAGCAGCCGCAGTCGCAGCCACAGCAGCAACAGGCGGCTTTCTACATGGCTGCTCAGGATCCGCTGAAACTGTACGAGCACCAGCTGCAGCCGCAATCACAGCTCAGCATGGACAAGAAGATCAAGTACCCTGATGTCAAGATGCCGGACTTCTACTGGGAGCCGTCCTACAGGATGGGGGACAGTCTGGCTGTGATGGCAGATAGGATGAAGAGGCCCCCGCCGGGTGGTATCTGTTCAGACCAGGATGTCTCTGCTGGGCCCCGGGGACCCCCTTTTGAGGTGAAGATCTGTGTGGGGAGTGAGGACAGAGGAGCTGATCCTATGGATGAATGATACAAACTCTGCACTACTTTTCTGTCTCTTTCTTGCTTTTCCTTCTTCATTTTGTTTGTTACCGTAGAAGTTTTTTTTTTTTTTTTTTTTGCACCAGTAAAATTAAACAGATCTGATTAGATGTAGTTCATGTTTCTGCTGGTTTTCTGGAGGGAAACCGTGATCATGACCTTCAGTAGCCTCTTCTTATAGAATATTATCCTTTTCCTTTCATTCAGTAGAGATATTCATAGATGTGGTGTGTTGGCTTTTTGTTTCAAAGAGTCCAGGTCTGTAAAGTGAAGCCAATGCTGCAGAGCCTTAAATAATTTTGTTAGTTTGATAAGGACTTTATGATCTCCGTCTCTAGTTTCAGTACAGCTCCATGTTCATTCTTTAAGTCAGCTGTTGCCATGATGCGGAGCAGCTAACTCCTTTGAAACTTGTGGGTGACTGTCCAGTTTTATCAGTTTACACAGAGTCTAGCTTCAGCTCAGGTCTGCACTGATGGTGGACACTGGTGAAGGTCATGATCACTCACTTCCTGCCTCTCTGTCCTGTGTGATGTTAAACTTGGTTTGTGGCTTTCAGCTTAACTGTCTTCCTTCCACCTCTGTCTTACCGGCTTGCCTTCTTTCTTTTTCTCCTCTTCTTCTTTACCCCCTTCTTTCTCTTCCTCCTCTTCTTCCTTGCTTCATCTCTCACCAGGACAACAAGAGCTCGCCTCTTCTACCTCCTGACCTGTTAAAAACTCTAGCAGATTTTGAGGAGGAGGAGGAGCTCATCTTTACTAAGCCTCCTGATTTCTTCCAGGCCTTGGCTGGCCCTCTTAGCACTGCTCCTGGACCAAACATATTTGTATGTAGCCCTGTCTTCCAACCCCCCCACCACCACAGAAAAACACTCCCCCTCATTCAGTTGTTGCCGATATTAAATGTGATGTTGCGTCGTGTCCCAGTGACAATCTACAGACGAGGCAACCAATCAGAACCCTCAGAGGTGTTTATAAAAAGTAGATTTGTTGGTGTTGAGGTGGAGTTCATGAGGAGGGGTCGGCCGATACAGATCATTCCTAATCAATAACTGATATCTGCCGGGGGTTCAGGTCATTGCCAAACTTGTTGTGGTGAGCTTATATAGAGAACTGTGTGAAAAATGGGTTTTTTGGGGGTTTTTTTGTTTTTTTTTTTGAACAGGTCAGTGACAAAACAGGAAATGAGAGATTAGACATGTAGAACAGCTAAGAGTCCAGTTGACCAAGAATCGAACCGGGGGCTCCAAATAAGGAAGGACACACCTGTTACCTGTTCACTGTAGCGCAGGTGGTGTTCAGACGTCATTGATCGCACCACAAGTCTCAGTCATCAGAGTAAAACTTATCACTTCCTGTTGTGTTGGAGGTTTCAGGTTTTGGCTCTTTAACTGACCTGGTAGTCAAACTCCAGTCAGTGATTCTGTCTGCTGTCTGTTTGATAATTAACAGGAGCCATTTAGCTCAGAACGTTTAACTGTGAGCTTCACATTTCCTCTCTGCAGCAAAGATGGAGGATGGGTCAAAGGTCAGCTTCACTGTGAGATTTTAATTTTCTGCATAAACACTTTGGCCATCTACTGACAGAAAAACTGACACTTAAAGCTTGAATTGATTTGTCAGAGACACATTTTTCTTCTGTGAGTTTTATTGACGTCCTGATCACCCGGGGTCGATCTCACCACCTGTCTGTCTCCTCATCCGCCTGTCCTCTGTCCCTGCAGCTACCCAATCAGAGCAGGATGGAGAGTGGCCCTGAGGTCGTCAGCCAATCATCTTCCCTCCTGCCCATGCCTGGCTTCCCCATGCAGGTCAGACATTTCATTCTCAACTTTAAATGCTCAAAGTAAATCTGCAGGACCCGTGTTTATCCACCAGGGGGCAGGATAGAACCAGACCAGATCCTGATCAGTTTAAATCACGTTAATGTTAATTGATGAAAACTGATGTAGCAGGTTAGAGCTGCTTCAGTCTCTGATCAGGATCCATGAACTGATCAGTAGCTATGTTTACATGTGCAAAATTTCTTTGATCTGATTACACCTCGGATTAGACCTTTACTGTTTACGTGGACCCTAAAAAGATTTATCTGATCATGACGTGTGTTTACATGCATCTCATATTTGAACGGAATAAATAATGTCGACAAGCACAGGATTGTCTGCCATTTAGGAAGCAGTAGAAGAAGAAGCTACTTCTGATGTAACTTCATGTCTCATTTTGAATGGATTTTTTTTATTGTTGTTGTTGTTCTGTTGTTGGATCTGTACCGTGCTCTTCAGGCTGTACTTTTGATTCTGCTTCAACAATTTTAGTTCTTTTAATATTTCCAGGAACGTATTTGTGTCAGATACAGACCACTTCTTTTTAACTCATCCCATATGTTACGTTGACGTATGGCTGATGTGACAGACACGCAAAGTTAAGATAATTTCTGCCGAAATTTCAGAATAAGTGTTTACATGCATGCCAACTGGATCAACAATTGGCCCAAGCCACCCATCTCAATGGGAAGGAAATTTTGATCCAAGCAAGTGTGATCGGGTCAGAATTTTCTGATTGACATGTTTAAAGATGCATTTTTATTATGGTCAGGCCTTCAATCCAATTGCTTGTGTCCCTGTAAACATAGCTGTTGATTGATCGCAGCAGTAAAGTGTCTGTTCTTCTTGTCATGTGATCAGGAGTACAACCAGAACAGCATCTTCAGTCAGGCCTATGGTAAGAACCTGCCGCCCAGTTCCAAGCCCGACGCTCCCATGGTGCACCAGGAGCCGTCCCTCTACTCACTCTTTGAAGGGACGCCTTGGTCTCCCTCCCTCCCCGCCAGCTCAGGTACGTCAGGCCTGTAAGGACACCCAATAAACCTGATCACCTGATGTTTTGAATATGTTTCTGAGCTTAGCTGCATTGTGATTGGCAGACCACTCTACCCCAGCCAGCCAATCCCCTCACTCATCCAACCCCAGCAGCCTGCCCTCCTCCCCCCCAACACACAACCATGGAGCCATGCCCTTCTCCAACTTTGGGCCCATCGGCACTCCAGACAGCCGAGACCGCAGGGTGGTGGACCGCTGGAAGGCCGACAAGACCGGTGAGGGTGTAAGAAGGCCCAGAGAGTCCAGAGGATTCAGGTCCAGATCTGGACTTGGCATGTAGATTCAAAGCAGTCATGTGTTGTGTTCCTGTTTCAGGGGCAGTGAGTGGGTTCGGTCTGGACTACCTGCCGGCTGCAGCCTCCTCTTCAGCTTCGGACAGCAGCTGGCACCAGACCGGGCCGACCGGAAGTTCCTGGACCAATCAGGAGTCTCCGATGGAGGAGTCGTCGTCCACTGTGCTGCTCGACAGCCTCAAGGTGCTGAAACGTTCGCAGGTTTAGAACTCTCTGACTGGCTGTAGCTCTGTCTCACTCTGAGCTCTCCTCCACAGTCCATCTGGTCCAGCTCCATGATGCAGCCGGGCCCATCGGCGCTGGAGCAGCTCCTCCTGCAGCAGAAACAGAAGCAGCAGCGAGGTCACGGCGCCATGAATCCGCCTCACTGAACGGCAGCCGAGGCGGCGCTTTGTGTCCGGAAGTCAAAACGACCACCGACGGGAGAAACGGGAGGAAAAAAAAAACAGAAGTTTGATGAAGACGAGCTCCTAACTAAAATGGAAAATTAAACCAGCGAGAAACGGTGGAGGCTGGGGAGGTGACACGACCCCCCGACGAGGCTGAAACACCACCCCACCCCCCTCAGCTGTCGAGGAGCGGTGACGCCCCTCCTGGATCGGAGGGTGCGGGATCTCTTCAACCACGGTGCCACGCGCCACGCCACCGCTGGGTTTCCTTCAACTCGTGGAAATCTGAACATTGAGGAACACAAACCACACCCCCTAACCCTTCACCACCACTGACACCCCCCCGGTTTTGGACAGACGCCACGTCACCTGATCTGGAAGAACCTCTTCTGTATTTGAAACAAAAAAAATAAAAATAAAAGAAGCGACCTCCTGGACGTCTGCTGGTCCCATCAGAGCGCCTGTTTTTAGCGTCTCTGCTGCTGCAGACCAAAGCGGGGGGGGGGCGCTGTTGTGAGGGAACGATGGCGACGTGGTGGTCTGGTTCGGGGGGAGGTCAGGTGAAGCAGTGGGGACAAAATAGACTGGACCTTCTGATCTCTCCATTAATTTCATTACTGAGGAAGAGGAGGAGGAGGAAGGCTCTCTGGAGCTGATTGGTTGATGAAGGAAAGGGGACAGTTTGAGTGACAGCTATTTAAATATATGAATAAATATATATTGCCATGGTTGGACTTTGAAAATCAGGACTTGGCGAGGCCTGGACCGACGCTCTCTAATGTCATGTCTGGTCTTGTTTTGAGGGAAGAGCCGCGAGGACGGGACGGCATGGCGATGCCAGTCAATGTCACGTGAGGGGGGGGGGGAGTGTTCTCTGCCCCGCCCCCCCCCCCGTCAGTCAGTTTTAGGAGTAGTAGTATCATTAGCTTCAGAGATGCAGTTATTAACTCAAACCTGTGTTTTGTGATTTGTTCGTAGCCGTTTTAGCTCCTCGGCCTGGGGGGGTCACAGGTATGTCTGTTAGCTTCCTGCTTGAATACTTTTGGGTTCTCTTCCTCTCTGACCTCTGAAGGTGTAATCCTGCTCGCTTACTTAACCTGCACTTCCTGTTTCTTTGGTTCATGTTCTGCCTTTTTACTAGTTCAGAGCAGCTGTGGGCTCCTGTGTGCCTGACCCCCCCCCCTCAAAAAAAACTAAAAGCACACACAGGTGGGTGTGTGCAGGTATCTGCCTCAGCCTGAATGTTTCCCACCTCCAGTAACCACTGATGGACTGAGCCCCACCCTGTACAGCAGATATTTTTATGACCCCCCCCTCCAGTTCTGCTTTTACGCTCCTCTAACTGAAGCCCAGGAACTCCAGAGCCAGAAGAACTAAATCTAGGACCCCCCCGACACAGACACCACAGACACACACACACACACACTCAGCGCAGTGATATTTTACATCATGTGGGTAAAATAATGCAGATGAGAAACGTGACGTCTGATTTTTATCGTCAGTCTTCAGGTTGTTTTCTTGGTTCGTTGTGTTTAAAATGTTAAAAAGACAAAATGTGGAGAAAAATGAATCGTTTGTTAATTTTCACCCGGACCACCTTCGGTCTGGAAAACGGCGATCCTCCTGAGACGTGAATCCGACGGCCGTCTCTCCTGTCAAACCTTTGATCTGCTGTCGATCAGCTGACATCTCTGCCGGATTGATTGATCAGTTGGCTCTCAGCCCTGTGTTTTGTCTGACAGGAGACAGGCTGGGCGTTGGTCTTATTTTAGTTTTGTCCGACGTGCAGCAGCTCCGTAGACTTCAGGTCCGTCGGGTCTCTTGTTTTATCTGAGGTCCAGGCCTAAATGAGTCCCTGACGAGGTTCCTCGGCTCCTCGCCCGTGAGTTCCTGAGTCTGGCTTTTATTTCTGCTGGTTCCAACCAGCATCAGGACCAGACGGTTTAGACTGCAGCACTGTAAGAAACTTCCTGTCCGGTTCATTTGGGGTTTAAAAAAATAAAAGCCTGTTTTTATTTTCCCACAAGGCTGTTTTACTGAAGCCGACTTCATAGAGACGTGTCTATTTTCTGTGTGATTGTGCTTTACATGTCGCATTTGCAAAACGTATTTGAAAAATAATAAAGAGAAAATATTATTGAATGTGAAGATTGGCCAGAAGAGGCGGGAGCTCACCTCACGGATCTGAGCTGGACTGGTTCTGGTTGCCTTTGGTTTTCTTTTTTTCTTTGGAAGTAAGAACTGAACGGACTGGGATCTGGCGACGACATTCCGCTCAGCGAGACGTTGGAGGTTTTCAGGATGGCGGGTTCTTGGTTATCTGAGAGTTTCTGATGGAAATGATGGTTCAGGTCTGAGTTTCGACTCGTCGTGTTTCTGTCTCTGTAGACTCAGAACTGGTGGAATCAGCCTTTAAATAAACGTAAACTATGTTCTCCCTTAACGGTGTCACTGATGTGTTCACTTTAGTCCTTTTCTGGTTAAAGCACCACATTTTATTTTAAAGGCCTGTGTTTTAACTTTTCCAGTCTTTTATTTTGAAATTATGAAAATCCGTCTCAGTGCAGTTTAACGTCTCCCTTCTCAGGTCGATGCTCATGTTTAATAGAATGATTTTGTGTATATATTTATACATTTTCTAAGATTCTGACCTTTTAATATAAAAGTACTCCTTTAATAGGAAACATGGCTCATTCAATGAGGGATTAAATTATTGAAATAATGAAACTAAAAGATTTTCTTCTTTCTGTTGATGTTCAAACATCAGTGAGGAAGTTCTTCTGATAACTGAGCTGTGGTTCTTCTGGTCTGAGCTCATCACCTCAGTCTGTATTTCAAAGCAGATTCTGCTCCTTCAGGTCACATGACCTGCATCAGAGCGTCACTGTTTTTGGACTGATGTTGAGTCCCATCAGATAAGACCCCGCCCCCTTCTTCAAAGAAGCCACAGGGGTTGATGGGAAACAACCTCAAGCCACATTCAGCTGCTGCTCAGAGTCTCCCATAGAGAAACAGTTCAACAGTTTTTGTACGACTGTTTTTCACCGTGTCGATATATACGACCACGGTGAGAGCAGTCAGTGTGAGGCCTCGACAAAAACCTCTGAGGCTGTTTACAGGTCTGAGACCTGCTGTTAGACCTGCTGTAGACCTGCTGTTAGACCTGCTGTTAGACCTGCTGTAGACCTGCTGTAGACCTCCTGTTAGACCTGCTGTAGACCTGCTGTAGACCTCCTGTTAGACCTGCTGTTAGACCTGCTGTTAGACCTGCTGTTAGACCTGCTGTTAGACCTGCTGTAGACCTCCTGTTAGACCTGCTGTTAGACCTGCTGTAGACCTCCTGTTAGACCTGCTGTTAGACCTGCTGTTAGACCTGCTGTTAGACCTGCTGTAGACCTCCTGTTAGACCTGCTGTTAGACCTGCTGTTAGACCTGCTGTAGACCTCCTGTTAGACCTGCTGTAGACCTGCTGTTAGACCTGCTGTTAGACCTGCTGTAGACCTCCTGTTAGACCTGCTGTTAGACCTGCTGTTAGACCTGCTGTTAGACCTCCTGTTAGACCTGCTGTTAGACCTGCTGTTAGACCTGCTGTAGACCAGCTGTAGACCTCCTGTTGGACCTGCTGTAGACCTCATGTTGGACTTGCTGTTAGACCTGCTGTAGACCAGCTGTTAGACCTCCTGTTAGACCTGCTGTTAGACCTGCTGTAGACCAGCTGTTAGACCTCCTGTTAGACCTCCTGTTAGACCTGCTGTTAGACCTGCTGTAGACCAGCTGTTAGACCTCCTGTTAGACCTCCTGTTAGACCTGCTGTTAGACCTGCTTTAGACCAGCTGTAGACCTCCTGTTAGACCTGCTGTAGACCTCCTGTTGGACCTGCTGTTAGACCTGCTGTAGACCTCCTGTTAGACCTGCTGTTAGACCTGCTTTAGACCAGCTGTAGACCTCCTGTTAGACCTGCTGTAGACCTCCTGTTGGACCTGCTGTTAGACCTGCTGTTAGACCTGCTGTTAGACCTGCTGTTAGACCTCCTGTTAGACCTGCTGTTAGACCTGCTGTTAGACCTGCTGTAGACCAGCTGTAGACCTCCTGTTGGACCTGCTGTAGACCTCATGTTGGACTTGCTGTTAGACCTGCTGTAGACCAGCTGTTAGACCTCCTGTTAGACCTGCTGTTAGACCTGCTGTAGACCAGCTGTTAGACCTCCTGTTAGACCTCCTGTTAGACCTGCTGTTAGACCTGCTTTAGACCAGCTGTAGACCTCCTGTTAGACCTGCTGTAGACCTCCTGTTGGACCTGCTGTTAGACCTGCTGTAGACCTCCTGTTAGACCTGCTGTTAGACATCCTGTTAGACCTGCTGTTAGACCTCCTGTTAGACCTCCTGTTAGACCTCCTGTTAGACCTCCTGTTAGACCTGCTACTAGACCTGCTGTTAGACCTCCTGTTAGACCTGCTGTTAGACCTGCTTTAGACCAGCTGTAGACCTCCTGTTAGACCTGCTGTAGACCTCCTGTTGGACCTGCTGTTAGACCTGCTGTAGACCTCCTGTTAGACCTGCTGTTAGACATCCTGTTAGACCTGCTGTTAGACCTCCTGTTAGACCTCCTGTTAGACCTCCTGTTAGACCTGCTACTAGACCTGCTGTTAGACCTCCTGTTAGACCTCCTGTTAGACCTCCTGTTAGACCTGCTACTAGACCTGCTGTTAGACCTCCTGTTAGACCTGCTACTAGACCTGCTGTTAGACCTCCTGTTAGACCTGCTGTTAGACCTGCTCTTAGACCTGCTGTAGACCTCCTGTTAGACCTCCTGTTAGACCTGCTGTAGACCAGCTGTAGACCTCCTGTTAGACCTGCTGTAGACCTCCTGTTAGACCTCCTGTTAGACCTCCTGTTAGACCTGCTGTAGACCTCCTGTTAGACCTGCTGTAGACCTCCTGTTAGACCTGCTGTTAGACCTGCTGTTAGACCTGCTGTAGACCTCCTGTTAGACCTGCTGTTAGACCAGCTGTAGACCTCCTGGTGGACCTGCTGCAGACCTCCTGGTGGACTTGCTGCAGACCTCCTGGTGGACTTGCTGTTAGACCTGCTGTTAGACCTCCTGTTAGACCTGCTGTAGACCTCCTGTTAGACCTGCTGTTAGACCTGCTGTTAGACCTGCTCTTAGACCTGCTGTAGACCTCCTGTTAGACCTCCTGTTAGACCTGCTGTAGACCAGCTGTAGACCTCCTGTTAGACCTGCTGTAGACCTCCTGTTAGACCTCCTGTTAGACCTGCTGTAGACCTCCTGTTAGACCTGCTGTAGACCTCCTGTTAGACCTCCTGTTAGACCTGCTGTTAGACCTGCTGTTAGACCTGCTGTAGACCTCCTGTTAGACCTCCTGTTAGACCTCCTGTTAGACCTGCTGTAGACCTCCTGTTAGACCTCCTGTTAGACCTGCTGTTAGACCTGCTGTTAGACCTGCTGTAGACCTCCTGTTAGACCTGCTGTTAGACCAGCTGTAGACCTCCTGGTGGACTTGCTGCAGACCTCCTGGTGGACTTGCTGTAGACCTCCTGGTGGATTTCCCTTAGCCAATATTATCTGGAAGCACAGCATCAACTTTCACTGTTATGCAGATGATACTCAGTTCTACTCGTCAATGAAGCCGACTGAAGCTAACCAGCTAATCAGACTTCAGTCAGTCTTACAGACATAAAGTCCTGGATGACCTCTGAACTCAGACAAACTGAAGTTGTTGTTGTGGCCCTGAGCACCTTGGACAGGCATCATCTGATCATCTAACCATTCTGGATGGCATTAGTTTGGCCTCCAGTTCCTTTCTTAGGACTCTTGTCCTTTGTCCCTCAGATAGAACAAGTCTCTAGGACAGACTTCTTTAACATCCTGTCTGAAGAGGAAGCAGAAAAACTAGTTCCTGGTTTAATTCCCTCCAGACTGACTGCTGTAATTCATCACTATCAGGACGTCCCTACAGTTCTCTGCTGCAGGAATATGAACAGGAAGCAGAAAAACAGATCACATTTCTCCTGGTAGCTTCTCTTCATCGGCTCCCAGTAAAGTTCAGAGCAGAATTTAAAAGGGGTGGGGGGTTGAGAATGTTGAGAATAACTGAACTGATCAGATCTCAGAGAGCTCAGAGTTCCTGACGGTCCCTGGAGGACACTTCCTTTATCTTTGAGCTATCAGGCTCCTCTTCTGTTGTCCTCGGGGGGGGGCTGACTGACCGACAGGCTGATGGAGGGAGTTGACTAATGAAACAACACAATTGGTCAGTTGAGTCACTGGATGTGACTTTCAAATTAAAAGCCCTGTAGTGTGTCACAGCAGGTTAATTTTAGAATGAAAGAAAAGCTATTAGCTTACGTCAGGCCTTTAAACTCCCTGAGGAACACAAGCCGAGGATGAAACTCCTCCAGGTTCATCAACGGCTTCATAAATTATTTTATTTTCTTATTTTAAAATGTCTTTTTTTATCTTGTGATCGTGTGATTGTGTGTTTGATGACTGTTTAAAGGATTTCATTGCGATTACATGGTTTGAGGCATTGTGTTATTCTTTAATACAGTAACTTGAATTTAAGTGTGTGATTGTGCGTGTGAAGGAGCAGCAGTGTGTTGTGTGTCTGCAGAGCTGCTTGTTTCCTCCTGCAGTCGTTGAGGTTTTTGTTGCAGGGTTTGTCGCTGTGGGGGGCTGGTTGGACTCACAGTGACTGAAGCTCCACACGGGGCTCAACAAAAACCTCCGTCTGTGGAAACGTCCACAATCAGCCGACACAAAGAGACCAGAGAGACCAGGGAGACCAGGGAGACCAGGGAGACCACGGAGACCTGGTCTTCTACCGGTCCACCTGTCCGAGTCCACGTCTGCAAGTCCGGGTCTCCGAGTCCAAGTCTCCAAGTCCAGGTCTGTGCTGCTCCAATCTTCTGGATTCTCACACTCTGCACACAGACACACAACACAGCTGCTGTGTGTTTGTGTGTCTGCGGTCCACAGCTGGTTGTGAGTCCGTGGATGTGGATTTTGGAGGTTTTCAGCAGTTTGGAGGACGATCTTCAGCCTGGAGGTTTTTGTATGAGGCTGTTTCACTGTGTTTCATCTTCGGGAAGCCCATCAGGTTCACCGTCACTGTGACAGGTAAGAACGCTTCGGTCTGCTGGACTCATCAGAACTGAGCCGGTTTTAGACTCTGAGGGGTTTTGGGTTCTTAAACTTTATTATTCTTAAACTGGACGAATCAGCTGGCTCGGGATGAAATTAGGAGTCGCTGTGAAACAGCTGATGTCTCTCTGTTTTTCTGTTTTCACAAAGAGAAGATTTAGATTTCAAAATCTAAGTTCTTTTAAACTGCTCTGAAAGTGGGCGTCCTGGAAAAACTTTAAAAATGAATCAAATGAAGTTTCTGGTAATTCAGCATGTAGAAGTTTTTTGGTTCTGTGAACGTGTTTAAATGCATCATGACAATGAGAGAGCAAAATTATTGTATTAAAATGGAACTGAATTAAGAATCAGTGAAGAAACTCAAAGCAAGACGAGTTGTGAGTTAAACCTGGAACCTTTAAGTTTTAAATTCTGACTAAATCCAGTTCCTTTAAATGTGAAGCTTTCTTAATTTGTTTGCCACAAAAGTAATTTCAGGTCAATACCTTTCTAATGTTGTATAAGAAATGCAAAGTAAAGCTGAAGTGGTTTTCATTCAGTTTGTATGAAAACAATCAGTTGTTTTATGAACTAATTTGATGGAAATATTAATGATAAAGTTCCACTAGAAATATAATATCTTAGTATTTAAGTTCCTTTAAGTCGGCTGAATTACCATAAACAGAAAAACTGTCTCCATAAATTGGTCACTCTGATTATTACTCCAAATAATTCATATGTGTGTGTCTGAAATTGATCAAATATACAAAAAGAAAAGACGTAATTATATAATAGCGTATCGTCTGCGTAACGTCACATTAGATACACATTAACTGGATTAAAGGTTTCAAATGAATCTCAAAGTGCAGCATTTGTTCTTGTATAGATCAGTAAATTAAAGAATTGGCATGAATTAAATGGACTTAAAGAATTAGACAAAAGCTTAAACTCTGAAAAGGTCAAAGTGTATTTATTCTGAAATGAAAGTTCTTCCAACCATCGAACAGCAGAATCACACAAACATTTCTCCTGAAACTGCTCAAAAATCAGCGAAGCTAAAAGTGTTTCCTCTAAAGTTCAAAGACAAATTTATAAAATCCAATTTGTAACCTTCAAATGAAGGTGTTATTTTTAATTAGAATTTAAATGAACAGCTTTCATTTAATGGCTGCAACTTTATTTAACTATCAAAAACCTGATATGAGTTATTCTGATTCCAATTAAACAATAATTCATCATTAAAGTGAACACATTTCATCAGAGTGAATAGATTCTGCTCCCGTTATTGTCCTTCATTCTTTTATTTTGGAGTTTGAATAGTTTGGTTTGTAATATTTTGGATTGTTTTAGTTTAGTTTAGTTTTTCATGATATCACAGTTTATGAACGAACTCAGATCTTCAGTCAAATAAGAGTCTGAATATTATCCGTCTCAGTGTGCTCAGGAGAATGTGTTTGCTCTTCTGTAGGATTATATGATATTTATCAGATTATAGTTGGAATTGTGTAGTCATTTTTTTTCTACATTGTGTAATTACAGATTTGTGTGCTGCTCAGTTTCCAAGAATCACTTCTGAAAATATTGAGACTTTATGTTCTTTACTAAAATAGTTTGTCTGAAGCTTTTATTTAAAAATTGTAATAATTATTTAAAATACATTCAAATTGTTTTATTTAGTTAAAATCTTTTTTTCACGTGTTGAACTTTTTAAATTAACTTTAAAAACATCTTTTCTAACTCTAACATTTTTTCTTATTCCAGCTCAAATTTAATTTTGTCTGCAGCGTTCAGATAAATGTGGTGAAATAAAGTTGCATCAAAAGAAAACACAGTAAAGATGGAGTCCCGTGACAGAAGGGTTAAAGTTCACAGTATTTTACTGTGAAAGGCCGAACCATTTCCTGTGGACAGATCTCAGCTCTGTCTCTGTCCCGGTCCAGATCCGTCCCCCGTGGAGCCGGCTCTGTTTGTCCTGAGTCCTCTGAGTCCTGACGGTCTGGTGAGGAAGAGGCCGGACCACGAGAGTCCAGAAGTCTGTCTGGCTGCTGGTTTCCGTCCTCAGCAGGGTCAGATGGTCCTGAACGTTGACAGTCAGTCCGTCAGTGTGGACACCAGCAGGGCCGTCCAGTCCCAGAAGGAGAAAACCTTCTTCTTCGCCGGATTTATCAACAAAACCATCTACTCCTGTCAACTTCACGGAGCGTCGGCCAACAACGAAGACAGTAGGACGGACACACACTCTTTGTCTGGACAGTCGTCGTAGTTTTTGGTTGTTGTGTAACTCTGTTTTGTGTGTTTGCAGTCGATCGCTGTGAAAACTTTCCAGGTGAGTCACCTGACTGATTGATTGATTGACTGATTGATTGACTGACTGATTGACTGATTGATTGATTGATTGATTGTTTGACTGACTGACTGACTGACTGACTGATTGATTGATTGATTGATTGACTGACTGACTGACTGATTGACTGATTGATTGATTGACTGATTGACTGATTGACTGACTGACTGACTGACTGATTGATTGATTGACTGATTGATTGACTGACTGACTGACTGATTGACTGACTGACTGACTGATTGATTGACTGACTGATTGACTGATTGATTGATTGATTGACTGACTGATCGACTGATTGACTGATCGACTGATTGATTGATTGATTGATTGATTGATTGATTGACTGATTGCCCCCCCCCAGAGGGAGCCAGGCCGAACTTCTACCTGCTGCTGATGAACGGGATCCGTCTGGTCTTCACCAAGACTCTGGCCTTCAACACCGTCCTCACCATCAGAGCCGTGCTCTTCTGACGCCGAGCTCTGAGGCTCCGCCCCCTAAAAGGCCACAGATCAGGATCCAACCAGCCTCATTGATCTATTGATTGACTGATTGATTGGTTGTTGTCAGTATAACAGAGTTTAGAAACTGTCCTCTTATGTTTATACTTATTTTCCATTAAAATCAAATGTGATAAACGTCAGCTCTCAGTTTTTATTTGAGCGGGAAGTAAAATCAGCTGGAATAATGTTACCTGAGACCGGGTCACCAAACTGGACCAAACTGGTCCAGATCTGTCGTGTTGTGTAACAGGAAAAAGAAACTGATGAAAAATGTGTGTCTGTTCTGAAGGACAAACTTTGGTGGAACTTTTTTCAAAACTATTTTTTAATGAACCCAAAAAGACGTAAAAGAGAAAAAAGTTCATTCATACTGAATTAACGGCTTCATCAGTGATGATGAGAAAAAACATGTAAAAGGGTTTTATGGGAAAGTGTGTGATTGTGCGTGTGAAGGAGCAGCAGTGTGTTGTGTGTCTGCAGAGCTGCTTGTTTCCTCCTGCAGTCGTTGAGGTTTTTGTTGCAGGGTTTGTCGCTGTGGGGGGCTGGTTGGACTCACAGTGACTGAAGCTCCACACGGGGCTCAACAAAAACCTCCGTCTGTGGAAACGTCCACAATCAGCCGACACAAAGAGACCAGAGAGACCAGAGAGACCAGAGAGACCAGGGAGACCAGGGAGACCACGGAGACCTGGTCTTCTACCGGTCCACCTGTCCGAGTCCACGTCTGCAAGTCCGGGTCTCCGAGTCCAAGTCTCCAAGTCCAGGTCTCTGCTGCTCCAATCTTCTGGATTCTCACACTCTGCACACAGACACACAACACAGCTGCTGTGTGTTTGTGTGTCTGCGGTCCACAGCTGGTTGTGAGTCCGTGGATGTGGATTTTGGAGGTTTTCAGCAGTTTGGAGGACGATCTTCAGCCTGGAGGTTTTTGTATGAGGCTGTTTCACTGTGTTTCATCTTCGGGAAGCCCGTCAGGCTCACCGTCACTGTGACAGGTAAGAACGCTTCGGTCTGCTGGACTCATCAGAACTGAGCCGGTTTTAGACTCTGAGGGGTTTTGGGTTCTTAAACTGGACGGACGGATCAGCTGGGTTAACTCTGACCCCGTCCTGGAAATATCTGGTGGATGTTGATCCAAAGACTGAAAAAGGACATTTTTAGCTCTTAAGCTTATTTTGTTCTGATGCTGTAAAACTGTAAATATCAGTAAAGTATTTCATGATGAACAGAAAAGTGTTGGAAGTGAAACTGATCAGGAAGAGAAAACAGAAAATGCTAAAAAGGGAACATTTTAAATGCAGAGTGATTTATTGAGGCTGTAAGGAGTTAAATCTAAATCCAGAAAGTTTTCAAATAAGAAGCTCCAACTGACTTAAGTGATTTTAAGTTCCAACCGTCAAAGTCTTTTAAAAATCTCAATCTCTGAATGCAAACTTCTGATAAATTCATTTTTTATGACAACAATATTAATGATAATTGTGTCAAATGCTGGTAAATTTGTATAATTATTGCTTCAGTTATTGTGTCTGAAGACTTAAGTGTCTTTAAGATCGGTCAAATAAAACTCAGAGACTTAAATCCAGTTTTAAAGATCTTAGAAACGGATTTACTGGAAAAACAAACTTGCTTATAATCAGTTTCTGCTAAAAACAGTTATATCGACATTAAAGTTTGATTGTCGGCGCCTAATGAGGTAAAGCAGGTCGTCCACTAATCACAAGGTCATCGCTTCGACCTCTGACCCCGACAGTCAGCACGTCCAAGCGTCTGTAGGAAGAGACCAAACCCTAAAAGGCTTCTGAGGTTCCTCCAGGTTTATTCTTTAAATGTTTGATGAGAAATGTGTCGTTCATTTTCGCTGCACGTCACCGTGCTGCAATAAATGCTCCCAAACTGAGAGAGCCTGAAAACAGGAGAGTAAAAAATTCCTTTTTCAGATTTTTCAGTCTGAGAACACTGAAGCTGGAGAAAAGGCTCCGTGTCGGCTGTCTACATTTATTATTATTGTTTATTTTCTAAATGATTCAAAACTGAGGAAACAACTAAAATCAGGCTGAACTGATGTTGATGGTGATTCCAGAATTAAATCAGACGCCTTGAATTCAGTTTCTCTTTGTTGGAAGTCAGACTGTGTTCATTTTTCATCCAAAAACTTTATTAGTATTAAATCAGTTGCAGAATAAAAGAAGCTGAAAATGTTTCCACACAGAAACAATTAGAGTTCGACCAAAGTCGACTGAGAAGAGAAAGAATAGAAAATAATATGCACGTAAAATAAATGAAATGAGTAAGACTGAAGAAAGTCATTCATATTTTAGATGGACATAAAAGTTTTCAGTCAGTTAACGTCAGCTGTTCCATCTGAGAACTTAAAGTTTCTTTCCTTCTTTAAAAGTCCGAGTTCTTCACAGTGAAGAACGTTTGAATTTCCTGTGGACAGATCTCAGCTCTGTCTCTGTCCCGGTCCAGATCCGTCCCCCGTGGAGCCGGCTCTGTTTGTCCTGAGTCCTCTGAGTCCTGACGGTCTGGTGAGGAAGAGGCCGGACCACGAGAGTCCAGAAGTCTGTCTGGCTGCTGGTTTCCGTCCTCAGCAGGGTCAGATGGTCCTGAACGTTGACAGTCAGTCCGTCAGTGTGGACACCAGCAGGGCCGTCCAGTCCCAGAAGGAGAAAACCTTCTTCTTCGCCGGATTTATTGACAAAACCATCTACTCCTGTCAACTTCACGGAGCGTCGGTGAAGAGAGAAGATCCAGAAGAAGACTGTGAAAAGACCCGTCCAGAACCCGACGAGGAAACTCCTCCGACCGACATCCAGACGAACCAAACCGACCGTCAGTGTCCATTATTATTATTATTATTATTATTATTATTTTGTTATTAGTGAGGTAGAACACAGTGAACATCAGAAAGATAGATTATCTGTAATATAATAACTGTGGTATACTTCATGGTTTTTCATTCTTCAATTGTCACTATTATTGTTTCAGACATTAAATGATGTTATTTATCATCAGATTGTATAAAATGTTTATGTTTGATAACCTCATCACTTATTTCAGTGAAGTTGTGTAACGCTGTTGTTTTTATTCGTTTTCAGCTGAAACCGTTGAATCCTGCAACGATTTTCATCCAGGTGAGTCCCCTGAAAACTGACTGACTGACTGACTGATTGATTGATTGATTGACTGATTGATTGATTGATTGATTGATTGATTGACTGACTGACTGACTGACTGATCGACTGATCGACTGATTGATTGACTGATTGATTGATTGATTGATTGATTGACTGACTGACTGACTGACTGACTGATTGATTGATTGATTGACTGACTGATTGATTGATTGCCCCCCCCCAGAGGGAGCCAGGCTGAACTTCTACCTGCTGCTGATGAACGGGATCCGTCTGGTCTTCACCAAGACTCTGGCCTTCAACACCGTCCTCACCATCAGAGCCGTGCTCTTCTGACACCGAGCTCTGAGGCTCCGCCCCCTAAAAGGCCACAGATCAGGATCCAACCAGCCTCATTGATCTATTGATTGATTGGCTAGCTGTGTTTTTCTCTGTGATTTCCTATTTTCGTCTCTTCTGGTTTTCATTGATTTGAGTTTCTGAGATAATAAAGTCGATTCTGCTGTCTGTCTGTGGACTCAGTCTGAATCATCCAAGTCTCAGAGTCTCGTGTTTCCTGCAGCTGCTGTTTCCTTCAGTTGAACCACAAATCAACAGTCAAACTGGAGCTGCAGATAAAGATCAGACAGAAACCAATAGGAGCAGGGGTCAGAGGTCACACTGTGGAAGGTTAACTCTTTAAATCAGGGAGTTAGAAAACGTGTCATCAACGGCCTGTTGATCAGACCTTCAGTATAAAAGTCTGTACCAACGTGTCAACACAAACAGGAAGTGGGTTTTAGAGCAGAAATGAAACTTCAGTCCAACGTCGATCAAGTTTCATCACAAATTCATGACAACTAATGTCAAATTAACGGGAGTTTAAATGAGTAAGAGTTTAACTCATAAATCCACAAATCCAGGATCAGCTGATCGACTGACTGAAGCTCAGAGGCAGAAATAAAAGATTGCAGTAGTTGAAGTCAGAGTTTGGCTTTGACTTAAAGGTCAAAGGTCAAAGAGTTCAGAACTGAAGGGGTTTTTAATAAAAAATAAAGAAAATCTCAAATCAAAATAGACCTCAGCTGTTCAGCCCAGTCCTGGTCCAGGATCAGACTCTGACAGATGCTGCCTCCTGGTGGCCACAGTGTTGTGTTTGTGTTGGTGCTCCAAAGAATGAGCAGAACTCCTGATCAGATAAAGAAAGAAACTTCAGATCAGCTCTAGAACAACACAAACACATGAGAGGAACTTTTCTTTGGAAAAGAAGGAAACATTCAGAGTCTGAACTGATCAGACTGAATCAGATGAGTCTGGATCTGAAGTGTAAAATATAAAAGTTCAGAGTTCTGATGAAGTTCCTTCATCTCCTGCTGTTTGTTCAGAAACTTGACGTCTGTTTCTGGGGCCCTCCGGTCTGTTGGGCCCCTGGACCTCCATGACAGTTGGTGTTTAATCACAACTAACTGAGATCACCTGGCAGCCTGTTGACCACGCCCAGGAAGTGATTTAACCCCGCCCCTCCGGCCTGCAGGGCCACCGTGAGTTTAACTGTCCGAACCTGTTTTAGTTCCAGGTCAGTTTTTTAGTCTTCGTTCAACAGCAAGAATGAACTCAAGTCCTGCAGAGTCTTTGTCCCAGAAGGTCTCCGTCTCTGAAGGTCTCTGTCCCTGAAGGTCTCCGTCCCTGAAGGTTTTTGTCCCTGAAGGTCTCTGTCCCTGAAGGTCTTTGTCCCTGAAGGTCTTTGTCCCTGAAGGTCTCCGTCCCTGAAGGTCTCTGTTCCTGAAGGTCTTTGTCCCTGAAGGTCTCTGTCCCTGAAGGTCTTTGTCCCTGAAGGTTTTTGTCCCTGAATGTCTCTGTCCCTGAATGTCTTTGTCCCTGAAGGTCTCTGTCCCTGAAGGTTTTTGTCCCTGAAGGTCTCTGTCCCTGAATGTCTTTGTCCCTGAAGGTCTCTGTCCCTGAAGGTCTCCGTTCCTGAAGGTCTCCGTCCCTGAAGGTCTCTGTCCCTGAAGGTCTCCGTTCCTGAAGGTCTCCGTCCCTGAAGGTCTTTGTCCCTGAATGTCTTTGTCCCTGAAGGTCTCTGTCCCTGAAGGTCTTTGTCCCTGAAGGTCTCCGTCCCTGAAGGTCTCTGTTCCTGAAGGTCTTTGTCCCTGAAGGTCTCCGTCCCTGAAGGTCTTTGTCCCTGAAGGTCTCTGTCCCTGTAAGTTTCCTTCAGTTCTTTCTGAACAGAAACACAATCACCTGTTTTGTGGCGTTTTTAGCTGCAGCTGAAGTTCAGCACAGAATCAGGTCACATCAGTTCTGCTCCTCCTTCCTGTTTCTGAACTATAAATTCACAACTGGCGGATGTTTTCTGTCAGACAATGAGTCCTGGACCTGTAGAGTCCTGGACCTGAGGAAGAGTCCTGGACCTGAGGAAGAGTCCTGGACCTGAGGAGGAGTCCTGGACCTGTAGAGTCCTGGACCTGAGGAAGAGTCCTGGACCTGAGGAAGAGTCCTGGACCTGAGGAAGAGTCCTGGACCTGTAGAGTCCTGGACCTGAGGAGGAGTCCTGGACCTGTAGAGTCCTGGACTTGAGGAGTCCTCCAGTGTTTTGGTGTCTGATGTTTCTGGGTTCATATTTTTATGATACAAACCTGATTTCCATTTTTAATTCTGAACTCTGATTGGCTCAACTTGGTTTCTGTCCATTAAGTTTCAGGCCACACCCCTTTGGTGGAGGCGGGGCTTCAATTGGAATACAGCGAAGAAATGACCAAAGCAGTGCATTATGGGATACTAAGGAGCAGACGGTGGACTGGAGCTGCTGGTGAGTTTGTCTTTAAACTGAAGACCAAACTTTCTGTTTCTAAAAAAAATCAGTAAAAATATTAAAAAGGTGACTTTCTGCTGACGAGGCTGAAAATCAAAGTTCATTTTTTCATATTTAATCACATAAAAAAAAAAAACAGGAAACAAACGTTAGAAACATTCCAACATGACAAAAACGTCTTTATTAGAAAAGACAAAGCGGATAAAACACCAAACGGAGCTTCAGTCGGAGTCACAGTGTGAACAATCAGGCAGGAAGACCAAACTGACTTTTATCTGTTTCCATAAAGAGTCTTTTAGTTTAGACTTTAGGACGCTGGTCCTGGTCTGGTCCTGGTCTGGTCCCTGTCTGGTCCCTGTCTGGTCCTGGTCTGGTCCCTGTCTGGTCCCTGTCTGGTCCCTGTCTGGTCCCGGTCTGGTCCTGGTCTGGTCCTGGTCTGGTCCCGGTCTGGTCCCGGTCTGGTCCCTGTCTGGTCCCGGTCTGGTCCCTGTCTGGTCCCTGTCTGGTCCCTGTCTGGTCCCGGTCTGGTCCCTGTCTGGTCCCTGTCTGGTCCCGGTCTGGTCCCGGTCTGGTCCCTGTCTGGTCCCTGTCTGGTCCTGGTCTGGTCCTGGTCTGGTCCTGGTCTGGTCCCTGTCTGGTCCCTGTCTGGTCCCGGTCTGGTCCCGGTCTGGTCCTGGTCTGGTCCCTGTCTGGTCCCGGTCTGGTCCCTGTCTGGTCCTGGTCTGGTCCCGGTCTGGTCCTGGTCTGGTCCTGGTCTGGTCCTGGTCTGGTCCTGTCTGGTCCCGGTCTGGTCCTGGTCTGCCTGGTTTTGGTCAGGCTGTGTGCCTCAGTGTGACTGGTCAGGGAGGATACAGGACTGGATCAGTACTGGAACTGGACTCACCGTACAGACCAGTAAGTAACCTTCAGACCAGTTCAGGTCGGGGATGAACTAATCCAGGATTAATCAGGTTTAATTATCAGATAAAATAAAAAGTCCATCTAAATATATTAATTATATCGAATCCAAATTAAAATACAAAATAAATGTTAGACAGCTTTAAAAAGTTTAAACGAGCTTATCGATCAAATAATCAAATATAAATCAAACACTTCAGTTATAATCAAGACGTTTCATACACCTGAAGTGTGTTTGGACTCAGTGTGGATCGGACGTTTGGAAAAGGAACTCGGCTCTTCGTCCAATCAGGTAAAATAGTTTCCATTCGAATTCGAATGTCGTATCTGAATCAGTGAAGATGAGATCAGCAGTCTGAAAATGAATTTATTCAGATAAAAGTTTTTCTGCTTTATATCAGAATTTTCTATTCTACTTTTTTAAGGCATCAGTTTGTGTGATAACGTCGTATATTCTGTGTATTTTCATTATTTAACAGTCATTCATTGTGCCAACAGCAGAAGGTCAAAGGTCAAAGGTTAAAAAAAGAAAAACGTCATGAAAGATGATTGATGATCTGAACCTGGATCAGTTTTTGTCCTGGGGCGTCTCACGGTGTTTCTGCGTCTGCGTCCTACGGGAAAGTGGTCCTGGGATCCGGCTGCAAACTGAACGTCCAGAGTCGTGAGTTCAAGCTGGTTTATTTCAGATTTCAAAGATTATTAAAAAAAAAAATCTGGTTAAAATCCAAATGACAAAATGAAAGAATCCGTTTGTGGGATTAAGAATTTAGATGAACTTTAATAAAATAAAAATAAATATAAGTGAAAGAATGAAAAGGTACAAAAAAATGAACTATTATTATTATTATTAGTGTTTTGGATTTGTGAGGTTTGTGTTCTTGTGTGTGTGTGTGTGTGTGTGTGTGTGGATTATTTTGATTCTGGACTGATCAGTTCTGGTCTTGTTGATGTTTGACCTTTGAATGAGTTTCAGCTTGTGTTGTTGTTGTGTTGTTGTGTTGCTCTGGTCCTCGCAGTCTGAGGTTTTCGTACTGACGCTCCACATTGTGTGAAAATGTGGTTGGGCTCAGGAAGCAGACTCAGTGTGGACTCCAGTAAGTCTGTTTCTAAATCCGCTTCACAGCATTTTCTGTATTTTTTTAGTCCAAACGTCTTTAAAACTGCGTCGAAAATAAATCCTGTGAATAAAACGGAATCAGAAATCTTCCTCTAAATATCAACATTTCCTGATGAATGTAGAAACAGCTTTTTTCTGTTCTGCTTCACGTCGTGTGGAACCAGACGAATTAAATGTCCATCAGAAATATTATTCACGTGGACAAATGTCTTTTTCTACACTTTCCGTCCTAGTGGATGTTGTGTTGAGTTTGTTTTGTTGCTTCACATCAGATTAGTTTACAGGATCAGTTGAACCAGGTTTATTTAATCTGGATGATTCTGTTTCATCTGAACAGAGTAAATTTAGTCATTTGGTCAGTTTACAGTCGCATTTGTGTTGTTCAGAGTGTGTGTCTGTAGTGAGTCTTCAGATGAAGCTGTTTGTGTTGTGAGTCTTCAGATGAAGCGGTTTGTGTTGTGAGTCTTCAGACTGAAGCTGTTTGTGTTGTGAGTCTTCAGATGAAGCTGTTTGTGTTGTGGGTCTTCAGATGAAGCGGTTTGTTTTGTGGGTCTTCAGATGAAGCTGTTTGTGTTGTGGGTCTTCAGATGAAGCAGTTTGTGTTGTGGGTCTTCAGATGAAGCTGTTTGTGTTGTGAGTCTTCAGATGAAGCGGTTTGTGTTGTGGGTCTTCAGATGAAGCGGTTTGTGTTGTGGGTCTTCAGACTGTGGGACTTACAGCTCTGGGGGAAATAAGTTGTTGTTTGGAGACGGAACTAAACTTTGTGTTACTGACGGTGAGTTCAGGAGTTTTCTGTTTGAACATTAAAGAGCACTGTTACAAAATGTTAAACTTTATCGACAGCCACAGACGGACAAACTCACGATCCTGATCATTGATAATAAGAAAATGTCACCTTTACTAACAATAATCAAAATTTACATTTTAATTCTAACAGAATTTTTCATGTACAAACAGCAGCTTTGTGTGTAAAACGGTAT
This sequence comes from Remorina albescens, assembly GCA_034769265.1. NCBI lineage: Eukaryota > Metazoa > Chordata > Actinopteri > Carangiformes > Echeneidae > Remorina > Remorina albescens. The sequence continues at coordinate 372,879 of CM068478.1, read as the reverse complement.
TTTCTGAGTGAAGTTTGTGTCATGAAGCTTCATGTTGTGTGAATGATGGAGGCGGATATAAACTGATCTTTGGAGCAGGAACCAGATTAACTGTTGAACAAAGTGAGTTGAAGTTTGAAGTTTGTCAAATGAAAGTGATCCGTTTTCTGAGTGGAGTTCGGTTCAGTTTGTGTTATTGTGTGTCATGTTGTGTGAATTCTGGAAGCCGAGATAAACTGATCTTTGGAGGTGGAACCAGATTAAACATCGAACTCAGTAAGTTCTTTAATATGAATATGAGCCGTGCTGATGGAGATGGTTTGATTTATTAATACTGATCATCAGAATATTATCAGCGGCTGATTGATATTATAAATATATTGATTGATTAGTTGAGGGCCAACATTTTTAAACCAGGTCTGGATTTCTGAGATGAGTTTGTGTTGTGGAGCTTCATGTTGTGTGAATGATGGAAACCAAAATAAGATGATTTTTGGAGCAGGAACCAGATTAACTGTTGAACAAAGTGAGTTCTGATTCTACAGATTATTGAAGTGCTTTTATATTCCAAATATAAAATGAATAATGTTAAAAAAGAAGTATTCTGAGTGGAGTTCGGTTCAGTTTGTGTTTAAAATTAGATCTTTGGTGCTCTGAGTTTTTGTTCTGCTGCTTCATGTTGTGTGAATTATGGAAACACAAACAGGATCATCTTTGGAGATGGAACCAGATTAACTGTTGAACCCAGTAAGTCCAGAGTTCATTCATAGATCAGATCTAATCCAGGTTTATTTAATCTGGTTTTAACTAAACTGACTGTTTGTTGCTCTGAAGTCTGAGCTGTTGTCTGAATAAGGCCTCATTTTGAAGACTGAAATGAAGTCACATTTTAAAAGTGAAGTCGGTTCAGTCGATCACTCAGTTTGTGTTATTGTGCGTCCTGTTGTGTGAATACTGGGAACGATAAGATGATCTTTGGAGCAGGAACCAGATTAACTGTGGATCTCAGTAAGTGTTCATTAATCATAAACATTTTTAAATTTAAAATGTTTCATGTTCATAAAGCCAGGTGGGTTCATCGACGTGAACTTTTCGTTTGAATTCATAATAAATATGAAATGAGATCAATTTGAATAATAGAAGACATAAAAAGGCCTCATTGAACAAACTGAAGTGTGAAATGAGTTTGTGTTGTGGAGCTTCACGTTGTGTGAATGCTGGAGGAAATAAAATCCTGTTTGGAGCAGGAACCAGATTAAACATCGAAGCCCGTGAGTTGAAACATTTTCTCATTTCTACGGAGCCGTTTTAGAAACTGAACACTGAGCTTGAATCATTAATGACAGACGACCAACATTCATTCACATGAATCAGATTCTCAGACAAACAGCTGAAACATCTCAGTTCATTCAGAAACTTCTTTCCTTTTAAATGAAGGTTTGTTCATTGAATCAAAAAAGTTTGTCTTCACTGAAAACTAAAATCGTTTCTCTTGAATTGACCTTCAGCTGTGTTTTCTCTAAACCGACTTTGGTTCAGATGGTTCAGCTCAGTTTGTGTTATTGTGCGTCCTGTTGTGTGAATGATGGAGGTGCTGCTGCTAAAATCATCTTTGGAGGTGGAACCAGATTAACTGTGGAACTCAGTAAGTGTTGATACAGATATCAATAATATAGAGATATGGATATCAAAGAAATATTCAGGAGGCCCAGTTCAAACGTACAGAACAGATTTTCTGTTTGAAAGCATCAATAATAAATCAGAATTTGTCTTTTAATTCAAAACATTTAGCAGCTTATTCATGTGACAGATATAAAAGTCTTAAAGATGAAAGTGAAGTCGGTTCAGTCGATCACTCAGTTTGTGTTATTGTGCGTCCTGTTGTGTGAATACTGGGACAAACCAATATAAGATGTTCTTTGGAGCAGGAACCAGATTATTCGTTGAACACGGTGAGTTCAGACACATCAGGACCAAATATTATTCATACGCAACAACATTTTTATTTTTGATCATAAAAAATGTTTAAATTTTAAAAACTGTTAGAACTTTTTTTTTTTTTTTTCTGAAGTTTGTCAAATGAAAGTGATCCGTTTTCTGAGTGGAGTTCGGTTCAGTTTGTGTTATTGTGCGTCCTGTTGTGTGAATACTGGGAATGATAAGATGATCTTTGGAGCAGGAACCAGATTAACTGTGGATCTCAGTAAGTGTTCATTAATCATAAACATTTTTAAATTTAAAATGTTTCATGTTCATAAAGCCAGGTGGGTTCATCGACGTGAACTTTTCGTTTGAATTCATAATAAATATGAAATGAGATCAATTTGAATAATAGAAGACATAAAAAGGCCTCATTGAACAAACTGAAGTGTGAAATGAGTTTGTGTTGTGGAGCTTCACGTTGTGTGAATGCTGGAGGAAATAAAATCCTGTTTGGAGCAGGAACCAGATTAAACATCGAAGCCCGTGAGTTGAAACATTTTCTCATTTCTACGGAGCCGTTTTAGAAACTGAACACTGAGCTTGAATCATTAATGACAGACGACCAACATTCATTCACATGAATCAGATTCTCAGACAAACAGCTGAAACATCTCAGTTCATTCAGAAACTTCTTTCCTTTTAAATGAAGGTTTGTTCATTGAATCAAAAAAGTTTGTCTTCACTGAAAACTAAAATCGTTTCTCTTGAATTGACCTTCAGCTGTGTTTTCTCTAAACCGACTTTGGTTCAGATGGTTCAGCTCAGTTTGTGTTATTGTGCGTCCTGTTGTGTGAATTCTGGAGGTGGATTTAAGATGATATTTGGAGGTGGAACCAGATTAAACATCGAACTCAGTAAGTTCTTTAATATGAATATGAGCCGTGCTGATGGAGATGGTTTGATTTATTAATACTGATCATCAGAATATTATCAGCGGCTGATTGATATTATAAATATATTGATTGATTAGTTGAGGGCCAACATTTTTAAACCAGGTCTGGATTTCTGAGATGAGTTTGTGTTATTGTGCGTCCTGTTGTGTGAATTCTGGAGGATTTTCTAAGATGATCTTTGGAGATGGAACCAGATTAACTGTTGAACCCAGTAAGTCCAGAGTTCATTCATAGATCAGATCTAATCCAGGTTTATTTAATCTGGTTTTAACTAAACTGACTGTTTGTTGCTCTGAAGTCTGAGCTGTTGTCTGAATAAGGCCTCATTTTGAAGACTGAAATGAAGTCACATTTTAAAAGTGAAGTCGGTTCAGTCGATCACTCAGTTTGTGTTGTTGTGTGTCCTGTTGTGTGAATACTGGAGGAAATGATAAACTGATCTTTGGAGCAGGAACCAGATTAACTGTTGAACAAAGTGAGTACCGATAAACTTTCTAAAAATCCTTCTGGATCTTCTTTAAAATCAGAAAATCAGAAGGTCTCGTTCTCATCTGGAAATAAATGTAAAGCCTCATTTTAACCAACAAACAGAATGATCCTTTTTACTTTCAAAGTTCATTTAGTTCTTCTACGTGACGTTCAGTTCATCGTTGTGTTGAGTTTGTGTTGTGGTGTTGCATGTTGTGTGAATGTTGGAGGTTCTTACAGATTCATCTTTGGACGTGGAACCAGATTACAGATTGAATCCAGTGAGTAATAATCCAGATTAACAATCCAGTCTCATAAAATCAGACAAAGATCAGTTTGTGTTATTGTGCGTCCTGTTGTGTGACGGCTTCAGATCAAACTAAGATCTTCTTTGGAAGTGGAACCAGATTAAACATCCATCCTCGTAAGTAAAATATCTGTTCATACAAAAGATGGATTAAATTCAGACTTTCTTCCTGAGTCCAAAAGTAAAATCAGATTGAGCTCAGTCACAGCACAGTTTGTGTTATTGTGCGTCCTGTTGTGTGACTAATCTGAATAAGAGGATTGTCTTTGGAAGTGGAACCAGATTAACAGTCGAACTCAGTAAGTCTGATAATAATTTGACTGTCGGTCCATCAGAAGTCTTTTTCCATCCAAAACAAAAAGAACTCAGATAATTAGACAACTTTTGACATTTATTAGTTATTTATCATAAATATTCTACATTTACGTGTGTTTTTCATCAGTTTAGTGTTTGATTCCTCTGACGGGGAAACAAAACATCAGCCAGAAGGCTCAAACATAAAATTAGTGTTTTTCTAAATGAAGTTTGGTTCATTAAATTGAACACAGAAGTAACAAACAGTTTTTCAGTTTATGAATGAAAATAGTTCAGTTTTTGTTGTGGAGCTTCATGTTGTGTGAAAACTGGAGCCGGACTCAAACTGGTCTTTGGGACCGGAACCAGATTAAACGTGGAAGTCAGTAAGTTCAGATTCACATCGTTAATATTTCACATTAAATGTTTGACGACGTTTCACTGAAATTTAAAGTAAAATGTCTCCTGAATGAAAAAACCTTCAGATAAAATAGACTAAATAATTAAAGTAAGAAAACACTTTTAGTTTTATCCTGCTGAAGCTGCCGGTTTGAAGAAATGTGAAGATTTAAGGAGTTGGAGACTCACTGCACACACAGACACACACTTAGCTAACAGTTTGGTTTTGGTTTTGTGTCACTGTTAGTTTGTGTTACGGAGCTTCGTGTTGTGTGAGAATGGGAACAGGATCATCTTTGGACCTGGATCCAGACTAACTGTTGACCAACGTGAGTCAAATAAATCTGATTCATGGGAATATTTACAAACCTGCGTTCATCATATTACACATAAACAGATCAAAAGTAAAAATCAACAACCAAACTGATTTATTTGAGGAAATAATACAAAACAAAGAGTTTAACGTCTTTAATTAAGTTTTCCCAAATAACAAAAACAACAAAAATCAAATCTGAATATTTGAATGTAAAATGACTGAAGTTCAGTTTGTCAGTCTGAGTTTGTGTTACAGTGTGTTATGTTGTGTGACTAACACAAATGAAAAGCTCGTCTTCGGAAGAGGAACCAGATTAAATGTTGAATTCAGTGAGTATTAATTTACTCTTTATGAAGAAACACATTGAATTCATAATTCCAGTTTTTCAGCTCAGCGTCACGTCGAATAATCAGATTTAACTGAAGAGACCGAAGAGCTTCGTTTAAAACAAACTTTAAACTTTATTGACACCTGAAACATCAGAGAATCATTTCAGATAGTTTTTCTGTGACTTGCTGCAGTTTGTGTTGTTGTGCGTCATGTTGTGTGACTTCTGGAGGAGCATATAAGCTTTTCTTTGGAAGTGGAACCAGATTAACGGTTGAACTGAGTGAGTAGCTTTTTAAATTCAGCATCACAAACATGAAGTTTCACTTCAAACAGGAATCGATTGTTTAATTCGTTCGAGTTTTAGTCTGAAATGAATCCGTCGCTGATCATCACCAGCTCTCTCTGATTTACAGTAAATCATTCACATTTGATTCTTTCCATATTTTAATAATCCAGAATTTTAAATGACAGCAGTGAAACACAAACAAACATCTTCAAACACAATTCAGATGAGACAGATTTATTTATGTAAACATTCATTCTACAAACAAACAAACAAACAAAACAGAACATTGACATTTCATCGTCACTGAGCAGCTTATTGTTTGTTTAACTATGAATGAAAGTCTTCGATGTAAAAATCATTTCTTTTAAAGGGAGTTTGGTTGAGTTGGCTCCTGCAGTTTGCGTTGTTGTGCGTCATGTTGTGTGAATCTGGGAGGAGATAAGATCCTTTTTGGAAACGGAACCAGACTGAACGTTCAAACAAGTAAGTTCTGATATAAAATATTATTATTGATTATTAAGAATATTAAAGTCACAGCAGCAGGAAATCGTTTTATTGACACGATGCTGGAGAATTAATACTTTCTATATTTTTTCTAACGAATCCACCAACAATGATATTTTACAGAAAATCTGGATAGTTGAGTTGAAACGTCAGTTTGTCAGTTTGTGTTCTGGGGCTTCATGTTGTGTGACTGAAAGTCAGTTTAAGATCTTCTTTGGAAGTGGAACCAAATTAAACATCGAACTCAGTGAGTATCAGAAGACACAAGTCGATGACTGAAATTCATTTCAGAAACCGACGACCTGAAGGAAGAAAGAAAATTAATGAAATATTGAAGGATAAAAAAGACGTTTGTGTTTCTCTGAATAAGAAACTCAAAGAGCTGAAAGTTAAATTTCAGCTTCGACTCCAAATCCGTTTTTGAAGTTTTGACTGATTCTTCAGAGTAAACTGGAAAAATAAGCAGCTTCCCATTTTCACTGAGTGTCTCCTTCACATTTCTGCGTTACGAAGCCTGTTGTGCGTTTGTGGAGCAGCTCTGTTGGAGGTTTGTGTGCTGAGCTCTCAGACTGTGTGAATGTGAATAAGATCCTCTTTGGAAGCGGCACAACACTTCACGTCAGTGACAGTAAGTCCACTTCTGAAAACCTCTCATGTGCAGTTCAGGTAGGTTTTTCTTCTGAAGTCGACATGAACACTTTTTCTTTATTAGCTGAGACACAACGTTCAGACTTCTGTTGGATTTTTAAGACAGCTGGGCTGAAACAGGCTGTGATGCTGTCCCGGCGGTAAAGCCTTCAGCAGGACTCCCCAGTTAGAACGAAGCTGAAGAGAATTTAGAAACCTGATTCAAAAATGAATCAATCATTTGGAATTCACAGAAAAACTGAGAAATGTAAAGTTTCTTATAAACAGAGATCCAGTTTGACCTTTAACAGTGAAAACTGGATCGTGAGTCGTCCAAATCTGCGTTCCTGTCAGAAACCTGATTGATTCAAGAGCTTCGTTCATTTTATTGATCCAGAAGTTTATGATCAGTGTTCAGTGGTTACATCAGATGTGTTCACCTCATTTATTAATAATAATAATAATAATAATAACAATGAGCTGTAGTCACTCGGAGCCGGGGCAGAGTTTTTGTTGGGCCGTCTTGTGTTGTGTGAATTCAGGAGGATACAGGCTGATCTTCGGCTCGGGCATCAGACTGAACGTTGAAAGCAGTAAGTCCCTAAAAACAAAATCTTCAGGTGAAACGCTTTCAAATGGCGGAGACGACCTTTTAGTCTGAAGTTTGAGTTTTTCTGATCATTCTGGCCTAAAAAAGACTTTTTATTTCAGTCAGTTCAGACAGAAATTTCCTCTTCTTAATAAAATGAGTGTTTAGTTTCTATTTCCTGTCAGAGTTCGTCTGTAATATTGAACAAAATACATCTGAAGACTTCCATTTGATGGAAAAGTTCTCTTCAGACAAACGATTTGAAAGATATTACATATGAATATAACACATCCGATAATATTGTTTAGTCTTTAATATCTCGAGCAGAAACTGTTCAGTCAGGCTGTTGAAGGAGCTCAGTAGTTTTTGTGATGGACAGAAACGCAGTGAGACTCAAACTGGACGCCAGAAACTCGTTTTTGGAGAAGGAATAAAGTTGAATGTTGAGTCCAGTGAGTATGATTTAAACTTTTAAGGTGTCTCTGCTGCATTTAGATGATAGATGGTGGTTATTTATAAACTCCTCTGATTTCAGAAACGTTTGAATCTGAAAGATGAAATATGAAGTCGAAGGAGGCGACTTTTTTCTGCCTCATCCTGCTAATTCATCCATACTTACTGAAAACAGAATAATGCTGCGTGAACAGGCTCATCTAGTTATTGTTCAGCTCAGACTGACTGTGTGACTTCATCTGGAAACTGGAAACTCATTTTTGGAAAAGGAACCAAACTAAACGTGCAGAGCGGTGAGTAAACATTCAGATTCAAACTGGATATCAGGATTCAGAGTTTTAATGATGATTTAAAACTCAGTGACTCAAAAGACCAAACTGCATAAAATGAATATCCTTCAGTTCGACCCCTAAAATGAGCTTCAGTGTGTTCATGTCAGTGTGACGCTTTAACTCTCCTGAACTCATCAAATTAATATCACCTTCAGTTCACGTCCAGTTTTGGAGCTTAAAAACTAAAACTATAAAAGAAACATTTCACTTCTATCCAGCAAACTGCAGCTGAACTCGAAATGAGTCTGATAGTTGTTGAAGTGTCACCTTCAGACAGTGACGTGATTATTGTCGAGGTCCGATCGACTGTGTGACAACGACTGGAAACTATAAAGTCATTTTTGGAAAAGGGACCAAACTAACTGTGGAACACAGTGAGTACAAATCATTTCTGACATCCGTCAAATTCATTAAAGTCGAATGTGAAATCATATTTAAACACTTCAATCAAAATATGAACCAACTTTCCTGAAAAGGAACCAAAATCTTTATTCTGACGATGTTTTTGCAGCAAATTTCAGTTTTTCTTCAGTCACTTTAACATTTAACATCATTTCATCAGTTTGTGTTCATTTTAGCTCTGAACTGTCAACGAATGAAACAGGAGATCAGTTATTGTTGTGAACAGATCTGTTGTTTTGTGACAGCAGACAGCCGTGAGTATCAGGATTTCATTCATCTGATGAAATAAATCAAAGTGATTTCCATGTTGACGTTTTAAAAAAAGTCCACTTTGATTCAACGTTTTGACAAAAACGATATCGTCTCAGAAAACAGACCTGAACTGAATGTGGATGAAAATGAATGAGTTGGGAGACGATGTGATTTCAGACTGGACAGTTTCACTTTTTGTTGTGAGAGGAAACGTTGTGCGACGGGCTCTGAGACATCCAACCGGAAAATCCTGTTTGGGGACGGAGTTAAAGTGACTGTTGAGGCCAGTGAGTATCATGAGAAAAGGTCCTTATTAGGTGGTGAAGGTGAAATAATGATCATATTTAGAAGGTCCCAGATCCTCAAACATTTCTCAGTGACTCTTATTATTCTGTATTTACCAAATAAAAGCAGTTCAGACTTTAATATCTGAGTATGAGGAACTAAACTGACGATTGTCTCCAGTAAGTTCACGTTATGTTTTCTACAACATATTTATTCACTGAAGGGCCTGAAACATTTCTTACTGCTCTTAGTTACATGAAATGATGATCTGATAAATGAAATCTTTCACTTTTTAAAGCACTTTTAAACGGCGTCACGTTCAGCTTGAAGAAAAAGAAACGAGTAATCAGACATATATAATATAATAATAATAATAATAATAACATACACTTATATGTATAAACATTAAGGTACAAAAGTCTTTTCAGCACTGCTCAAACGTTAGCTTAGCATAAGAATGAAATGTTAGTTATTGTCGCGCTCGGCTTCACGGTGCGACTTCTGGAGCAGGAAACAATAAACTCCTGTTTGGAGACGGAATCAAACTGAGAGTGGAAACTTGTGAGTAACAAGAAGACGTCCGTTTACCTGAAGCTTTGAACAAAGAACCCAACTTCAAGTCTACTCAGTTTTCAGATTTATTTGTATAGTGCCAAATCATAACAAAGTTACATAAAGGCTCTTTACATACAGAGCAGGTCTGGATTATTTAAAGACCCAAATTAAAAATCACAAATCAAAGGATCCATTTAAGGCCAATAACACACTTTCCTATTAAAGTGTGTCCAAACTTTTGTCTGGTGGTGTCGGTGATTGATTGTTCATCGACATTCACTCGTGATTTTATTATCCGTGTCGGGAATCTGAATTCTTCTGATCTCTCCTTTGAAAGTGAAGATGAATGTTTTTAATATAAAATCTTATCTGAGTGAAAATTTCACACTTAGTTTGAATTGATAACTTTCTCATCAACTTTCATTTGACTTTTGCTTTCCCTCCTTAAATTCCCGCCTTTCTAACTAAACTAAACTGAACGACATCATTTAATCCTTCTAATGTGCAGTTTAGTATGAATATACTTTTCTTCTTGGCTGTTGATGGTGTAGTTTTTGTTCAGAGCGAGTGGACTGTGTGACGTTATCAGGAAACACAAAGCTGATTTTTGGTGAAGGAACTGCAGTAAAAGTAGAAAACTGTGAGTATTTCAAAAGAAAAGTGAGCCGTGTGTTTTACTAACTGAATGTTTTCTCAGCCTGACGGAGCTCTTTGTCCTCCTTCAGTTGTTGAAGTCAGTAAAATCCAGATGTTTGCTGATGATGTGATTTAATCCACGTCGGGTTAATTTGGGGTTCTTGTTGAGGAAACAAACTTTGTGTGAAAGGAAATTGGAAAACATTTTTTGGAGCTGGCATCGAACTAGAAGTGACGGACAGTAAGTTCACCTGTTTATCGTGTTAAGGTGGAATTTTAGTTTCGTGTTGGTCTGCTGTGATTGTGTAGGAAAAGTAAAAGTTAAATTTGTGTGTTTGTGTTACTGGGTGTCTTTGTGTGTGAATGCATTTGGGAATAAGATGATTTTTGGCTCCGGATCAAAACTGACTGTTGAATCAAGTAAGTGTGAGAAAAAAGTTTAAATATAAAACCTAATTTATATTCAGATTTATTCAAATCTAAAATTAGGTTTCATATTCAAACTACATTAAAGAACTCACAACAGAAAGACGTTTGTCATTCAGATGAAGGAGTTTCATTTTTGAAATCCAGATTCAGTTGGATGATCTTGTTTGGACTTTGTGAGGAAGCGGTCCAGGTTTCTGGTTTCTGGTTTCTGGTCTCGGGGTTTTGGTACTTCGGCGTCTTACTGTGTGAATAATTATGGTGGAAACTCAAAACTCGTCTTCGGTTCTGGAACAAAACTGAGCGTAGAATCAAGTAAGTGCTTTTGTTCATTTAAGAGATTCGATATCTGAAGTTCGATTTTTCGAGCTGAATCTGTGAATTTGGATGAAAGCTGCCAACGAGAACCTTTTCTGATATTTCATTTTGTCTGTAACACAGTCGCTGTTCCTTTTATTTCATTTTCTTGGTGGTCAGTTTGTGTAGTCGGGTTTGTTGTTGTGTGACTGACTACTCTGGAAACAAACTCATCTTTGGTTCAGGAACAAAACTGACGGTTGAATCGAGTAAGTCACTGAATTTATTTGGAAGTCATTATTTGGTATCTTTATTTTTTCCATCCGGTTGAATTAAAAAAAAAAACAACCAAGTTAACGAGAGACCAAAATATCTAATTAGTGAGATATTAGATTTATAATTAATTGTATTTGAATCTTCCTGGTCAGGCTTAAATTAACATTTCAGTCAAATATTGCGATTCTCAGCTTCAAACTATTTCATTTTTACAAATTACATTTGAAGGATGAATAAAGAAAAAAAAAACTTCATTAGAAGTCAGATATAATACACAAATAAGGGCTGTATGAGGAACCAGAGAGCGTCGTTATTGTTCAGAGACGTTCCACCGTGTGACTTCGTCTTCAGCAGCAAGTCTGAAGCTCATTTTTGGAAAAGGGACAAAACTAACGATCCAGAGCAGTGAGTATTAAAAATGATCCATTTCTCATATTCTCAAACTGCAGAATTCATCAGGAGGAAAACTTTCAAATCACAACAGAGTTCCATGAAGACCAAACTGAGTTCTGAAGAGATCCAGAAAACGGCGTCATTCAGATTGGCTCATTCAATCTTTAAGATTTTTGGTGCTTTATTGTTTGAAGTGATGAAGCTGAAGAACTCACAAATGTTCAATATGAAATGGGGAACAAAAGTATTTTCTGTTTCAAAATATTTAACAAATTCATCTCTGAGGTGAAGTTTGTGAATCAGTATTTCATGTTCGGAGCTTCAGGTTCAAACCGGAGAATTGTACCAAAGTGAGTAGAACCAAACATTCCATAAACAAAGTGGGTTCCAGTTTCTGTATTTTGTCATGATAGATTTATTCTTTGTCCTCGTTCTGGACAGCTGAGACGTCTCTGCTGCGTTCTCTGTGAAACTGGTGATACAGAATTTAAACAGACTTTAAAATAGTTCATTTCAGAATCATGAAACTCTGTTTGGACCTTCAGTTTATCGGGACACGCTCCGAATCCTCAAATGATCTGCCACCTAAATATGATTGTGAAACTCCAGATGTTTTTGTTGAGCCTGTGCTTGTTGTGTGAATGAGGGAGTGAAGTTCGTCTTCGGCAGCGGAACGACTCTGAACGTAGAAAGAAGTAAGAAAAGTCATTTAATTTCAGCTTAACGGCATCATGAGGCTGTCGAATAGATCCAGGTGAAATCATTTCCTGTTTCATATCGTCACAGTTCATTTTAGTCTAAAGAACTTTGAGCGTATAAACAGCGGAGGCATCTTTATCCTGATTTTGATCTCAGCACATTTAAAGAAATTAGTTTCCATGATTTCATATAATTCAACATGTCTGTCTGATGGCTGCTGTGTCGTCTGAAATAGTTTATTAGATTCTGGTTTTGGTGTCCGAACTGAACTGAGGTCAGTTTCTGTAGTTGTTGCTCTCACAGTGTGACTCAGTCTGGACTTAAATTCATCTTCGGTTTTGGCACCAAACTGACAGTCGAATCCAGTAAGTTTGTGTTTTTGGTCAATAATTCTGCAGCTTTTCTGACTTAGTTTGTTCATTTTTGTCGAATTAGCTGTCAGAATTCATGAAAGTTCGAGTTTTGAAATGAAACAGAAATAACGACGTTCACAACATTCAGCTGTTAAACTGATGAAGTTGGTTTAAGATGAACAGAAAACGTTAAAACGATGTTTGACAGTTTAATTCAATTTAAACCCTCGGCGTTTATTTTAACAGCTAATCATCTCCTTCAGTTTGTCATTTCACTTCATTCATTCTGCGTCTTTAGAACCAACTGAGTTCGTTTCCTCATAAAAAAGATCAAACTCAAAACAGAGAGCTGAGTTTTTGGTTTTCGGTGGATCGTAGTGTGACTGACACTGGAACCAGAAAAATCCACTTTGGTGGAGGAACTGAGTTATTTATTGAAGCCAGTGAGTTTATTTTTTTATTTTTTTATCTCAAACTAACCGAACTTTCTCTTTAAACCTTCAAACTGCCTTCATACTTTCATAGATTTATGATATAATTCCTTTTCTTCAGTTTGTCTGCTTGTCAACGAACAAGAAAGTTCATTCTTTAGAAAATCAGAAATCAGTTTAAAGTTTTCATCAGAACACACAAAAAGCCTTTTTTTAATCTTCATATGCAAATTCAGTGTAAAGTTTCTGTCTGTTTGTTAGGAAGTTATTGTTCAGCGTTTCTAAACTGTGTGACTTCGGGTGGTTACCAAAAACTCCAGTTTGGATCTGGAATTAAACTCATCGTCCACGATGGTGAGTGAAAACTTTATTTAAACTGATTCATCAACAGAAACAAACCTTTAAAGGTTTAAAGTTAATATATGGCCTCCATTTTATTCTTCAGAATCTTCTCAGAAAATAAACTAGTTTTCATGAAGTCATCATAAAAGTTTATTTATAAGTTGATTATAAAAGTGAAATGAGGAGGAAAGTTGATCCAGTTGCTCAGAGATTCTGTGATGAGACGTTTCAGTGTGTGAATGACGGAACCGGGAGGCTGAAGTTTGGCCCGGGAACAAAACTTCACGTAGAAAACAGTAAGACGATAAAACATTCAACATGAAGACATTTCATTTTATTATTTCTACAGCTGTAAACATCTAAAAGAACCAAAGTGACAAACTGGACAAACAGAATCGTGATTAAAAAAATAGATGAAACGATTAATTTCACAGTAAAAGTGTTTTAAATCAGACGTCGTCAGTCAATTCTGTCTTTTCTGGAAAAAATACCAGATAATGAAAACGTCATAGTGGATTCATTCGTATCTTCCATCATGTTACTGAATTTAATGAGTTCACATTCGTCCAAACTCAAACGTACAGACAGAAGGAAAGATGTGGAGTTTTGGTTCCTCCGTTCTGAACTGTGTGACTGGATCCGGATTACAGAAGCTCCAGTTTGGATCTGGAGTCAAACTCTTCGTCCACAACAGTGAGTCGGGTGTTTGTGTTTGATAAAAACCAACATATCTCCCATTTTAACGCTTTCGGACTGATGAGAGATTCTTCTCACCTTCACGATGTTTTTGCTGTAAATATAAATATTCACTTTGGGATCTCCAAAGATCAAACTGTGAGACAGCAATCGGTTCCTAAAAGCTCCAGTTTGGATTTGGAGTCAAACTCTTGAGTTCGACACGGCGCCGCTGACTTCCACTTTTAGAGCAGGATTTTTAGAGATTTGTTAGTTTCAACACTTCTTCTTTGTGCTTCTTCTTTCGCAGTGATGTCGACTTGAAAAGAGTTTGGAGGGTTAAATAAAGAGTCTGTGCTCATCAGTCCAACAGAATTATACTGAAAACAAAACTGACAGCTCAAACCGGCAACTTCTAAAAACATCTAAAGTTTATTTGTGACCTGAATATTATTTCTTCAGCGTTCATTTTCTTCTGCTGCAGGTTTAAATTCTGATCTTCAGTTTCATTGAAGCAGTCAACTTTAAACAAATGTCGTTATCTTTGATAAAGCTTTAGGTTTTTGAGCAGACGGCAGCTGCGGTGTGAATGATGCTGCACGTAAACTCGTCTTTGGGAGAGGAACCAAAGTCTTCGTACAGTCCAGTAAGAACCGAATCCGTTTTTTTTTAAAACTTATTTCAGTTTCTTTAGCACAAAAAGAGAAAAACATCTTGAAATGAACCAAAACGTCAGCCAGCAAAGAAACAGCTCCAGAATTCAGCTGCAGATCGACGATCAGACAAGTGACATCAGTAACATTCATTATATAATAATAATAATGAACCTGCAGCTCTTTAGACCGAACTAAGAAACATTGAGCCGCTCAGTAAACGTAAAACTAACTGGGATAAAGTGACAAAGTTCAAATGGACACAGTTGATGATGTTTATTGATACAGAAGGAACCAGACTGATGATCAATAAACTGAGTCGGCTGTGATTAAATATTCACCTTCACACAAACACACAACAGACAGAAAGGTGACGAACAGTTCTTGTTGAAGCTTCGTCTGATGTGTGACTCAGTCTGGACTCCAGGTGATCCGGTTCGGATCGGGGACTCGAGTCTCAGTGGAAATGAGTGAGTCAGTTCAGATGATCAGTTTGATTTATTAATGTTGTTGAAATAGTCACACGGTCACGTGACCTTTTTCGCCTCATTATTAGACTTTATATTCTATAAACTATAGAAATATAAACTAGTTCATATTGTTTTATCACAGAACTTGAATCGTATTCGATTTCAATGCAGCTTCATCACATACAAGAAAAACACAACTGTCATGTTCAGAACACACTAACGCACAACTGCCACGTGTTAATTAACACTCAGTAGCATCTTGGTGGTCCAGGTTCAGGTCCAATAGATCCGGCTCAGACCACCTGATGGTTTTTGTTCTGGGGTGGGTTACAGTGTGAATGTCGGAAACAAGCTCCTGTTTGGAAATGGGATTAAACTCCAAGTCCAGACTGGTGAGTCGGTTCATATCGATGTTTTCATGATGTTGGTACAAACCTACAAATCTAAAACTAAAATATGGACAATTTAGATTTTACAAACGTTACTAAAAGATTAGATTCAACAGATGCAGCCAACGAAACGCAGTTAGTATCCAACCAGAAGTGCAGCAGCAGCGCGAGAATAAATGTAATTACATTCAAAGTTTAAATGGAAAGAACAATATCAAAATGAGGAATGTCATGTTTTCAAAGTGATTACTCTTATGAGTTATTGTCAGTGATGATCTGAGACTCAGTCTTTATTAGTGATGATAATAATAATAAAGAACACACGATCAGTTTAAATCATTCAAACACGAGTCAGTAAAAACAAAAACACGTTCACATTATTTTAGTTCATCAAAGTCAAATTTCTGATCTGAAAGAAATCAGCAACAAACTTGATAATCACTGTGAATCTACAGAACATGTAGATTTATGGAGTTTATTAAGAGACAAACGGAGGTCAGTGAGCAGTGAATGAAGAAGCTCCAGCAGTTTTTGGAAGCTGCTAACTTAGTGTGTGAAGCTTAACAACTTCAGACTCCTGTTTGGATCCGGAGTCCAGCTCAGTGTGTCGACACGTAAGAAGATTTTTCTGGTTTTTACTGTTTGTGTTTTCACATTCTATAAAAGTTAAAGACTGTAATGTTTGAAGAGTAGCTTTAAATTTAAAGGTATCAGGATTCAGTGTTTCAGGTTTCAGGTTTTGAAGTTTTAAATTGATGTAAAAAATTTGATATTTGAAGGATGGATTGTCAAAGACAGGATTGCTGTCCCACAAAACAACATGTTGACATTCATAGATGTTCAGATTTCCATCACTTATCATTGAATTATTAAGGCGGTTCGAGTTCATGACGTTTTTCTGAATTAAAACAACACACAATAAAATAAAGCTAACATGTTGACACGTTGAAATGGAGCATAAATCAGTCTGATTCAGATAAAACTGTAATAATCTACATTAACACAACAGCAGAACACAAAAACACCTACACTTAATTTAATATCATCATTATCATGAAAATTATAACACAAAACTTGTAATCAACAAAAATAAGTTTTTGTAACGGCTTCAGCTTCTGTGTGAACAACGCTAACAACAAAATCCAGTTTGGATCTGGACTCAGAGTGACTGTTCTGTCACGTAAGTCTTATTCAACGACACAAATTCAGATGTAATAATTTATATGAACAACAGGAAGTTTAGTTTTTGTCCAAAACTGGTTTTACCAAAATAAAATAGATCACACACATCTGTTGTTGTATCGTCACCAAACGATGACGTTGATGTTTTACCATTTAAATGTTAACCATCAGTTTACGTGTTCGTAATATTTTACAGAAAAAACAACAACAACAACAAAAAAGGAGTGTGTAGTTAGAAAGCTTTTCATGTTTGTTGTGTGTCTGTTTTACTTAAACTTACTGATTAAATCATCATGAATACATTTTATTTCATAAAATAAGAGAAAAGCAGATTTGAAGTTCATGGCAAATTAAAAATATAGTATATATATATATATATATATATATATATATTTATATAAAATATAAAAATGTAAATATCAACTACATTTAAAATGAGACATTGAGAATGAAAATGATTCATGACGTCGTCGTCTTCATCTTCAACTTCTTCTAGTTTAATTTGATCCAGAAAAAAGAGCCCAACAGTGAAGAAATGATCCCATTCAGGTGAAATCTGGACAAATTATTAATACCATGATGGACTTCTAGATTCAAGTGAAAGTCCAGTTTTCCATCTTGTTTTATGAAAAAGTAAAATGAATCCCAGTGGTTCTTGTAATTACACAATCTATTGTGTGAATTACAACGCCAACAAAATCCTGTTTGGATCAGGATCGAATGTCCTCATCGTGTCGAGTAAGTTATTACGTTTAGAAATGTCCTCTTTAAGTGTTGACAGAAAAGCACTCAATACTTTAACTTCACATTGAAAGCGATCAAATTTGGACCGAAGTGAAATTAATACAAGGTGTGATATTTTAGATAAATAAACACAAATAGAAATATGTTGACAGAAGCAGAGTCCTCCGTTTTTAAACTTATTGTTGCCGTGTTTTCGGCAGCTGGATGAAAAATGTTTTTGACAAACTGAAATGACAGTAAATTTTCATTTTTTAGCTTGTAAGTGTTTTGGCGCAGCAGAGTTTCTGACTGTGGTTGAATCACGGTGTGTCTCTGACCCCCCGGTCACTCTGGAAATGTGGACTTTTGTTCTGAGCTGTCGTCCTCTTTGTGTTTTTCAGGTGCTGATTTTGAGCCATTGTACTACGAGCTTGAACACAACAGGACCAAAGCCTGTCTGGCCACCGGCTTCAGCAAACACAACGCAACCAAAAATGGGCCGTCCTTCTTCGGAGGAGTGGCGCCTTCTCGGCCGTTAAAAAGGTCATCGGACGGCTCGTTAGATGACGCTCTGTACAGCAGCGTTGTCCTGTCCTCTGAATACAGAGGGGAACAGTGTGAGACAGGTCAGTGTGAGACCTTCACTGTAAATCCGACACTCTGAAGGTGGTCTGTTTGGTTTACAGCAGAGAGGAGAAGTTCTCCAGATCAGGTATAAATATATAAAAAACCTTTTCCGTGTCTTCCAGGTGACCAACCCACCAAACCGTGTGGAGACTTCCTGGAAAAAGGTTTGTCCTCCGTCTCATTCAAACCTTCGAACAGAGACAGAGTTCGGTCTGGGCTGCGGCTCATGTTGGTCGTTTGGTCGTTTCAGATCCGACAGTGAACGCCGTCTCTCTGACCATCCTGGGCCTCCGGCTGCTCTTCATCAAGACCATCGTCTTCAACGTCCTGATTACTCTGCGCTTCTGGATGAGTCAATGTGAGTAAAGCCGACAAAGCTTCAATTAGACAGGAACTTTACATTTCCTCTTAGTTTCATCTAAGTCCAGATCAACAAATCACAACTCTAACGTGTCGTTTCACAACAACAAACATTCAGAAACATGAATATCGTCCTTCCTTCACTGATCTTATATTTTCCTCCCGCTTCCTGTCTCTCTACACTTCTGTCAAAATAAAGGAGATATGGGAAAATAAGCAGGTCTTCTGGATTTGACTGCAGTTTTATAGAATGAATCCTCAGAATCATTTTTCAGCTTAAAAGCCCTCCAGTGTTTAGGGAACATTTACTGTTGTTAGAAAAAAACAAATGACCAAAAATCAGTTTGTTTGGAAATTGTTCACGGTTGGTCGTCTATCGTCATCAGGGCCGTACACAGACAGTGGTGTGTGTGTGGGGGGGGGGACATTTAATTCATTAAATGAAGTCAATAAACTCAATGACGCTCCTGTCTCCAAAGACACGTTTAAAAAAGGACAAAAGGGGCGGAGCTTGAGCCCCACCTGAGGTCTGCCTGCACCTGCCTCAACATCATCAGCATCATCTTCATCTTCATCAGATGACACAACAGTCCTGGTTCCACGTGAACTTTAGGACACTTTAGGGGACAAATTTGTCTTTATGGACGTAATTTCTGATTTGATGAAGAATTTTATGAATTTGATCTAAAGAGGCGGGAAGAACCAGGAGAAGGTCGAATCCTTTGAAGGTTTCAGCCAACAGTTTTACAAACGGACTGATTTTGTTTCTGTGTTTAATAAGAATAAAAAAGGAAGCTTCACCACAGAGCACAGCTGCTCAAAAAGTTTTAGGAACACTCAGTAACTTTGGATGAGTGTGACATTTTTAAAATGTTGAATCTCACAAAGATTCTGAGAAAAAAGGTTTAATTTCTTGTGTTTATTTCAGAATTCTTCTTTCTTTTCAGTCTCTAAATTATTTGAACTTCACTTTGTTTCCGATGTTGAATCACATCTCTGGTGACTGAACGTTGATTTGATGTGTTTTGTGTGTTTTGTCTTTCAGGAGCTCAGACCTTCAGCTCAGCTCCACGTCGGCTTCATTTATAAACCTGTATAAATATAAAATCAGCTGTTTGTTAATATCCTGCTGTTTCCTGTAGTCATGTGTTTTATTACTGTTTGTTCTTTTGTCTGTGATGTTTAATGAATTCTGATCGTCTCCAACAAACATCCAAATAAAAACCAAAAAGAAACTGAATCTTTCTGTTTATTGACTTTGTCCCCGTTGTGTCTGTAAGATAATATGTAGAAATGAAAGTGATGACACTGAAAGAAATAATAAAACGATAATGAAAAAATATTTTATGTTTCAATGTTCAGAAGAATTCAGTATTTTATCGAGTCGAGTTAACTGAGTTTTCACTTCCTTTTAAACTTCAACTAAAATCACAATGTTGTGTTAACACCAACCACAGACACACAACAGTCCACACAATAAACAATCCATCTATTTCATCAACACGTCTGAGGCCTGAAGAGTCCAGGTCCTGGTCTGGAACTGGATCTGAGGAAAGGCAGCAAGCTGCAGAGCGTGAAAGAGAAAAACGACAATCAGACTTCATTTGTCTGGAACTTTTCATACAAACAATGAAACACACAAGTGCTTTACAGAACAAAGCACAACAACAAGAGGAAGTGAAGAAACACCAACGAAAAAAAATCAAAGAACGACAGAAAAAAAATTATGAATTAAAAACATTTTGACAGAAAGAATAAAACCAGAACGAGAGCCAGGTGTGTGTGTGTGGGGGGGGGGGGTCTGGTCTGGTTCAGTCTGGTCTGGTCTGGTTCAGTCTGGTTCAGTCTGGTTCAGTCTGGTTCAGTCTGGTCTGGTCTGATCCGGTCTGGTCTGGTCTGGTCTGGTCTGGTCTGGTCTGGTCTGGTTCAGTCTGGTTCAGTCTGGTTCGGTCTGGTCTGGTTCAGTCTGGTCTGGTCTGGTCTGGTTCAGTCTGGTTCAGTCTGGTTCGGTCTGGTCTGGTTCAGTCTGGTTCAGTCTGGTTCGGTCTGGTCTGGTTCAGTCTGGTCTGGTCTGGTCTGGTTCAGTCTGGTTCAGTCTGGTCTGGTCTGGTCTGGTCTGGTCTGGTTCAGTCTGGTTCGGTCTGGTCTGGTTCAGTCTGGTCTGGTCTGGTCTGGTCTGGTTCAGTCTGGTTCAGTCTGGTCTGGTCTGGTCTGGTCTGGTCTGGTCTGGTCTGGTTCAGTCTGGTCTGGTCTGGTCTGGTTCAGTCTGGTCTGGTCTGGTTCAGTCTGGTTCAGTCTGGTTCAGTCTGGTCTGGTCTGGTCTGGTCTGGTTCAGTCTGGTTCAGTCTGGTCTGGTCTGATCTGGTCTGGTTCGGTCTAGTCTGGTTCAGTCTGGTTCAGTCTGGTCTGGTCTGGTCTGGTCTGGTTCAGTCTGGTTCAGTCTGGTCTGGTCTGATCTGGTCTGGTTCGGTCTGGTCTGGTTCAGTCTGGTTCAGTCTGGTTCAGTCTGGTCTGGTCTGGTCTGGTCTGGTTCAGTCTGGTTCAGTCTGGTCTGGTCTGGTCTGGTCTGGTCTGGTTCAGTCTGGTTCAGTCTGGTTCAGTCTGGTCTGGTCTGGTCTGGTCTGGTTCAGTCTGGTTCAGTCTGGTCTGGTCTGGTCTGGTCTGGTCTGGTCTGGTCTGGTTCAGTCTGGTCTGGTCTGGTCTGGTTCAGTCTGGTTCAGTCTGGTCTGGTCTGGTCTGGTCTGGTCTGGTTCAGTCTGGTCTGGTCTGGTCTGGTTCAGTCTGGTCTGGTCTGGTTCAGTCTGGTTCAGTCTGGTTCAGTCTGGTCTGGTCTGATCTGGTCTGGTTCGGTCTGGTCTGGTTCAGTCTGGTCTAAAGATGAAATGTTGATGTGTTTTTGTCGGTCAGTTCAGATCTGAAGGATCCAGGAGGCCTCCGTCCTGGGTTAGGGTGACCCCACCCTCACTGTCCTGTCTTTATAGAAGTGTTCCGGCAGGTCGCTTTGGAAACAGTTTATATACTTTATGAAGTTTATGGAACATACGGAACAAAGTTTGAACATATTTCCTCCGGCAGAGGCCCGTTCTCTGTCAGCGGCCCGTCCTTCAGTGATTTGTACAAACAGAAGTCTCTCTCTAATAAACACCTCTTTTTTCCTCCTGAAAAACAAACAAACAACCAAGCAAGCAACCAAACAAACAAACAAACAAAAACAGGAAGTGCCACCCCTGACTGTAGCTACCTTCACTAAGACACCTGATAGCTCCCAGCTGATGTGCCGGCAGCCGTCTGTGTTCAGTCAGTAAAGGCCTCCTCTGTAATGTCAGCCTTCCCTCTAACAACGGCCCGGTGCAGTCTGCACTTCATTCATTCATTCATTCATTCATCCATCTTCTACCTCTGATCCGTTTCCGGGTCACGGGGGGTTCTGGAGGGCGGGGTCACCCTGGACAGGTCTCCAGTCCATCACAGAGACAGACAGACCTACGGACAGTTTAGAGTCACCAATGAACCCAAACATCCACACAGAAAGGCCCCAGGCCGGGAACCGAACCCAGGACCTCCTTGTTGTGGGGAAACAGAGCTAAACACTGTGACACCGCGCTGCCCTCCATAAACTTCATAATATATATAAATCATTTCCTAAACAGCTCCTCACTACTATAAAATATATGTAAAATAAAACTCCCACATCTTCGGTCCATGTGTGGGACGAGTTGAGCGTCTCTGACTCTTCTTGTTGCTGTTTCTTCGTTCCTTCGGTGAGTTTATAGTATGTGGACGGTCCTGCCCGCTGTGCTTTTGTTCTGGTCGTGTCGTTGGTGTGGAACATTCATCTGTTCCTGCTTAAACCAGTTCCCAGTTTGTTGTGGGACTCATCTGGACCTGATAGATACTTTTGACCGAGCGGGGCTGAAGCAGGTTGTCCTGCAGAGGAAGAGCAGCCCCAGACATGCTGCTTCAACATGGATCTCCTCCAGGTTCAGGTTTTTTACAGTGTTACTGTTATTTGCAGATGTGGTTCACGGTCTGTTCAGGTCATCAAGATGAAGCTGTGTAGCTGATGAGCTGTAACTGTGGGGGTGTTTGTATCTGTGATCTGATTGGCTGCTGCTGCTGCTGGAAAATCTTTCACATCGCCGTTTCCACAGGATGTGGTCACCTGATGTGATCAAGCTGCATGAAGACGCCTGCGTCACAGATGAAGGCGGAGGTGGTTAGTGCCTCAAAGCCTGCTGGGACAGGATGTGGGCGCAGGGGGGCGGGGAAATGGAGGTCAGGTGGTATCGGGGTGAAGATCATCAGGTGTGGCCTCGGCGTGAGAAAACAGATCAGACTCCTAAATATAAAGCGTCAGTGAAGCAGGTCGGGCTGCTCATCTGTCATAAATCACACAGCTGCTCAGCTCAAATATTACGAAGTTCACTTCCTGTGGGCCCCACGGCTTTTCTCCTGTTAGCGACTTTATACTTCGTATGAGAGCCAAACACAACCAGATGAAAAATAAATCTTTTCCTAATGAGACAGTGACTCTTCTAACTTGTTCATTTCTTTTTTTTTATGAATTTAAAATATGTTTCCTTTTTCATTTTCACGGAACAAAATGTTGGAGTTTCATCATCTGGATTTGAATTTCTGAATCTTCGTCCTGATGATCAGTGAAACTTGTTCCAACTTTTCAGCAAATAAGAAAAAAGGCCGGATGAATCTTTATTAATCAGCCGATCGTCCCCCCAGATTCACTCTGAGTCGGTTGGTTTTGAATCATTTCTTCTTCATTTACTTCACCTGAGGAGTAAAAGGAAATGCAACAGAGATAAATATACTTTAAATGATATTTATTTAGAATATAACTTTGGATAATTGTATTATTTTGGTCAGAGGTGGATTATGAACTGAAGATCCTTAAACAGACTCTGACTTAGAAACCTGCTTCAACTAAATTAGGTGTCAGTCAAGAGAAGCAGGATATTTATTAAACTGCTCTGATTGTTTTTAATGAATGTATCAAATTTCTAATCTGCTAAAAATATTTCTCAGTAATGAAATCAGAAACAAACAAACCTCAAAAAAGTCCCGTCTTCATGACGCTCGGTCACGATGTGATTCACATTTAACGATCTGTGTTTCACATTTACACACAAGTATCAGTGTGTGAACTCACTTTTTTTCCTTCTTGTCTGCTTTTATTATGATTATTATTTTTCCTCCCTCGTCCGTCAGTTTCTGGTCTTCATCACTGCTCCTGTCTGGTTGTGGTGATGAGTCCTATGGGCTGACTTTGACATGGTGATAAAAACTATTATTATGTTCTCATTAACATTTTTTAATTATTCATCTAATGCTGGCTGTTGCTGTATCCAATTTCAACGACATTGTCCTGAAGAGTTTAATCTTTCATTGACTGGTTTTGTATTTTAAAGTCTGGAGTCACTTCACTGTGTCGGTGGGTTTCAGGTTCAGCCGGTTGTAGTTTGGATGACGGGCTGAATTGTGGGGGGTCGTGTTGGAAACTGCTGCTCCTGATGGTTTTCTGTCTTTTCACGTTAACTTGAAATGTTTCAGATGCTCGGCGGCTCCACACTTCCTGTGTGGCCCCTGGGGCCTCTATTCATTATATCTGGGGACAATAAACTGACCAGGACCAGGCCACCCAGAACTGAGAGAGTCCTCTTCACCGGGCTGGTCTCTGTTTCTGCAAAGTGTTGATGATCACACGGTTCATTTTTCTGTCTGACCAACGTGACGTCCTGCTGTCTCTACGATCACGTGACGTTCCTCTTATTGTCCCGTAGAAATGTTTAAAAATCCTCATCTCTGTCATGATGAAGGTTTGACCTTGTTTTGCTGTCGGCCCTGTGTGACCTTTGTGAACAAACACTGTTTGTTTGTTGCTTTCTGCAGCTTCACCACCAACAGGAAGAGGAAGCAGCAGAACGAGCACGAGGCTGAGAAGCAAACAGGAAATAACGAGGCGGCAGAAGCGTGAGGTTTCAGGTCAGGTCAAACATCCGTCAGCAGACAACCTCAGAATGTTTCCAACCAAAGTTTCAGAGAAAACCTGCAGCTGAAATGAACAATATGAACAGTGAAATAACAGACTCATTCAACACTATGGCACAAATACATGAACATGTAGAAGCATAACAAACAACATTTATCATTTAACAGCAGAATGCAAAATAAAAGAAAAGTCTTCATTAATGTTCATTCATCTGTTCATACAACAGTTTCCTGATGAGCCCACAGTTAACAAATACAGGCAAATATAAATTATATTATATTATTACCAGTTTTGTGTTAAAACCAACAAACATCTTTCGTTTTAAGAATAATGAGAATTATTGGCTACAAAACTTTCAGTGGAACAGAGAGACTCAGATATATTGACGTGTCCACATAGTTTTGATCACATAATAAATCATACTATGAGAATAACTAGACATTTTCAACTTAGTCTTCATTCTTCATTCCCAAAGATGTCAAAGGTCAGAGGTCAGGTTCTGAAGCTGGGAGGGGCTTCCTGGTCTTGCTCAGGGACACTTCAGGATCATTCCCACCAATCTGACTGATCGAACACGAGTCCCAGTTTTACAGCAGAGGAACAGAGCCGGATTCAAGCTGCAGCTGAAGTTTATCAATCATTTCAATCATTTAACCAAGATCAGATATTACGGGTTTGGATCAGAGGACATGGACTGAAGATCTCTGCTGTGGGACTATAACATTTTATTTGGCTCTTCAGGGAAATCATTTCTTGCTACTATAAACTCCCTTCTGACTTATCAGACGTGACCGTCTTCACCATGTGTTCCTCGGGCTGTCGGCCAAGGCCCGGTTTACTCCCTCAGTCAGCTGGGTTAAACAGGATCTGGGCCCACACTGACCCAACCTTTGGATCAGGTTCTGGTGTGCAGGTGTCATTAGTTAGGAGTCATGTGTCCTGTAGGTGGAGCCCTCCAGGCTTCCTGGGTTGTCATGTGACATGAACGCCATCCTGTGGCTTCGCTCATGAAGTGCCTCAAAGAGCAACACATCCTGAATAACGAGGGTTGTTTGTGCTGCTGAATGAACTTGATTTCATCATCCTCACAGAGACAGGAGTTATTCAACGGTTCCTCCAGGACCAGCTTTTCTATGTTTTTATGAACAGTTTAGATCCTTTAGCTCCAGCCAGATCCAGAAAAACTGAGACTTCAGATATTTTATCAGTTTCTAGCTGCTCTATGTTGGCTGCTATCTTCTCCTCCTCTGTCAAAGTGGACTGGAGCTGGACTGCTGTTTGGGAGGGTTAGGGTTAGGGGTTAGGGTGTGACAGTGATCCGGACTGCTTGACAGTTAAAATGAGTTTGGATCATTAAACCAGCCGCATGTTGTAGAAACTCACTGTCCTCTTCATTTTGTGTGAAGGTGGCTCCAACCAAACAGGAGCCATTTTAAGACAGACTTTAAAACTGCCGCACATTCAACACTCAACATGGAGGTCAAACTTCAGCTTCTCTGCATCCCACAATTCACTGGGAAGACCTCTCTGTCTGTCTGTCTGTCTGTCTGACTGACTGACTGACTGACTGACTGTCTGTCTGTCTGTCTATCTGTCTGTCTGTCAGTCTGTCTGTCTGTCTGTCTGTCTGTCTGTCTGTCTGTCTGTCTGTCTGACTGACTGACTGTCTGTCTGTCTGTCTGTCTGTCTGTCTGTCTATCTGTCTGTCTGTCTGTCTGTCTATCTGTCTGTCTGTCAGTCTGTCTGACTGACTTACTGTCTGTCTGTCTGTCTGTCTGTCTATCTGTCTGCCTGCCTGTCTGTCTCTCAGTTTGTCTGTCTGCCTGCCTGCCTGCCTCTCTGTCTGTCTGTCTGTCTGTCTGTCTGCCTGCCTGTCTGTCTGTCTGTCTGCCTGCCTGCCTGCCTGCCTGCCTGTCTGTCTCTCAGTTTGTCTGTCTGCCTGCCTGCCTCTCTGTCTGTCTGTCTGTCTGTCTGTCTGTCTGCCTGCCTGCCTGCCTGCCTGCTTGTCTGTCTCTCAGTTTGTCTGTCTGCCTGCCTGCCTCTCTGTCTGTCTGTCTGTCTGTCTGTCTGCCTGCCTGCCTGCCTGCCTGCCTGCCTGTCTGTCTCTCAGTTTGTCTGTCTGCCTGCCTGCCTCTCTGTCTGTCTGTCTGTCTGTCTGTCTGCCTGCCTGCCTCTCTGTCTGTCTGTCTGTCTGTCTGTCTGCCTGCCTGCCTCTCTGCCTGCCTGTCTGTCTCTCAGTTTGTCTGTCTGCCTGTCTGTCTGGCCGCTTACTGAAGGTCAGAGGTCAGTTTGAGAAGGTGAACCCAGTTTTTATTTGTGTCTACGCTCCAACTGATGGAGCAGAAAGAACGGCAGTGTGGGGGGGTTTATGTGACGTCATCAGGAGCTTTTTGTTTTTAGGGGCTGATTTTAACTGCACTGAGAATCCAGCACTGGACGGGAACCACCATGAGCATCATCCTGCCTCATCACACAGACAGACAGCTGACCGGAGCACACGAGCTGTCGGATGTGTGGAGGACCTTCCACAGCTGGAGTCACTGCAGGGACAGCAGGAGATCTCTGACCCGGTTAGACCGGCTGTACTGTTTCAGGCAGCTGTCACATCACTGCAGGAGGGTTCTCCGATCACTGCCTTGTTTTTAGCGCTTTATTAAAAATGTGCGTCTGCAGAGCGCCTACTGGCATTTTAACAGGGCCTTACTCCATAACTAAGAATTTACAGCTGCATTTGAGTGTTTTTGGGGCAAGATTTCAAAAATATACAGCAGTGGTGGGACTTTGGAAAATCCCAGGTCAAGCAATGATGTCAGCAGCTCACTGACAATGTCACCAGAGACTGAACCAGATCCCTGAAGGAGCTGGAGACTCAGGTGGTAGAACTGCAGGTTTAGCAGACTCTACAGGAGATGGGGGGCATTTGCACTCCCTCAAATCTAAAAAGTCGGCTCTGGCCAACCTGCTGGGCACCGCAGCTCAGGGAGCTCTGCTCAGGTCACGGTGTCTCAACATCTCACAGACGGACGTCCCCTCCAAGTTCTTCTTCAGCTTGGAGAGAAGGAACGGACAAAGGAAGGTGGTGCACTCTGAGATCTGGCAGCGGCTCTCTGGTCTCAGATTCTGCTGGGATCAGGAGGCCAGCTACTACAGGCTGGACCTCGGCCGGATGCTCCTGATGGACCGGCTGCCTGGCTGGGTCAGTTACTGAGACGGTGTTCGCTGCTAAACGACTTCCATGACGGTGGACTGCTGCCAAACTGCTACCAGTTTCTTTCTCTGGGCCTTCCTCTGTGGAGTCTCCAGGTCTGAGTGGTTGATGGTCTGTCTGTCTCTGTGATGGACTGGAGACCTGTCCAGGGTGACCCCGCCCTCACCCAGAGTGAGCTGGGATTGGCTCCAGAACCCCCGTGACGTCATGGCATATACGTGAAATGATTGGCTGATACACTCAGGAGCTGCGTCATCCTCTGTCAATCAATCGATCGGACATGACGGAGTTTAACCGGAAAGACCGGGAAGACCGGGAAAACCGGAAAGACCGGGGAGACCGGGGAGACCGGAGGGACCGGAGGGACCGGAGTCAGGGGCGGAGGAGGACACCGTAAACCGGAAGTTGGTGAATTTTACTTACTTTTAGCTTTGAATTTTGGCGCTAATTAGCATAGGCTAACTCGGCTAACTCGGCTAGCTAAGGTGAACCGGACTGAGGTGGATCCTGGTCTGATCCGGTTCTCATTGTCGTGTACCTGGTTTAGCGTTGAAGACAAAGGTGTAATGAATCTGTAAAGTGTAAATAAAGACTTTATTAGAGTTTGGATGAGGTTCAGACTCAAGGAGAAGCTAGGTGGAGCTGTGGCTCCAGCAACAAGTAACGTCTGCTTTCACTTTATATTTTATGATTAAATCGTCGATTTATAATTAGAAAAATCAGCAAGTTCATGAATTTTAAATTTTAAAAAGATTATTTCCAGACTGAAACTTAAATCCAATTCAGGTGACCTGCTCGGGCGCTTTGACCTTCTGACCTCATCGTCTCATAATGAGACAGCAATATTTGAAGAAGTTAGCACCAGTTAGCATCAGCCAAGTCAAATGGTACGGAGCGAGTTGTTTCTTGTTCCTTAATCGTCCTGTGTGGAGTCAAAACCTGAACACCAACGTGATTGTGAAAGGGCAGAAACAGGAACAACAACAGCGGACTGAGTATTTAGTTCTGAAGACATCTAATATAAGTGCATGATTTTCCTCGCTTGTCTTTTAAGACTTGAATGAATCTGACGGTGGAAGCAGAAACTCTGGCTCTCCACAGTTATCTCTCTGTGGGAACATCAGGAAAGCTGCTAACCAACCGACCGACCGACCGACCGACCGACCTCAGCCTGTGAGGCTGTTGAAGGCCTGTCTGTGGAGGAACTGTGAATGTTATATTCTGAGGTTTACCTTGTCAGGCTTGTGAACACAGCGACATCGTAGTCTAACGCTGTGGTATGTGTGTATGTGTATCCAGCTAAAGAACACCTCTGGTGCCGCCGATGTCCAGATTAGCTCTGATCTCACCCCGTGACCAACAGTCCACCATGTTGTTAAGAATGAGTTTGTTTCCTGCCCTCTTAAATAAGTGAAGATTAACTGATGTTACTCAGCATCAGTGAACGTTTCGTCTTCCTTTGGTCACATCTGCTCACCGTTATTTTTGGGTCAAAGTTGGATTCATGGACTTCACCAATAAGAATTTACCAGAGACTGAGGCTCTTCATCATGGTAAGGAAAGAATATTCTTTTTTATTTCTGCCACATTTCCTAATACGGATGTTAAGAAGTGAGTAGTGTGAGTGCTGGGCGGTATACCGGTTCGTACAGAAAACCGGTTTTTATACTTGCTATGATAGGAATTTTTCATATACCAGCAACACCAGTTTAAATAGCCTAAACATATCCGGAACGCAGCACGTTAGTAAATTGTTTCACAGGGGACCCTTTTCATTGCTGCGCCGCTAAACACGCATTGAACAGAGCAGAAATAATAGTGGAGTTGCTGAGCGTGGTGGACATGGATATAAAGAGTAGACGCCGCATCGACTGCTACTGCCTATTTGCGCTGACGAGCCGTGGGGCTGCCATGTTGGACCGGTCACCTGCTACACTCTGTAATCTGTTTGGCAGGTGCAATGAACTGTCAGCACATTTAATCAGTCATAACTCGCTGAATGCTAAACTGATTTTCATGTGTTTTTTTTGGCTGCAAACTTCATACATGTAGCTGTGAAACTAAAATCTGCACCTTCCACACCATCAGGTAAAACTGACAAAGCTAAAGGACAGATGAATGGACAGCACTTTGTGGGGCCATGCAAACCTGTAGGCTATTAATACTTGTGCGCAATACACAATAGTCATGACCATGGATTGGAATAGGCTATTCTTAGCCAATATGCAGTAAATGTGGTCAACACTGAATCATGTATGAAAAACAGACAAACAAAAACAAAACGTCAAATACCGTGAAACTGGAGTAATTCTGAAAAATACCGTGATATAGAATTTTGGTCATACCGCCCAGCTCTAAGTAGTGTTATATCTGAGGGAGAGTCTGTGTACCCTTAATGCTGAACTCTGATACACTGAAATCTTTCTTTTAATTATTCTCAATATGTTGAAAATTGAGGAGAAAATGAAGAATTGTTGTAATGTATTGTTTAATGTATTAAAAAAAACTTATATTAGTTATTTGTTTACATCTGAAGTGAACTGTTGTGTTTCTGAAAAGAAATTTAATTAACCTTGTTACTGATTTAAACTGATACAAACTGCTGTGCGTGCATTTCTGGCCCTGTGGCTTGTTCTTCACACCGTCATTAAATTCACTGTATTTTATCATGGAAGTAGTGAAAACTGACATATCTTGCTAGCACTACAGCTATTATAATGTAGCCAACACACTGATGAAGATGATGATGATGGAGAAACTGTATGGAGGATGTGAGCTGTGAGCTGTGAGCTGTTGCTGCTGATTTCCTGAATAGATGACTTTATGAACAGTTTGAGAGTGTTAAGAATATGAAGCAGCATCAAACATCCACTTCATTGGTGTCATCTGATCAGCATGATGTTATGCATTCATTCATCTTCTGCCTCTGATCCATTTCTGGGTCATGGGGGGTGCTCGAGCCAATCCTAGCTCACTCTGGGTGAGGGCGGGGTCACCCTGGACAGGTCTCCAGTCCATCACAGAGACAGACAGAGACCAACAACCACTCAGACCTACGGACAATTTAGAGTCACCACTGAACCCAAACATGATGTCTTTGGATGGTGGGAGGAAACCCACGCAGGCAGAACATGGAGGCTGGGAACCGAACCCACAACCTTCTTGTTGTGGGGCAACAGAGCTGACCACTGTGCCGCCGTCCTGCCCTGACATTAAGCAGCAGGTGAATAAACACAGTTTGTGTTGGATAAGCCCATATGCTGATGTTTTCTGTCTTTTTGTCTTTACTAATTAAACAGTTTAATGAACTGAACAGATCACTTGCAGCTACTGCACAGGTTTCATATTTCTCGATTCATGACTTTGGCATTTGGAAATAAATCAATACAGCTAAATGTCAGTGTCACAACTTTAACATGACATCTGTTATTATGAGCTCTCTTCATGATACACCCTTAAGGATTTAAGACGATTTATAGATTTTAACAGGATTATGCAAAATGAAGATATTTTCATCAGTTAGAGAAGAAAATGAATGAGTGTTTCACACAGCCATAGGAAACAATAAATGACCTGTTGACTCAACATTGGATGACTGTAATGAAGATTGGTTTTAATTAGAGAATACATTTTTTTTCCGTCAACCCAGCCCTACTTACAATCATCAGCAATTTTTTAAATTATAATTTCATTTGATTTTTCCAACATTGAACAACAGAGACAAAACAGAACAAAAAAGGGAAGTAAAAAGATGACACTTTAACCTTTTACTTCTGTTTCTCAGGTAAGCAAAGTCAATAATATTAATATTGTATCGTGTATATGCTCAATCTTGAGACAGAAATCAATAAAATAAGTACACAACTAAGTAGAAAAATACTGGAAGGGACATATCTAACTCTGCTCATTTATCCTCTTTAAGTTAACTAGAGCTCTTCTGTTCAGAAACCCCACAGCCAGCCAGCCAGCCAGCCAGTCAGTCAACCATTTTGATATTCATGTAAATTTCCACCTTCAATGAGCCTGTTGAGATGCTGTGTTAGGAGACCTGTAAGGTAAGTGAAGATCATATTATTGTACCGTTGCCTTGTTTAAAATTATGCTGTGTAGTATTTGAGCGGAGAGCTCCTGTAAAGTGCATTGTACTGCAATTTTTATTCCACCTTAAATAAACATTGATTATGTCTATTTAAGGTTGAATAAACCAGTTTATGTGTTGTTCATGTTTGCTGGTTGAGGCGTGTCAGAAGGTATAGCCTACTTTTCTTCAGGGACAGTATCAGATTAGATATGAAGCAGATTTGGTCAAGTCAAGTCTGGAAAACAAACACATTTAAGTCACTTTGTGCCAAAAAGGGTTGAATTGGGGATGCTAGTGCATGTAATGTAAACAGAGTAGTTATAAGTCCCTCTAGTGGATGTTTTGGAGTACTGTCTATTGGTACACAGTAGAGTCTGACACCTGAAGCTTCCTCAGCTCCACAGGAACCGAGCTGTCTTTGAGATCAGCATAAAAATTCAGAGTCTTCAGCATGTTTTATTTGAGAGAAACTTGGGAAGCTGTAAGCTTCTTGTTTGTACCAGAACAAATAGGGATATGAGTTTGTTGTCTCAAATTTACAGTCCAGTGTAACTGTGTCTCCTTCAGCTGCAGTCACATCTTCTGTTGGCTGGATCACTCGGTCTTCTCCTTTACACTCTGAGGAAGAACACAACATGCAGAGGAAGAGATGAATCAATACAGATGATTGATGAAGGAGAACAATCAGCAGGTTTAAAGAGTTACCTATCCAGACACACACATACACACACAGAATGGATGTGATTTTCCCTGATCGTTGTCACTTGGTAACAAATGTCAGCAGAAATGATCTGCTCTGGTTTTCTGTAGCATCAACATGAACAGCTCTGACTGTAGAGCTCAGTAATATGTTCAAGTGTTTGAAGAGGAAACTTGTTCTGTACTTGTACTTTGTGTCTTACCAAAGAAAAGAGCAGCAAGAATAATCCACAGCCAATGTTCCATCTGTACAACAAGGTTTAAACCACCAGGAGAAACTAGCTGATGTTCAGCATCCAGTCTGACAGTTGTTCTCTTCACAGCAGCAGTTATTATTGAGAGGACTTCAGGCTCCGCCTACTTGATGATGTCACCCTCTAATTTAGAAAAGCAGTCAGTAACACCGGCTGAAGAACTGAGTGATGTGCTGCTGTGGACAGGGTTAGAAAACAAAACTGTTTATGGTCAGTACTCAGTCACACCCCCTCTGGCAAGTATGTCCGCTCTTTATACACTTTATATATCCAGATCTTTAAATTCTTTCTGGGGGGATTTTCACCCATTATTGCTTCAAAAGGTTTTCACTTCAGCAAGATTCTTGTGCTGCCTTGTAGGCACTTCTCTTTTGAGATTTATCTACAAATTTTCAACAAAGTTTCGGTCGGAGACTTTGAGGGCCGTGGCAGAACCTTCAGATTTCACCTCTTGAGATGTTTCATGCTCAATTTTGAGCTGTTTTTGGATTATTGTCTGGAGATGTTGGAAAAACAACTGATCTGTCTCAGTGGTAACATGGATACAGAAAATAAAATGGTTCCTCAGACCAATCCCTGAGGAAAACCACGACAGGGGACCAGGATCTGATAGAAATTCTCCTCCAGACTGAGAAGGACCGATCAGTGAGATATTAGGAGAACTACTGCAGTGACACTGGAGTTCATCACAACTGTGTCTCATGAGAGAGAAGACTCTGGACTGGATCATTAGAAACCAGTGAAGGTTCTCAGTCAGAGACTCCCTCTAGTGGATGTTGTGGAGTATTGTGTTGTCTTTGCTCCAGAGGTTTTTGTACAGAGTTGTGTTGTTTCCTGTCACTGTGGGCCTCAGAGCACAGTAGTACACAGCAGAGTCTGACACCTGAAGCTTCTGGATCTTCAGAGGAACTGATCTTAGGTCAGAATTCAGAGTGGATGAAAATCTCTCCTTGAAGTGGTCTTCTGTGTTTCCTTGATCCAGTTTAAAGCGGCTCAGGATGAATTTGGGGCTCTGGTTTCCATCCTGTCTGTACCAGTAGAGAGATGGACCAGGTGAACTGCTGTTGTATTGACAGTGAAGTGTCACTGCCTCTCCTTCAGCAGCAGTCACGTCTCCTTCTGGTTGCACCACGTTGTCTTTTTGTGCTCTGCATTCTGTAAAACACCAACAAACAGTATCAGTGTTTGAATGGAAGAATCATGTCAGTGTTGGATTGATATCACAGAAACAGAGCAGTGTTCATACCACGGCACAGAGCAGCCAGCAGCACTGAGATGAACAGAGCCTTCATATCTGCAGTGTGGAGTCACTGTGAGCTCCAGCAAGTATAAAGCAGACTGTGGACTCTGAGTGTTCATCAACACTAAGGAGGTGGATTAGAAGGAGGAGCCTGATCACAGTGACAGGTCTCTGTTGGGGACAGGTCTCTGTTGGACAGGTCTCTGTTGGGGACAGGTCTCTGTTGATCAGGTCTCTGTTGGACACAGGTCTCTGTTGAACACAGGTCTCTGTTGAACACAGGTCTCTGTTGGACACAGGTCTCTTTTGGGGACAGGTCTCTGTTGGACACAGGTCTCTGTTGAACACAGGTCTCTGTTGGACACAGGTCTCTGTTGGGGACAGGTCTCTGTTGATCACGTCTCTGTTGGACACAAGTCTCTGTTGATCAGGACTCTGTTGATCAGGTCTCTGTTGATCAGGACTCTGTTGATCAGGTCTCTGTTGATCAGGACTCTGTTGATCAGGTCTCTGTTGATCAGGTCTCTGTTGGACACAGGTCTCTGTTGGGGACAGGTCTCTGTTGGAGACAGGTCTCTTTTGGGGACAGGACTCTGTTGATCAGGTCTCTGTTGATCAGGTCTTTGTTGGACACAGGTCTTTGTTGGACACAGGTCTCTGTTGGACAGGTCTTTGTTGGGGACAGGACTCTGTTGGACAGGTCTTTGTTGGGGACAGGTCTCTGTTGGACAGGTCTTTGTTGGGGACAGGTCTTTGTTGAGGACAGGTCTTTGTTGGATACAGGTCTCTGTTGGACAGGTCTTTGTTGGGGACAGGACTCTGTTGGACAGGTCTTTGTTGGGGACAGGTCTCTGTTGGACAGGTCTTTGTTGGGGACAGGTCTCTGTTGGACACAGGTCTTTGTTGGATACAGGTCTTTGTTGAGGACAGGTCTCTGTTGGACAGGTCTTTGTTGGGGACAGGTCTCTGTTGGACAGGTCTTTGTTGAGGACAGGTCTCTGTTGGACAGGTCTTTGTTGGGGACAGGTCTCTGTTGGACAGGTCTTTGTTGAGGACAGGTCTCTGTTGGACAGGTCTTTGTTGGGGACAGGTCTCTGTTGGACAGGTCTCTGTTGGACAGTTCTTTGTTGGGGACAGGGGTTTGTATGCACTTGTTGTTTTACACACACTTTATTTTTTGGTTGTTCGGCACAAACCTTGTTGCCTTCTTGTTCATGTTGTAAATAAAGTTTTGTACAGAGATGGTTTTCTGAAATATTTTGTTCAGGTACTCATACAACTGGTAAAGTCATTAAAGAAGACAACAACAACAACTAAAAAAAACCACACAGCTATAACGAATCTCATACATCAAACATCAGCCACATGGTTAAGATGATGCATCAGTTAAATCAAGATCACCAAGCTGGACACTCTTGGCCTCCCCCCCTCACACACACCTGGATCAAGGACTTTCTAACTAACAGACCCCAGACTGTGAGACTTGGCCCCCACCATTCCTCCACCCGCACACTGAGCACCGACTCACCACAGGGCTGCTAGCTGAGCCCCCTCCTGTACTGCCTCTACACCTACCACTGCAGTCCGGCCCATGGCAACAACATCATCGTCAAATTCGCTGACGACACCACAGTGGTCGGGCTGATCTCAGAGGGAGACGAGGCAGCCTACAGAGAGGAGGTCCAGAAGGCCACGAGCTGGTGCTCAGACAACAACCTGGTTCTAAACACCACAATGACCAAAGAGATCATCGTGGACTTCAGGAGGAACAGAACCGACCCGCCTCCCCTCTACATCAACAGCGAGTGTGTGGAACGGGTCCACACATTCAGGTACCTGGGAGTCCTGATCTCCGATGACCTCTCCTGGACGGACAACATAACAGCTGTCACAAAGAAGGCCCAGCAGCGTCTACGCTTCCTGAGAGTCCTCAGGAAGAACAACCTGGACAAGAAGCTGCTGCTGGCCTTCTACCGCTCCACCATCGAGAGCCTGCTGACGTACTGTGTTTCCACCTGGTACGGGAGCTGCACTGCTGCAGACAGGGAGAGGCTTCAGAGGACAGTCAGAGCAGCGCAGAGGATTGTTGGCTGCCCTCTCCCCTCCCTGACAGACATCTACACCACCACCCCTCAGCAGAGCTCAACACATCAGTACAGACAGTTCACGTCCCGGCTCTCAGCTGTTTGAGCTGCTTCCTTCTGGGAGACGCTACAGGTGCATCAAAGCAAGGACAAACACACTGAGAAACAGTTTCTTTCCAAGAGCCATCACCACCATAAACTCTCACAAGACCCAACTCCAGCCATTAACATAACATTTAATATGCAAAATACTGTTTACTGTCACCCTGTGCAATATATTTATTATTTATTCCATAAATAGCAAAAGTACAGTACATCTGTACATTTCAGTTCATCCACTGTAAATACGGCAATTACACATCGACATTTTATATTTTATTTCATTTCTTATTAATAGTACGTTTGGCCTTCTGTTTTATTCTGTTATACTTCTACTTTTATGTTTGTTATATATATTTATAATTATGCCTATTTTGCGCTGAAAAGGGAGAAGCTCTCAAATCTCATTGTACAGCTGTATAATGACAACAGAGGGCATTCTATTCTATCCAGGCTGCACGCACTCCAACTCCTTCAGTCTCTGCAAGAGGTGGCTGTAGAAGCAGGTCTGTCTGGGAAAAGGGATTAATAATTTGCACGTTTCATTTCGAACTGCGTTATTATCATGACACTCACGACACACAACAAACACGTAGCTCTGATCACAGCGTCCTCCATCTCGTTGTTGTTCCTGTAGTTGAATGTAGCGCAGAAGTGACGTTGCTACACCGACCGTTGACGGGCTTACGTCACGTCAGCGTTCCTAGTGGCGGTGCGAATGCACACAGATAACAGGCCCTACAATGTTTGTAGTTCCTATCAGATGAGACCTTAGAACTGTTGGTGGGAATGCGCCTTTTCTGTGGTTCATGGAGTCTTGTGTTTGAAGCCTCATCCAGGTGGTCTGTCACTGATGTGGATTTGCTGCTCCTGTGGATCCTCCCACAGTGTTTGATGAGCAGCTGGAACCACAGTGACTCTGATAAAACAGGAATTAGCAGAATCCATCTGATATGAAGCTGTGGTTTGAAAACCACTTCCCTCCTCTTTGAAGAGGACTCAGATATCAGTGTTCAGGTTTTTGTGCAGCTTCTCCTACACTTTGTATCACTGTGTTTGTAGAGCACAGTAGTAGAGAGCTGTGTCTGCCAGGGTTAGTTCACTGATGGTCAGTTCAGTTGATGTGTCTGTTGTTTTACATTCATATTTACTCGGTGAAGGATTATATTGACCTGTGTTGCCCTTTGCTCCTTTCCAGAGAATGAACTGAGGGGCCTGAAGGTCTGAATCATGTCTGTACCAGTAAAGGTCAAGACCCCCTAACGTTGTCTGATATTGACATCTGAGTTTGACAGTTCCTCCTTCTCTCTCACTGACTTCTTCTCTCACAGGAAAGATTTGGTGTTGAGCTTTTATTCCTGAAAAAGTGCAGAAAATGAAGCCATTAGACCGACATTGTCCATGAGGCTGAGAGGAGAAGACAGGGGGACATGTCACCGTACAGTTTTACTCTGTGGACACAAACAGCTCAACTGTAGCTCACATCATCTCTAGATTGTACAGGACTTCATGACAAAGACACATTATTGTGCGTCTTCAAGCACCAAAGTGACCAAATGGAGGTGAAACATGTCGTTGATCCAGCAGGCTGACTCAGACTCTCATTAGCTGTCAAACTCACCTGTGAAGTGAGAGAAAAAGAAAAAGAGGTAAAGCAACATGTCTTTGGAGGAGTTGAAGCCAAACAGACAGCAGATGAACAAAGTTCTTCCACTGCAGTAGAATGAACAAACTAAACAGCCTCTCTGCTGCACAGCCCTTCTCCTCAACTTCAAGCTGACTGTGCTTTAACTTCCTCTGGACACACAAGTCAC
Organism: Remorina albescens; assembly: GCA_034769265.1. Classification (NCBI taxonomy): domain Eukaryota; kingdom Metazoa; phylum Chordata; class Actinopteri; order Carangiformes; family Echeneidae; genus Remorina; species Remorina albescens. Next base: position 335,210 of record CM068478.1, on the reverse strand, counting down.
CTCATTGGCTGAGCTGGACTCCAGTGGGCGGAGCCAGGTCATCACCTCTGAGCTTCCTCCTCAGTGAGATTTAACTCTGTCTCTTCTGTTCATTGCTGAGTTTTTCTGACGTTTGTGTCATCAGTCTTTTCTCAGTCAGAGACTCCCTCTAGTGGATGTTGTGGAGTATTGTGTTGTCTTTGCTCCAGAGGTTTTTGTACAGAGTTGTGTTGTTTCCTGTCACTGTGGGCCTCAGAGCACAGTAGTACACAGCAGAGTCTGACACCTGAAGCTTCTGGATCTTCAGAGGAACTGACTTGTTCTTGATCTCAGCATGAAATCTCTCTTGGTTGAACTCTGGAGCTTTCTCTACTGTTTGTGTGGAACATCTCAGCATGTACTGTGGGAAGCTGTTAGCTTCTTGTTTGTACCAGAACAAATAGGGATATGAGTTTGTTGTCTCAAATTTACAGTCCAGTGTAACTGTGTCTCCTTCAGCTGCAGTCACATCTTCTGTTGGCTGGATCACTCGGTCTTCTCCTTTACACTCTGAGGAAGAACACAACATGCAGAGGAAGAGATGAATCAATACAGATGATTGATGAAGGAGAACAATCAGCAGGTTTAAAGAGTTACCTATCCAGAGAGTCAGAATCAGGATGTTTCTCAGCCAGTGTTTCATGTCTGCAGTGAGGGAGGAGAGAGGAAGAACACTGATCATCACATCATCGGCCCTCCCTCTTTATCATCAGCACATTTTCATCCCAGCTGTTCAGCTGATGCTCTTTTACACAACAGTTCATGATGAGCTTGAACCTCTGAACTTTCTGTTCCAGCAAAGTGTTTTCAACCATTTTTGTCCGATGACATCATCATGAGGTTGGACACTGAGAGACGCTTTTGTGCAGCATCAGCAGTAAAGTGAACCTTGTACAGGTCAGCTGTGGTGAAGAGAGAGTTGACCAGAAGGCAAAGTTCTTGATTTACCAGCCGATCTTTGTTCAAACCGTCGACTACACTCATGGACTTTGGGTTGTGACCTAAAGAACCAGCTGTTAGATGGAAGGAGCTGAAATGGGTTTCCTCCGTAGGGTGTTTGGGCTCTGCCTTAGAGATCAGGTGAGGAGCTCAGACATCCTGAGGGAGCTGCAGTAGAGCTGCTGCTCCGTCCTGTTTGAAGGAGCCACTTGAAGTGGTTGGGACTTCTGACTGGGAGAATGAATCCTGGACTCCTTCCTCTGGAGACTTTCCTGACCTGTCCAACTGGGAGAAGAACTCGGAGTGGAACCATAACTCACTGGAGGGGCAGCAAGTCTCATCTGGCCTGAGGACATCTTGAGATCCTAGAGGAGGAACTAGAAGGTGTTGTTGGGAAGAAGGACGTCAATGTCCACTTGGTGGAGCTGTTGTTGAATCACAGGAGGCGCTGAGGGGTGGAAGTCTTCAGTGAGGAGCTGTCAGGTTTTTGTACAGAGTTGTGTTGTTTCCTGTCACTGTGGGCTGCAGAGCACAGTAGTACACAGCAGAGTCTGACACTGCAGCAGAGGAGATGTTCAGATGGACCTGATTTCTCTCTTCATTCAGTCCAGCAGTCAGTCGAGGGTCAGCAGTTTTTGCTGTCACCACCTCAGGCTCTTTAGTGTCAGTGATCAGGAGAAGATACTGAGGTCCTGATCCAGGATCCTGTCGATACCACTGGAGATTATAGGCCTTAACTGAATAGTTACAGGACAGAGTAACAGTACAGCCCTCTGATGAAAACACTTTGGTTCTGTGGGCAGTAATATGATCTTCCAAGCTGTCACCTGCTGAGGAAACAACAGATTTAGAGTTCTGATCCAGAGTCTCATATCCATCATGAACAAATGATCCTTTCAACAACAGTCAGCAGTTATTAGTGATGAAGTGATGACTCTTTATAGTCCAGACTTTTGTCTTTGAAATGTTAAACTGAAGGTCAGAAAATATTTGAGTGTTCCAAGTTTTCAGCTGTGAAACATACGAACCTACGAGAGCTGAGAAGAACAAAATGACAGTGAGTCCGTCCATGTTCAGAGGTGAACTGCTGCCACAAAATGTCCAGGATGAAGAAGTTGTGAGTTGTGTTTGTTCTGATGTTCAGAACTGGAATCAAACTCCCTCTAGTGGATGTTGTGGAGTATTGTGTTGTCTTTGCTCCAGAGGTTTTTGTACAGAGTTGTGTTGTTTCCTGTCACTGTGGGCCTCAGAGCACAGTAGTACACAGCAGAGTCTGACACCTGAAGCTTCTGGATCTTCAGAGGAACTGATCTTAGGTCAGAATTCAGAGTGGATGAAAATCTCTCCTTGAAGTGGTCTTCTGTGTTTCCTTGATCCAGTTTTAAGCGGCTCAGGATGAATTTGGGGCTCTGGTTTCCATCCTGTCTGTACCAGTAGAGATATGGACCAGTTGAACTGCTGTTGTATTGACAGTGAAGTGTCACTGCCTCTCCTTCAGCAGCAGTCACGTCTCCTTCTGGTTGCACCACGTTGTCTTTTTGTGCTCTGCATTCTGTAAAACACCAACAAACAGTATCAGTGTTTGAATGGAAGAATCATGTCAGTGTTGGATTGATATCACAGAAACAGAGCAGTGTTCATACCACGGCACAGAGCAGCCAGCAGCACTGAGATGAACAGAGCCTTCATATCTGCAGTGTGGAGTCACTGTGAGCTCCAGCAAGTATAAAGCAGACTGTGGACTCTGAGTGTTCATCAACACTAAGGAGGTGGATTAGAAGGAGGAGCCTGATCACAGTGACAGGTCTCTGTTGGGGACAGGTCTCTGTTGGACACAGGTCTCTGTTGGGGACAGGTCTCTGTTGGACAGGTCTTTGTTGATCAGGTCTCTGTTGGGGACAGGACTCTGTTGATCAGGACTCTGTTGGACAGGTCTCTGTTGGACAGGACTCTGTTGATCAGGTCTCTGTTGGACAGGTCTCTGTTGATCAGGACTCTGTTGATCAGGTCTCTGTTGATCAGGACTCTGTTGATCAGGACTCTGTTGATCAGGTCTCTGTTGATCAGGACTCTGTTGATCAGGACTCTGTTGATCAGGACTCTGTTGGACAGGTCTCTGTTGGACAGGACTCTGTTGATCAGGTCTCTGTTGGACAGGTCTCTGTTGATCAGGACTCTGTTGATCAGGACTCTGTTGATCAGGTCTCTGTTGATCAGGACTCTGTTGATCAGGACTCTGTTGATCAGGACTCTCACCTCCCTTACTGCTCCTCTGTCAGACCTTTCTTTGTGCACAGTGAAATCCTTGCAGATGGTCCATCATGTGGCCTCCTGTCTGGTCTTGGATAATCCAGAATGACTCATGTGACTGAGCTCTTCTTCACCCTCCAACCATCACTGCCTGAATCCTGTTCCAGTCCCTGATGCTGCCCTCAGAGAGACTTCTGGGTCTGAACCATCTACTTCAACTCAGTCAAGCCTCACACTTTTTCTTGCTGCTGCTTCCTCCAAGGAATGTTGTGTGGATTTACCGTCCCTGGACACAAAACCATGTCAGTCCAGACTCTGTTCATCTCTGGTTGTGTACTTCATGTCCTCAGACTCCTTAGATATTAGTCCGTAGAACTGAGCAGGATCTGCTCTGAAGCTTTAGTGATGTCCCTCACTGATGGATGAGTTCTGTCTCTGTTGTCTTTCTGTGGTTCATGGAGTCTTGTGTTTGAAGCCTCATCCAGGTGGTCTGTCACTGATGTGGATTTGCTGCTCCTGTGGATCCTCCCACAGTGTTTGATGAGCAGCTGGAACCACAGTGACTCTGATAAAACAGGAATTAGCAGAATCCATCTGATATGAAGCTGTGGTTTGAAAACCACTTCCCTCCTCTTTGAAGAGGACTCAGATATCAGTGTTCAGGTTTTTGTGCAGCCTCTCCTACACTTTGTATCACTGTGTTTGTAGAGCACAGTAGTAGAGAGCTGTGTCTGCCAGGGTTAGTCCACTGATGGTCAGTTCAGTTGATGTGTCTGTTGTTTTAGATTCATATTTACTCGGTGAAGGATTATATTGACCTGTGTACCCCTTTGCTCCTTTCCTGAGAATGAACTGAGGGGCCTGAAGGTCTGAATCATGTCTGTACCAGTAAAGCTCAACATTATCTAACGTTGTCTGATATTGACATCTGAGTTTGACAGTTCCTCCTTCTCTCTCACTGACTTCTTCTCTCACAGGAAAGATTTGGTGTTGAGCTTTTATTCCTGAAAAAGTGCAGAAAATGAAGCCATTAGACCGACATTGTCCATGAGGCTGAGAGGAGAAGACAGGGGGACATGTCACCGTACAGTTTTACTCTGTGGACACAAACAGCTCAACTGTAGCTCACATCATCTCTAGATTGTACAGGACTTCATGACAAAGACACATTATTGTGCGTCTTCAAGCACCAAAGCGACCAAATGGAGGTGAAACATGTCATTGATCCAGCAGGCTGACTCAGACTCTCATTAGCTGTCAAACTCACCTGTGAAGTGAGAGAAAAAGAAAAAGAGGTAAAGCAACATGTCTTTGGAGGAGTTGAAGCCAAACAGACAGCAGATGAACAAAGTTCTTCCACTGCAGTAGAATGAACAAACTAAACAGCCTCTCTGCTGCACAGCCCTTCTCCTCAACTTCAAGCTGACTGTGCTTTAACTTCCTCTGGACACACAAGTCACCTCATTGGCTGAGCTGGACTCCAGTGGGCGGAGCCAGGTCATCACCTCTGAGCTTCCTCCTCAGTGAGATTTAACTCTGTCTCTTCTGTTCATTGCTGAGTTTTTCTGACGTTTGTGTCATCAGTCTTTTCTCAGTCAGAGACTCCCTCTAGTGGATGTTGTGGAGTATTGTGTTGTCTTTGCTCCAGAGGTTTTTGTACAGAGTTGTGTTGTTTCCTGTCACTGTGGGCTGCAGAGCACAGTAGTACACAGCAGAGTCTGACACCTGAAGCTTCTGGATCTTCAGAGGAACTGATCTTAGGTCAGAATTCAGAGTGGATGAAAATCTCTCCTTGAAGTGGTCTTCTGTGTTTCCTTGATCCAGTTTAAAGCGGCTCAGGATGAATTTGGGGCTCTGGTTTCCATCCTGTCTGTACCAGTAGAGATATGGACCAGTTGAGCTGCTGTTGTATTGACAGTGAAGTGTCACTGCCTCTCCTTCAGCAGCAGTCACGTCTCCTTCTGGTTGCACCACGTTGTCTTTTTGTGCTCTGCATTCTGTAAAACACAAACAAACAGTATCAGTGTTTGAATGGAAGAATCATGTCAGTGTTGGATTGATATCACAGAAACAGAGCAGTGTTCATACCACGGCACAGAGCAGCCAGCAGCACTGAGATGAACAGAGCCTTCATATCTGCAGTGTGGAGTCACTGTGAGCTCCAGCAAGTATAAAGCAGACTGTGGACTCTGAGTGTTCATCAACACTAAGGAGGTGGATTAGAAGGAGGAGCCTGATCACAGTGACAGGTCTCTGTTGGGGACAGGTCTCTGTTGGACATAGGTCTCTGTTGGGGACAGGTCTCTGTTGGACACAGGTCTCTGTTGGGGACAGGTCTCTGTTGGACAGGTCTTTGTTGAGGACAGTTCTTTCTTGGGGACAGGTCTCTGTTGGACACAGGTCTCTGTTGGGGACAGGTCTCTGTTGGACAGGTCTTTGTTGGACACAGGTCTCTGTTGATCAGGTCTCTGTTGATCAGGACTCTGTTGATCAGGTCTCTGTTGATCAGGTCTCTGTTGATCAGGTCTCTGTTGATCAGGACTCTGTTGATCAGGTCTCTGTTGATCAGGACTCTGTTGATCAGGACTCTGTTGATCAGGTCTCTGTTGATCAGGTCTCTGTTGGACACAGGTCTCTGTTGATCAGGACTCTGTTGATCAGGACTCTGTTGATCAGGTCTCTGTTGATCAGGACTCTGTTGGACACAGGTCTCTGTTGATCAGGACTCTGTTGATCAGGTCTCTGTTGATCAGGACTCTGTTGATCAGGACTCTGTTGGACACAGGTCTCTGTTGATCAGGACTCTGTTGATCAGGACTCTGTTGATCAGGTCTCTGTTGATCAGGACTCTGTTGGACACAGGTCTCTGTTGATCAGGACTCTGTTGATCAGGTCTCTGTTGATCAGGTCTCTGTTGATCAGGACTCTGTTGATCAGGACTCTGTTGGACACAGGTCTCTGTTGATCAGGACTCTGTTGATCAGGTCTCTGTTGATCAGGTCTCTGTTGGACAGGTCTTTGTTGAGGACAGTTCTTTCTTGGGGACAGGTCTCTGTTGGACACAGGTCTCTGTTGGGGACAGGTCTCTGTTGGACAGGTCTCTGTTGGGGACAGGTCTCTGTCGGACAGGTCTTTGTTGGACACAGGTCTCTGTTGGGGACAGGTCTCTGTTGGACAGGTCTTTGTTGGACACAGGTCTCTGTTGATCAGGACTCTGTTGATCAGGTCTCTGTTGATCAGGACTCTGTTGATCAGGACTCTGTTGATCAGGTCTCTGTTGATCAGGACTCTGTTGATCAGGACTCTGTTGATCAGGTCTCTGTTGATCAGGTCTCTGTTGATCAGGACTCTGTTGGACACAGGTCTCTGTTGATCAGGACTCTGTTGATCAGGTCTCTGTTGATCAGGTCTCTGTTGATCAGGACTCTGTTGATCAAGACTCTGTTGGACACAGGTCTCTGTTGATCAGGTCTCTGTTGGGGACAGGTCTCTGTTGGACAGGTCTTTGTTGAGGACAGTTCTTTCTTGGGGACAGGTCTCTGTTGGACACAGGTCTCTGTTGGACACAGGTCTCTGTTGATCAGGTCTCTGTTGATCAGGACTCTGTTGATCAGGTGTCTGTTGATCAGGACTCTGTTGATCAGGTCTCTGTTGATCAGGTCTCTGTTGATCAGGACTCTGTTGATCAGGACTCTGTTGATCAGGACTCTCACCTCCCTTACTGCTCCTCTGTCAGACCTTTCTTTGTGCACAGTGAAATCCTTGCAGATGGTCCATCATGTGGCCTCCTGTCTGGTCTTGGATAATCCAGAATGACTCATGTGACTGAGCTCTTCTTCACCCTCCAACCATCACTGCCTGAATCCTGTTCCAGTCCCTGATGCTGCCCTCAGAGAGACTTCTGGGTCTGAACCATCTACTTCAACTCAGTCAAGCCTCACACTTTTTCTTGCTGCTGCTTCCTCCAAGGAATGTTGTGTGGATTTACCGTCCCTGGACACAAAACCATGTCAGTCCAGACTCTGTTCATCTCTGGTTGTGTACTTCATGTCCTCAGACTCCTTAGATATTAGTCCGTAGAACTGAGCAGGATCTGCTCTGAAGCTTTAGTGATGTCCCTCACTGATGGATGAGTTCTGTCTCTGTTGTCTTTCTGTGGTTCATGGAGTCTTGTGTTTGAAGCCTCATCCAGGTGGTCTGTCACTGATGTGGATTTGCTGCTCCTGTGGATCCTCCCACAGTGTTTGATGAGCAGCTGGAACCACAGTGACTCTGATAAAACAGGAATTAGCAGAATCCATCTGATATGAAGCTGTGGTTTGAAAACCACTTCCCTCCTCTTTGAAGAGGACTCAGATATCAGTGTTCAGGTTTTTGTGCAGCCTCTCCTACACTTTGTATCACTGTGTTTGTAGAGCACAGTAGTAGAGAGCTGTGTCTGCCAGGGTTAGTCCACTGATGGTCAGTTCAGTTGATGTGTCTGTTGTTTTACATTCATATTTACTCGGTGAAGGATTATATTGACCTGTGTACCCCTTTGCTCCTTTCCTGAGAATGAACTGAGGGGCCTGAAGGTCTGAATCATGTCTGTACCAGTAAAGGTAAACATTATCTGATGTTGTCTGATATTGACATCTGAGTTTGACAGTTCCTCCTTCTCTCTCACTGACTTCTTCTCTCACAGGAAAGATTTGGTGTTGAGCTTTTATTCCTGAAAAAGTGCAGAAAATGAAGCCATTAGACCGACATTGTCCATGAGGCTGAGAGGAGAAGACAGGGGGACATGTCACCGTACAGTTTTACTCTGTGGACACAAACAGCTCAACTGTAGCTCACATCATCTCTAGATTGTACAGGACTTCATGACAAAGACACATTATTGTGCGTCTTCAAGCACCAAAGTGACCAAATGGAGGTGAAACATGTCGTTGATCCAGCAGGCTGACTCAGACTCTCATTAGCTGTCAAACTCACCTGTGAAGTGAGAGAAAAAGAAAAAGAGGTAAAGCAACATGTCTTTGGAGGAGTTGAAGCCAAACAGACAGCAGATGAACAAAGTTCTTCCACTGCAGTAGAATGAACAAACTAAACAGCCTCTCTGCTGCACAGCCCTTCTCCTCAACTTCAAGCTGACTGTGCTTTAACTTCCTCTGGACACACAAGTCACCTCATTGGCTGAGCTGGACTCCAGTGGGCGGAGCCAGGTCATCACCTCTGAGCTTCCTCCTCAGTGAGATTTAACTCTGTCTCTTCTGTTCATTGCTGAGTTTTTCTGACGTTTGTGTCATCAGTCTTTTCTCAGTCAGAGACTCCCTCTAGTGGATGTTGTGGAGTATTGTGTTGTCTTTGCTCCAGAGGTTTTTGTACAGAGTTGTGTTGTTTCCTGTCACTGTGGGCTGCAGAGCACAGTAGTACACAGCAGAGTCTGACACTGCAGCAGAGGAGATGTTCAGATGGACCTGATTTCTCTCTTCATTCAGTCCAGCAGTCAGTCGAGGGTCAGCAGTTTTTGCTGTCACCACCTCAGGCTCTTTAGCGTCAGTGATCAGGAGAAGATACTGAGGTCCTGATCCAGGATCCTGTCGATACCACTGGAGATTATTGGCCTTAACTGAATAGTTACAGGACAGAGTAACAGTACAGCCCTCTGATGAAAACACTTTGGTTCTGTGGGCAGTAATATGATCTTCCAAGCTGTCACCTGCTGAGGAAACAACAGATTTAGAGTTCTGATCCAGAGTCTCATATCCATCATGAACAAATGATCCTTTCAACAACAGTCAGCAGTTATTAGTGATGAAGTGATGACTCTTTATAGTCCAGACTTTTGTCTTTGAAATGTTAAACTGAAGGTCAGAAAATATTTGAGTGTTCCAAGTTTTCAGCTGTGAAACATACGAACCTACGAGAGCTGAGAAGAACAAAATGACAGTGAGTCTGTCCATGTTCAGAGGTGAACTGCTGCCACAAAATGTCCAGGATGAAGAAGTTGTGAGTTGTGTTTGTTCTGATGTTCAGAACTGGAATCAAACTCCCTCTAGTGGATGTTGTGGAGTATTGTGTTGTCTTTGCTCCAGAGGTTTTTGTACAGAGTTGTGTTGTTTCCTGTCACTGTGGGCTGCACAGCACAGTAGTACACAGCAGAGTCTGACACTGCAGCAGAGGAGATGTTCATCTGGATCTGCTTTTGTTCCACTTTTATCTCCAGTCCAGGGATTTTTCTGTTCACCCCTGAACCTGTTCCTAAGTGAGAGATGATGAACTCTGGTGGTTTTCCTGGATATTGTCGATACCAGAAGAAATAATCACTCCCAGTTGGATCTGTTGAGTAATTGTAGGACAGAGTGACAGAGCTGCCTTCTGAACTGGACTCTTCAGTCCTGACTGGATTCAGTTCTTGACAGCTGACACCTGAAGAAACAGAGAAAGTTGTGGACGTGTCCATAAATGCATCACATTCCAAAAATAATGACATCAACCTTTTCCTTGTGACAGAATCTAACATACCTGTAATAACGGAAAGAAACAGCAGAGACAGACCACAATAGTCCAACCACAGCATGTTGAATAAAGGTAATGTTGATGGTTTGTGTCTTGAACTCTGCTGAATATGGAAGTTCCTCTCTCTTCTATAGTTCAGTAACAGCTCAGCTCCTCCCTGAATCTCTGCGTCTCCTCTTAGATCTTATTTTCTCTTCTCTCTGTTCCATTCTAGCAGCTTTTTCTTCCATCTGGGGGGTGGGGGGGTAATTAAACATGAACTAATCAATAATCCGACCGCTGTGTCAGGATGGACAGTTAACATAAAAATAAAGAGAGCAGTGGTGTGTGTTAAAGACAGCAGAATGATAAATGGCATCCAGCTTGTGGACAGAATGTTTCCATACCGACCTGTATGTAATGTCACCAGAGTCTGCTATGGACAGCAGGACCGTTGGAACAAGATTCCGTTAGCACGGGGAAGGAAGGTGGAGGGAGTTCTGGGCTAGAAGACAGTTGGGGTTTGACCTTACTGCGGTTCAGGAGGGCTAAAGTACAGTCCACCCAGAAACCCAGGGTTCTTATGTAGAGACTTGGACTAGGATGGTCCCATCTGGACTGTGGACTTAACTAGGTAACAGTTCACAGGAACAGAACCCTTCACACTAAACCACAGGACTTTGGTTTTAATGGTGTTGATCTGAAGGTTCAGGATGGAAAAGGCCAGTTGGACCTGAAGGAAGCTGAGCTGGACTAATTCAAATAGAGTCTCTGAGGAGAGACCAGGGACACAGAGGACAGAGTCATCAACATAGAGCAAGATGTTGGACAAAGACTCTGGACTGGATCATTAGAAACCAGTGAAGGTTCTCAGTCAGAGACTCCCTCTAGTGGATGTTGTGGAGTATTGTGTTGTCTTTGCTCCAGAGGTTTTTGTACAGAGTTGTGTTGTTTCCTGTCACTGTGGGCTGCAGAGCACAGTAGTACACAGCAGAGTCTGACACCTGAAGCTTCTGGATCTTCAGAGGAACTGATCTTAGGTCAGAATTCAGAGTGGATGAAAATCTCTCCTTGAAGTGGTCTTCTGTGTTTCCTTGATCCAGTTTAAAGCGGCTCAGGATGAATTTGGGGCTCTGGTTTCCATCCTGTCTGTACCAGTAGAGATATGGACCAGGTGAACTGCTGTTGTATTGACAGTGAAGTGTCACTGCCTCTCCTTCAGCAGCAGTCACGTCTCCTTCTGGTTGCACCACGTTGTCTTTTTGTGCTCTGCATTCTGTAAAACACCAACAAACAGTATCAGTGTTTGAATGGAAGAATCATGTCAGTGTTGGATTGATATCACAGAAACAGAGCAGTGTTCATACCACGGCACAGAGCAGCCAGCAGCACTGAGATGAACAGAGCCTTCATATCTGCAGTGTGGAGTCACTGTGAGCTCCAGCAAGTATAAAGCAGACTGTGGACTCTGAGTGTTCATCAACACTAAGGAGGTGGATTAGAAGGAGGAGCCTGATCACAGTGACAGGTCTCTGTTGGGGACAGGTCTCTGTTGGACACAGGTCTCTGTTGATCAGGTCTCTGTTGGGGACAGGTCTCTGTTGGACACAGGTCTCTGTTGGACACAGGTCTCTGTTGATCAGGTCTCTGTTGGACACAGGTCTCTGATGGACAGGTCTTTGTTGGACACAGGTCTCTGTTGGACACAGGTCTCTGTTGGACAGGTCTTTGTTGGACACAGGTCTCTGTTGGACACAGGTCTCTGTTGGACAGGTCTCTGTTGGACAGGTCTCTGTTGGGGACAGGTCTCTGTTGGACACAGGTCTCTGTTGATCAGGTCTCTGTTGGACACAGGTCTCTGTTGGACAGGTCTCTGTTGATCAGGTCTCTGTTGATCAGGTCTCTGTTGGACACAGGTCTCTGTTGGACAGGTCTCTGTTGATCAGGTCTCTGTTGGACACAGGTCTCTGTTGGACAGGTCTCTGTTGATCAGGACTCTGTTGATCAGGTCTCTGTTGGACACAGGTCTCTGTTGGACAGGTCTCTGTTGATCAGGACTCTGTTGATCAGGTCTCTGTTGGACACAGGTCTCTGTTGATCAGGTCTCTGTTGATCAGGTCTCTGTTGATCAGGACTCTGTTGATCAGGACTCTGTTGATCAGGTCTCTGTTGATCAGGACTCTGTTGATCAGGACTCTGTTGATCAGGACTCTCACCTCCCTTACTGCTCCTCTGTCAGACCTTTCTTTGTGCACAGTGAAATCCTTGCAGATGGTCCATCATGTGGCCTCCTGTCTGGTCTTGGATAATCCAGAATGACTCATGTGACTGAGCTCTTCTTCACCCTCCAACCATCACTGCCTGAATCCTGTTCCAGTCCCTGATGCTGCCCTCAGAGAGACTTCTGGGTCTGAACCATCTACTTCAACTCAGTCAAGCCTCACACTTTTTCTTGCTGCTGCTTCCTCCAAGGAATGTTGTGTGGATTTACCGTCCCTGGACACAAAACCATGTCAGTCCAGACTCTGTTCATCTCTGGTTGTGTACTTCATGTCCTCAGACTCCTTAGATATTAGTCCGTAGAACTGAGCAGGATCTGCTCTGAAGCTTTAGTGATGTCCCTCACTGATGGATGAGTTCTGTCTCTGTTGTCTTTCTGTGGTTCATGGAGTCTTGTGTTTGAAGCCTCATCCAGGTGGTCTGTCACTGATGTGGATTTGCTGCTCCTGTGGATCCTCCCACAGTGTTTGATGAGCAGCTGGAACCACAGTGACTCTGATAAAACAGGAATTAGCAGAATCCATCTGATATGAAGCTGTGGTTTGAAAACCACTTCCCTCCTCTTTGAAGAGGACTCAGATATCAGTGTTCAGGTTTTTGTGCAGCCTCTCCTACACTTTGTATCACTGTGTTTCTAGAGCACAGTAGTAGAGAGCTGTGTCTGCCAGGGTTAGTCCACTGATGGTCAGTTCAGTTGATGTGTCTGTTGTTTTACATTCATATTTACTCGGTGAAGGATTATATTGACCTGTGTTGCCCTTTGCTCCTTTCCTGAGAATGAACTGAGGGGCCTGAAGGTCTGAATCATGTCGGTACCAGTAAAGGTAAACATAATCTAACGTTGTCTGATATTGACATCTGAGTTTGACAGTTCCTCTTTCTCTCTCACTGACTTCTTCTCTCACAGGAAAGATTTGGTGTTGAGCTTTTATTCCTGAAAAAGTGCAGAAAATGAAGCCATTAGACCGACATTGTCCATGAGGCTGAGAGGAGAAGACAGGGGGACATGTCACCGTACAGTTTTACTCTGTGGACACAAACAGCTCAACTGTAGCTCACATCATCTCTAGATTGTACAGGACTTCATGACAAAGACACATTATTGTGCGTCTTCAAGCACCAAAGCGACCAAATGGAGGTGAAACATGTCGTTGATCCAGCAGGCTGACTCAGACTCTCATTAGCTGTCAAACTCACCTGTGAAGTGAGAGAAAAAGAAAAAGAGGTAAAGCAACATGTCTTTGGAGGAGTTGAAGCCAAACAGACAGCAGATGAACAAAGTTCTTCCACTGCAGTAGAATGAACAAACTAAACAGCCTCTCTGCTGCACAGCCCTTCTCCTCAACTTCAAGCTGACTGTGCTTTAACTTCCTCTGGACACACAAGTCACCTCATTGGCTGAGCTGGACTCCAGTGGGCGGAGCCAGGTCATCACCTCTGAGCTTCCTCCTCAGTGAGATTTAACTCTGTCTCTTCTGTTCGTTGCTGAGTTTTTCTGACGTTTGTGTCATCAGTCTTTTCTCAGTCAGAGACTCCCTCTAGTGGATGTTGTGGAGTATTGTGTTGTCTTTGCTCCAGAGGTTTTTGTACAGAGTTGTGTTGTTTCCTGTCACTGTGGGCCTCAGAGCACAGTAGTACACAGCAGAGTCTGACACCTGAAGCTTCTGGATCTTCAGAGGAACTGACTTGTTCTTGATCTCAGCATGAAATCTCTCTTGGTTGAACTCTGGAGCTTTCTCTACTGTTTGTGTGGAACATCTCAGCATGTACTGTGGGAAGCTGTTAGCTTCTTGTTTGTACCAGAACAAATAGGGATATGAGTTTGTTGTCTCAAATTTACAGTCCAGTGTAACTGTGTCTCCTTCAGCTGCAGTCACATCTTCTGTTGGCTGGATCACTCGGTCTTCTCCTTTACACTCTGAGGAAGAACACAACATGCAGAGGAAGAGATGAATCAATACAGATGATTGATGAAGGAGAACAATCAGCAGGTTTAAAGAGTTACCTATCCAGAGAGTCAGAATCAGGATGTTTCTCAGCCAGTGTTTCATGTCTGCAGTGAGGGAGGAGAGAGGAAGAACACTGATCATCACATCATCGGCCCTCCCTCTTTATCATCAGCACATTTTCATCCCAGCTGTTCAGCTGATGCTCTTTTACACAACAGTTCATGATGAGCTTGAACCTCTGAACTTTCTGTTCCAGCAAAGTGTTTTCAACCATTTTTGTCCGATGACATCATCATGAGGTTGGACACTGAGAGACGCTTTTGTGCAGCATCAGCAGTAAAGTGAACCTTGTACAGGTCAGCTGTGGTGAAGAGAGAGTTGACCAGAAGGCAAAGTTCTTGATTTACCAGCCGATCTTTGTTCAAACCGTCGACTACACTCATGGACTTTGGGTTGTGACCTAAAGAACCAGCTGTTAGATGGAAGGAGCTGAAATGGGTTTCCTCCGTAGGGTGTTTGGGCTCTGCCTTAGAGATCAGGTGAGGAGCTCAGACATCCTGAGGGAGCTGCAGTAGAGCTGCTGCTCCGTCCTGTTTGAAGGAGCCACTTGAAGTGGTTGGGACTTCTGACTGGGAGAATGAATCCTGGACTCCTTCCTCTGGAGACTTTCCTGTCCTGTCCAACTGGGAGAAGAACTCGGAGTGGAACCATAACTCACTGGAGGGGCAGCAAGTCTCATCTGGCCTGAGGACATCTTGAGATCCTAGAGGAGGAACTAGAAGGTGTTGTTGGGAAGAAGGACGTCAATGTCCACTTGGTGGAGCTGTTGTTGAATCACAGGAGGCGCTGAGGGGTGGAAGTCTTCAGTGAGGAGCTGTCAGGTTTTTGTACAGAGTTGTGTTGTTTCCTGTCACTGTGGGCTGCAGAGCACAGTAGTACACAGCAGAGTCTGACACTGCAGCAGAGGAGATGTTCAGATGGACCTGATTTCTCTCTTCATTCAGTCCAGCAGTCAGTCGAGGGTCAGCAGTTTTTGCTGTCACCACCTCAGGCTCTTTAGCGTCAGTGATCAGGAGAAGATACTGAGGTCCTGATCCAGGATCCTGTCGATACCACTGGAGATTATTGGCCTTAACTGAATAGTTACAGGACAGAGTAACAGTACAGCCCTCTGATGAAAACACTTTGGTTCTGTGGGCAGTAATATGATCTTCCAAGCTGTCACCTGCTGAGGAAACAACAGATTTAGAGTTCTGATCCAGAGTCTCATATCCATCATGAACAAATGATCCTTTCAACAACAGTCAGCAGTTATTAGTGATGAAGTGATGACTCTTTATAGTCCAGACTTTTGTCTTTGAAATGTTAAACTGAAGGTCAGAAAATATTTGAGTGTTCCAAGTTTTCAGCTGTGAAACATACGAACCTACGAGAGCTGAGAAGAACAAAATGACAGTGAGTCCGTCCATGTTCAGAGGTGAACTGCTGCCACAAAATGTCCAGGATGAAGAAGTTGTGAGTTGTGTTTGTTCTGATGTTCAGAACTGGAATCAAACTCCCTCTAGTGGATGTTGTGGAGTATTGTGTTGTCTTTGCTCCAGAGGTTTTTGTACAGAGTTGTGTTGTTTCCTGTCACTGTGGGCCTCAGAGCACAGTAGTACACAGCAGAGTCTGACACCTGAAGCTTCTGGATCTTCAGAGGAACTGACTTGTTCTTGATCTCAGCATGAAATCTCTCTTGGTTGAACTCTGGAGCTTTCTCTACTGTTTGTGTGGAACATCTCAGCATGTACTGTGGGAAGCTGTTAGCTTCTTGTTTGTACCAGAACAAATAGTGATATGAGTCCGTTGTCTCAAATTTACAGTCCAGTGTAACTGTGTCTCCTTCAGCTGCAGTCACATCTTCTGTTGGCTGGATCACTCGGTCTTCTCCTTTACACTCTGAGGAAGAACACAACATGCAGAGGAAGAGATGAATCAATACAGATGATTGATGAAGGAGAACAATCAGCAGGTTTAAAGAGTTACCTATCCAGACACACACATACACACACAGAATGGATGTGATTTTCCCTGATCGTTGTCACTTGGTAACAAATGTCAGCAGAAATGATCTGCTCTGGTTTTCTGTAGCATCAACATGAACAGCTCTGACTGTAGAGCTCAGTAATATGTTCAAGTGTTTGAAGAGGAAACTTGTTCTGTACTTGTACTTTGTGTCTTACCAAAGAAAAGAGCAGCAAGAATAATCCACAGCCAATGTTCCATCTGTACAACAAGGTTTAAACCACCAGGAGAAACTAGCTGATGTTCAGCATCCAGTCTGACAGTTGTTCTCTTCACAGCAGCAGTTATTATTGAGAGGACTTCAGGCTCCGCCTACTTGATGATGTCACCCTCTAATTTAGAAAAGCAGTCAGTAACACCGGCTGAAGAACTGAGTGATGTGCTGCTGTGGACAGGGTTAGAAAACAAAGCTGTTTATGGTCAGTACTCAGTCACACCCCCTCTGGCAAGTATGTCCGCTCTTTATACACTTTATATATCCAGATCTTTAAATTCTTTCTGGGGGGATTTTCACCCATTATTGCTTCAAAAGGTTTTCACTTCAGCAAGATTCTTGTGCTGCCTTGTAGGCACTTCTCTTTTGAGATTTATCTACAAATTTTCAACAAAGTTTCGGTCGGAGACTTTGAGGGCCGTGGCAGAACCTTCAGATTTCACCTCTTGAGATGTTTCATGCTCAATTTTGAGCTGTTTTTGGATTATTGTCTGGAGATGTTGGAAAAACAACTGATCTGTCTCAGTGGTAACACGGATACAGAAAATAAAATGGTTCCTCAGACCAATCCCTGAGGAAAACCACGACAGGGGACCAGGATCTGATAGAAATTCTCCTCCAGAGACTGAGAAGGACCGATCAGTGAGATATTAGGAGAACTACTGCAGTGACACTGGAGTTCATCACAACTGTGTCTCATGAGAGAGAAGACTCTGGACTGGATCATTAGAAACCAGTGAAGGTTCTCAGTCAGAGACTCCCTCTAGTGGATGTTGTGGAGTATTGTGTTGTCTTTGCTCCAGAGGTTTTTGTACAGAGTTGTGTTGTTTCCTGTCACTGTGGGCTGCAGAGCACAGTAGTACACAGCAGAGTCTGACACCTGAAGCTTCTGGATCTTCAGAGGAACTGATCTTAGGTCAGAATTCAGAGTGGATGAAAATCTCTCCTTGAAGTGGTCTTCTGTGTTTCCTTGATCCAGTTTAAAGCGGCTCAGGATGAATTTGGGGCTCTGGTTTCCATCCTGTCTGTACCAGTAGAGAGATGGACCAGTTGAGCTGCTGTTGTATTGACAGTGAAGTGTCACTGCCTCTCCTTCAGCAGCAGTCACGTCTCCTTCTGGTTGCACCACGTTGTCTTTTTGTGCTCTGCATTCTGTAAAACACCAACAAACAGTATCAGTGTTTGAATGGAAGAATCATGTCAGTGTTGGATTGATATCACAGAAACAGAGCAGTGTTCATACCACGGCACAGAGCAGCCAGCAGCACTGAGATGAACAGAGCCTTCATATCTGCAGTGTGGAGTCACTGTGAGCTCCAGCAAGTATAAAGCAGACTGTGGACTCTGAGTGTTCATCAACACTAAGGAGGTGGATTAGAAGGAGGAGCCTGATCACAGTGACAGGTCTCTGTTGGGGACAGGTCTCTGTTGGACACAGGTCTCTGTTGGGGACAGGTCTCTGTTGGGGACAGGTCTCTGTTGATCAGGTCTCTGTTGGGGAAAGGTCTCTGTTGGACACAGGTCTCTGTTGAACACAGGTCTCTGTTGAACACAGGTCTCTGTTGGACACAGGTCTCTGTTGGGGACAGGTCTCTGTTGGACACAGGTCTCTGTTGGGGACAGGTCTCTGTTGATCAGGTCTCTGTTGGACAGGTCTCTGTTGATCAGGTCTCTGTTGGACACAGGTCTCTGTTGGACACAGGTCTCTGTTGGGGACAGGTCTCTGTTGATCAGGTCTCTGTTGGACAGGTCTCTGTTGATCAGGACTCTGTTGATCAGGTCTCTGTTGGACACAGGACTCTGTTGATCAGGTCTCTGTTGATCAGGTCTCTGTTGATCAGGACTCTGTTGATCAGGACTCTGTTGATCAGGACTCTGTTGATCAGGACTCTCACCTCCCTTACTGCTCCTCTGTCAGACCTTTCTTTGTGCACAGTGAAATCCTTGCAGATGGTCCATCATGTGGCCTCCTGTCTGGTCTTGGATAATCCAGAATGACTCATGTGACTGAGCTCTTCTTCACCCTCCAACCATCACTGCCTGAATCCTGTTCCAGTCCCTGATGCTGCCCTCAGAGAGACTTCTGGGTCTGAACCATCTACTTCAACTCAGTCAAGCCTCACACTTTTTCTTGCTGCTGCTTCCTCCAAGGAATGTTGTGTGGATTTACCGTCCCTGGACACAAAACCATGTCAGTCCAGACTCTGTTCATCTCTGGTTGTGTACTTCATGTCCTCAGACTCCTTAGATATTAGTCCGTAGAACTGAGCAGGATCTGCTCTGAAGCTTTAGTGATGTCCCTCACTGATGGATGAGTTCTGTCTCTGTTGTCTTTCTGTGGTTCATGGAGTCTTGTGTTTGAAGCCTCATCCAGGTGGTCTGTCACTGATGTGGATTTGCTGCTCCTGTGGATCCTCCCACAGTGTTTGATGAGCAGCTGGAACCACAGTGACTCTGATAAAACAGGAATTAGCAGAATCCATCTGATATGAAGCTGTGGTTTGAAAACCACTTCCCTCCTCTTTGAAGAGGACTCAGATATCAGTGTTCAGGTTTTTGTGCAGCCTCTCCTACACTTTGTATCACTGTGTTTGTAGAGCACAGTAGTAGAGAGCTGTGTCTGCCAGGGTTAGTCCACTGATGGTCAGTTCAGTTGATGTGTCTGTTGTTTTACATTCATATTTACTCGGTGAAGGATTATATTCACGTCCACTCCATGATTTTGCTCCTTTCCAGAGAATGAACTGAGGGGCCTGAAGGTCTGAATCATGTCTGTACCAGTAAAGGGCAAGACCCCGTAACGTTGTCTGATATTGACATCTGAGTTTGACAGTTCCTCTTTCTCTCTCACTGACTTCTTCTCTCACAGGAAAGATTTGGTGTTGAGCTTTTATTCCTGAAAAAGTGCAGAAAATGAAGCCATTAGACCGACATTGTCCATGAGGCTGAGAGGAGAAGACAGGGGGACATGTCACCGTACAGTTTTACTCTGTGGACACAAACAGCTCAACTGTAGCTCACATCATCTCTAGATTGTACAGGACTTCATGACAAAGACACATTATTGTGCGTCTTCAAGCACCAAAGTGACCAAATGGAGGTGAAACATGTCGTTGATCCAGCAGGCTGACTCAGACTCTCATTAGCTGTCAAACTCACCTGTGAAGTGAGAGAAAAAGAAAAAGAGGTAAAGCAACATGTCTTTGGAGGAGTTGAAGCCAAACAGACAGCAGATGAACAAAGTTCTTCCACTGCAGTAGAATGAACAAACTAAACAGCCTCTCTGCTGCACAGCCCTTCTCCTCAACTTCAAGCTGACTGTGCTTTAACTTCCTCTGGACACACAAGTCACCTCATTGGCTGAGCTGGCGTCCAGTGGGCGGAGCCAGGTCATCACCTCCGAGCTTCCTCCTCAGTGAGATTTAACTCTGTCTCTTCTGTTCATTGCTGAGTTTTTCTGACGTTTGTGTCATCAGTCTTTTCTCAGTCAGAGACTCCCTCTAGTGGATGTTGCTGAGTATTGTGTTGTCTTTGCTCCAGAGGTTTTTGTACAGAGTTGTGTTGTTTCCTGTCACTGTGGGCTGCACAGCACAGTAGTACACAGCAGAGTCTGACACTGCAGCAGAGGAGATGTTCAGATGGATCTGCTTTTGTTCCACTTTTATCTCCTGTCCAGGGATGTTTCTGTTCACCCCTGAACCTTTTCCTGAGTGAGAGAAGATGAACTCTGGTGGTTTTCCTGGATATTGTCGATACCAGAAGAAATAATCACTCCCAGTTGGATCTGTTGAGTAATTGTAGGACAGAGTGACAGAGCTGCCTTCTGAACTGGACTCTTCAGTCCTGACTGGATTCAGTTCTTGACAGCTGACACCTGAAGAAACAGAGAAAGTTGTGGACGTGTCCATAAATGCATCACATTCCAAAAATAATGACATCAACCTTTTCCTTGTGACAGAATCTAACATACCTGTAATAACGGAAAGAAACAGCAGAGACAGACCATAATAGTCCAACCACAGCATGTTGAATAAAGGTAATGTTGATGGTTTGTGTCTTGAACTCTGCTGAATATGGAAGTTCCTCTCTCTTCTATAGTTCAGTAACAGCTCAGCTCCTCCCTGAATCTCTGCGTCTCCTCTTAGATCTTATTTTCTCTTCTCTCTGTTCCATTCTAGCAGCTTTTTCTTCCATCTGGGGGGTGGGGGGGTAATTAAACATGAACTAATCAATAATCCGACCGCTGTGTCAGGATGGACAGTTAACATAAAAATAAAGAGAGCAGTGGTGTGTGTTAAAGACAGCAGAATGATAAACGGCATCCAGCTTGTGGACAGAATGTTTCCATGCCGACCTGTATGTAATGTCACCAGAGTCTGCTATGGACAGCAGGACCGTTGGAACAAGAGTCCGTTAGCACGGGGAAGGAAGGTGGAGGGAGTTCTGGGCTAGAAGACAGTTGGGGTTTGACCTTACTGTGGCTCAGGAGGGCTAGAGTACAGTCCACCCAGAAACCCAGGGTTCTTATGTAGAGACCTGGACTAGGATGGTCCCATCTGGACTGTGGACTTAACTAGGTAACAGTTCACAGGAACAGAACCCTTCACACTAAACCACAGGACTTTGGTTTTAATGGTGTTGATCTGAAGGTTCAGGATGGAAAAGGCCAGTTGGACCTGAAGGAAGCTGAGCTGGACTAATTCAAATAGAGTCTCTGAGGAGAGACCAGGGACACAGAGGACAGAGTCATCAACATAGAGCAAGATGTTGGACAAAGACTCTGGACTGGATCATTAGAAACCAGTGAAGGTTCTCAGTCAGAGACTCCCTCTAGTGGATGTTGTGGAGTATTGTGTTGTCTTTGCTCCAGAGGTTTTTGTACAGAGTTGTGTTGTTTCCTGTCACTGTGGGCTGCAGAGCACAGTAGTACACAGCAGAGTCTGACACCTGAAGCTTCTGGATCTTCAGAGGAACTGATCTTAGGTCAGAATTCAGAGTGGATGAAAATCTCTCCTTGAAGTGGTCTTCTGTGTTTCCTTGATCCAGTTTTAAGCGGCTCAGGATGAATTTGGGGCTCTGGTTTCCATCCTGTCTGTACCAGTAGAGAGATGGACCAGGTGAACTGCTGTTGTATTGACAGTGAAGTGTCACTGCCTCTCCTTCAGCAGCAGTCACGTCTCCTTCTGGTTGCACCACGTTGTCTTTTTGTGCTCTGCATTCTGTAAAACACCAACAAACAGTATCAGTGTTTGAATGGAAGAATCATGTCAGTGTTGGATTGATATCACAGAAACAGAGCAGTGTTCATACCACGGCACAGAGCAGCCAGCAGCACTGAGATGAACAGAGCCTTCATATCTGCAGTGTGGAGTCACTGTGAGCTCCAGCAAGTATAAAGCAGACTGTGGACTCTGAGTGTTCATCAACACTAAGGAGGTGGATTAGAAGGAGGAGCCTGATCACAGTGACAGGTCTCTGTTGGGGACAGGTCTCTGTTGGACACAGGTCTCTGTTGGGGACAGGTCTCTGTTGATCAGGTCTCTGTTGGACACAGGTCTCTGTTGATCAGGTCTCTGTTGGACACAGGTCTCTGTTGATCAGGTCTCTGTTGATCAGGTCTCTGTTGATCAGGACTCTGTTGATCAGGACTCTGTTGATCAGGTCTCTGTTGATCAGGACTCTGTTGATCAGGTCTCTGTTGATCAGGACTCTGTTGATCAGGACTCTGTTGATCAGGTCTCTGTTGATCAGGTCTCTGTTGATCAGGACTCTGTTGATCAGGACTCTGTTGATCAGGACTCTCACCTCCCTTACTGCTCCTCTGTCAGACCTTTCTTTGTGCACAGTGAAATCCTTGCAGATGGTCCATCATGTGGCCTCCTGTCTGGTCTTGGATAATCCAGAATGACTCATGTGACTGAGCTCTTCTTCACCCTCCAACCATCACTGCCTGAATCCTGTTCCAGTCCCTGATGCTGCCCTCAGAGAGACTTCTGGGTCTGAACCATCTACTTCAACTCAGTCAAGCCTCACACTTTTTCTTGCTGCTGCTTCCTCCAAGGAATGTTGTGTGGATTTACCGTCCCTGGACACAAAACCATGTCAGTCCAGACTCTGTTCATCTCTGGTTGTGTACTTCATGTCCTCAGACTCCTTAGATATTAGTCCGTAGAACTGAGCAGGATCTGCTCTGAAGCTTTAGTGATGTCCCTCACTGATGGATGAGTTCTGTCTCTGTTGTCTTTCTGTGGTTCATGGAGTCTTGTGTTTGAAGCCTCATCCAGGTGGTCTGTCACTGATGTGGATTTGCTGCTCCTGTGGATCCTCCCACAGTGTTTGATGAGCAGCTGGAACCACAGTGACTCTGATAAAACAGGAATTAGCAGAATCCATCTGATATGAAGCTGTGGTTTGAAAACCACTTCCCTCCTCTTTGAAGAGGACTCAGATATCAGTGTTCAGGTTTTTGTGCAGCCTCTCCTACACTTTGTATCACTGTGTTTGTAGAGCACAGTAGTAGAGAGCTGTGTCTGCCAGGGTTAGTCCACTGATGGTCAGTTCAGTTGATGTGTCTGTTGTTTTAGATTTATATTTACTCGGTGAAGGATTATATTGACCTGTGTTGCCCTTTGCTCCTTTCCAGAGAATGAACTGAGGGGCCTGAAGGTCTGAATCATGTCTGTACCAGTAAAGGTCAAGACCCCCTAACGTTGTCTGATATTGACATCTGAGTTTGACAGTTCCTCCTTCTCTCTCACTGACTTCTTCTCTCACAGGAAAGATTTGGTGTTGAGCTTTTATTCCTGAAAAAGTGCAGAAAATGAAGCCATTAGACCGACATTGTCCATGAGGCTGAGAGGAGAAGACAGGGGGACATGTCACCGTACAGTTTTACTCTGTGGACACAAACAGCTCAACTGTAGCTCACATCATCTCTAGATTGTACAGGACTTCATGACAAAGACACATTATTGTGCGTCTTCAAGCACCAAAGTGACCAAATGGAGGTGAAACATGTCGTTGATCCAGCAGGCTGACTCAGACTCTCATTAGCTGTCAAACTCACCTGTGAAGTGAGAGAAAAAGAAAAAGAGGTAAAGCAACATGTCTTTGGAGGAGTTGAAGCCAAACAGACAGCAGATGAACAAAGTTCTTCCACTGCAGTAGAATGAACAAACTAAACAGCCTCTCTGCTGCACAGCCCTTCTCCTCAACTTCAAGCTGACTGTGCTTTAACTTCCTCTGGACACACAAGTCACCTCATTGGCTGAGCTGGACTCCAGTGGGCGGAGCCAGGTCATCACCTCTGAGCTTCCTCCTCAGTGAGATTTAACTCTGTCTCTTCTGTTCATTGCTGAGTTTTTCTGACGTTTGTGTCATCAGTCTTTTCTCAGTCAGAGACTCCCTCTAGTGGATGTTGTGGAGTATTGTGTTGTCTTTGTTCCAGAGGTTTTTGTACAGAGTTGTGTTGTTTCCTGTCACTGCAGAGCACAGTAGTACACAGCAGAGTCTGACACTGCAGCAGAGGAGATGTTCAGATGGATTCTGCTTTTGTCATCACTCACTTTAACAGACAGTCCAGATTCTGGACTTGATAATTTCTCTCCTGACTCCTGATGAGAGAAGATGAACTCTGGTGCTTTTCCTGGATATTGTCGATACCAGAAGAAATTATAAAAGTCTGTCCCTTTTTTGGAGTAATTGTAGGACAGAGTGACAGAGCTGCCTTCTGAACTGGACTCTTCAGTCTTGACTGGATTCAGTTGTTGACAGCTGACACCTGAAGAAACAGAGAAATGTTGTTAAAGACCATGTTGAACTCTGATTGTGTGTTCCAGTGGTTTCTAACCAACAGATCCTCTGAACTCATTTATTCCTCCTGCTTGAACTCACCTTTTAGTATGATGAGAAACAAAGGAACCATCCCACAGTGATGCAGTGAGAGCATCTTCAGACACTATCTGACTTGTGTTTTCTTTAGATACTGAATGAATCTGACAGTGGGAGATGTTTTCTGTTCTGCTCTTTGACAGTGTTGCTCCTCCTCATATCACTGTATGTCATCACCCGACACCACGCCTCCATATATCTGACACCTTTAAGTCCAGACTGATGGGTTCAGGGACCAGGACTGAAGGAGGAAATGAAACAATAATGAAAGATCAGGAAGAAGAAGCTTTTGGCTGCGGTTGAGGTGGAGGGACGAGGTTTGGAGAAGGAACTCTTCATCCAGATGTCACCAGTGGGCGTAATGGTGAGACACAGCTGGACGCATAAGTCACCTCATTGGCTGAGCTGGACTCCAGTGGGCGGAGCCAGGTCATCACCTCTGAGCTTCCTCCTCAGTGAGATTTAACTCTGTCTCTTCTGTTCGTTGCTGAGTTTTTCTGACGTTTGTGTCATCAGTCTTTTCTCAGTCAGAGACTCCCTCTAGTGGATGTTGTGGAGTATTGTGTTGTCTTTGCTCCAGAGGTTTTTGTACAGAGTTGTGTTGTTTCCTGTCACTGTGGGCCTCAGAGCACAGTAGTACACAGCAGAGTCTGACACTGCAGCAGAGGAGATGTTCAGATGGACCTGATTTCTCTCTTCATTCAGTCCAGCAGACAGTCGAGGGTCAGCAGTTTTTGCTGTCACCACCTCAGGCTCTTTAGTGTCAGTGATCAGGAGAAGATACTGAGGTCCTGATCCAGGATCCTGTCGATACCACTGGAGATTATTGGCCTTAACTGAATAGTTACAGGACAGAGTAACAGTACAGCCCTCTGATGAAAACACTTTGGTTCTGTGGGCAGTAATATGATCTTCCAAGCTGTCACCTGCTGAGGAAACAACAGATTTAGAGTTCTGATCCAGAGTCTCATATCCATCATGAACAAATGATCCTTTCAACAAAAGTCAGCAGTTATTAGTGATGAAGTGATGACTCTTTATAGTCCAGACTTTTGTCTTTGAAATGTTAAACTGAAGGTCAGAAAATATTTGAGTGTTCCAAGTTTTCAGCTGTGAAACATACGAACCTACGAGAGCTGAGAAGAACAAAATGACAGTGAGTCCGTCCATGTTCAGAGGTGAACTGCTGCCACAAAATGTCCAGGATGAAGAAGTTGTGAGTTGTGTTTGTTCTGATGTTCAGAACTGGAATCAAACTCCCTCTAGTGGATGTTGTGGAGTATTGTGTTGTCTTTGCTCCAGAGGTTTTTGTACAGAGTTGTGTTGTTTCCTGTCACTGTGGGCCTCAGAGCACAGTAGTACACAGCAGAGTCTGACACCTGAAGCTTCTGGATCTTCAGAGGAACTGATCTTAGGTCAGAATTCAGAGTGGATGAAAATCTCTCCTTGAAGTGGTCTTCTGTGTTTCCTTGATCCAGTTTTAAGCGGCTCAGGATGAATTTGGGGCTCTGGTTTCCATCCTGTCTGTACCAGTAGAGAGATGGACCAGTTGAACTGCTGTTGTATTGACAGTGAAGTGTCACTGCCTCTCCTTCAGCAGCAGTCACGTCTCCTTCTGGTTGCACCACGTTGTCTTTTTGTGCTCTGCATTCTGTAAAACACCAACAAACAGTATCAGTGTTTGAATGGAAGAATCATGTCAGTGTTGGATTGATATCACAGAAACAGAGCAGTGTTCATACCACGGCACAGAGCAGCCAGCAGCACTGAGATGAACAGAGCCTTCATATCTGCAGTGTGGAGTCACTGTGAGCTCCAGCAAGTATAAAGCAGACTGTGGACTCTGAGTGTTCATCAACACTAAGGAGGTGGATTAGAAGGAGGAGCCTGATCACAGTGACAGGTCTCTGTTGGGGACAGGTCTCTGTTGGACAGGTCTTTGTTGAGGACAGTTCTTTCTTGGGGACAGGTCTCTGTTGGACAGGTCTTTGTTGAGGACAGTTCTTTCTTGGGGACAGGTCTCTGTTGGATACAGGTCTCTGTTGAGGACAGGTCTCTGTTGGACAGGTCTTTGTTGGGGACAGGTCTCTGTTGGACACAGGTCTCTGTTGGATACAGGTCTTTGTTGGACACAGGTCTCTGTTGGATACAGGTCTTTGTTGGGGACAGGTCTCTGTTGGACAGGTCTTTGTTGAGGACAGGTCTCTGTTGGACAGGTCTTTGTTGGACACAGGTCTTTGTTGGACACAGGTCTTTGTTGAGGACAGGTCTTTGTTGGATACAGGTCTCTGTTGGACAGGTCTTTGTTGAGGACAGGTCTTTGTTGGACACAGGTCTCTGTTGGATACAGGTCTCTGTTGGATACAGGTCTTTGTTGAGGACAGGTCTCTGTTGGATACAGGTCTTTGTTGAGGACAGGTCTCTGTTGGACACAGGTCTCTGTTGGACACAGGTCTCTGTTGGACACAGGTCTCTGTTGGGGACAGGTCTCTGTTGATCAGGTCTCTGTTTATCAACTCTCTGTGCATCAGGACTCTATTGATCAGCTCTCTGTTGGGGACAGGTCTCTGTTGGACACAGGTCTCTGTTGGGGACAGGTCTCTGTTGGACACAGGTCTCTGTTGATCAGGTCTCTGTTGATCAGGTCTCTGTTGATCAGGACTCTGTTGATCAGGTCTCTGTTGATCAGGACTCTGTTGATCAGGTCTCTGTTGATCAGGACTCTGTTGGTCAGGACTCTGTTGGACACAGGTCTCTGTTGGATACAGGTCTTTGTTGGACACAGGTCTCTGTTGATCAGGTCTCTGTTTATCAACTCTCTGTTGATCAGGACTCTGTTGGTCAGGACTCAGTTGGACACAGGTCTCTGTTGATCAGGTCTTTGTTGGACACAGGTCTCTGTTGGACACAGGTCTTTGTTGGGGACAGGTCTCTGTTGGACAGGTCTTTGTTGAGGACAGGTCTCTGTTGGACAGGTCTTTGTTGGACACAGATCTGTTTATCAACTCTCTGTTGATCAGCTCTCTGTTGGGGACAGGTTTTTGTTGGACACAGGTCTCTGTTGGACAGGTCTCTGTTGGACAGGTCTCTGTTGGACACAGGACTGTTTATCAACTCTCTGTTGATCAGCTCTCTGTTGGGGACAGGTTTTTGTTGGATACAGGTCTTTGTTGGATACAGGTCTTTGTTGAGGACAGGTCTTTGTTGGATACAGGTCTTTGTTGGGGACAGGGGTTTGTTGGATAAATCAAATCAAATCAAATCAAATCAGATTTATTTGTATAGCGCCAAATCATAACAAAGTTACATCAAGGCACTTTACATACAGAGCAGGTCTGGACCAAACTCTTTATAAAATGATTTAAAGAGACCCTACAGATCCCCCCATGAGCAGGAAAAACTTCCTTTAAGAGGCAGAAACCTCGGGCAGAATCAGGCTCAGGGGGAGCGGCCTTCTGCCTCGACCGGTTGGGTTGAGAGAGAGAGAGAGAGAGAGAGAGAGGGGGAGAGAGAGAGAGGGAGAGGGAAGAGGGAGATGGGGAGAGAGAGAGAGGGAGAGGGAAGAGGGGGAGGGGGAGAGAGAGAGAGAGAGAGAGGTGCTCAGTCCTTCCCCCAGCAGTCTAGGTCTATAGCAGCAGAGCTAAAGAGTAAATGAACTTTAACTTTTTAACTATCAGCTCTGTCATACAGAAAAGTTTTAAGCCTGGTCTTGAAAATTGCTAAAGAGTCTGGTCTTGAACCGGACCGATACTGGAAGTTGGTTCCATAGAAGAGGAGCCTGATAACTGAAAGATCTGCCTCCTGATTTACTCTTGGAGACTCTAGGAACCACAAGTAAACCTCCATCTAGAGAGCGGAGTGGCCTACTAGGACAGTAAGGGACTATGAGCTCTCTGAGGTATGACGGAGCTTTATATTTTAACAGAAGGATTTTAAATTCTATTCTGGATTTTACCGGCAGCCAATGAAGAGCAGCTAGCACAGGAGAGATGTGATCCCTTTTTCTAGTTCCTGTTAATATTCGTGCAGCAGCATTCTGAATCAACTGAAGGCCTTTCAGAGATTTGTTTGGACATCCAGATAATAATGAGTTGCAGTAGTCCAGCCTAGAAGTTACGAATGCGTGGACTAGTTTTTCTGCATCCTCTTGAGAGAGGATATTTCTGATTTTCCTAATGTTTCTCAGGTGGAAGAAAGCTGCCCTACTGACTTGTTTTATGTGAGGGACAAAGGACATGTCCTGGTCAAAGGTTACTCCAAGGTTTTTTACAGTGGAGTTGGAAGCCAAAGTAATGCCATCCAGACTGATTAATTGATTAGATAGGGTTTCTCTAAGGTGCTTAGGGCCGAGTACAATAACTTCAGTTTTGTCAGAATTTAGAAGTAAAAAATTATGGGTCATCCAGACTTTTATGTCTTCAAGACATGTCTGCAGTCTGACTATCTGACTAACTTCATTTGGCTTCATTGATAAATACAGCTGAGTGTCGTCTGCATAACAGTGGAAATTGATGCTGTGTTTCCTGATAATGTTGCCTAAAGGAAGCAGATAAAGAGTGAAGAGGATTGGTCCAAGCACCGAACCCTGTGGGACTCCATAACTGGCTATAGTGCGTGAGGAGGAGCTATTGTTAACACGTACAAACTGATATCTATCCAATAAATAGGATTTGAACCACCTTAGAGCAGTTCCTTTAATGCCAATTTCATGTTCCAGTCTCTGTAATAAAATATTGTGATCAATGGTGTCAAATACAGCACTGAGATCTAAGAGGAGAAGTATGGAGGCTGATCCATTGTCTGAAGCCATTAGAATATCATTGGAGACTTTAATCAGCGCTGTTTCTGTGCTGTGGTGAGCTCTAAATCCTGACTGAAACTCTTCAAGCAAACCGTTCCTATGCAGATGGTCGTGTAATTGGTTTGCTACTGCTTTCTCAATGATTTTAGAAATGAAGGGAAGGTTTGATATGGGTCTATAATTGGCCAAAACATCTGGATCAAGATTCTGCTTTTTAAGCTGGGGTTTGATGACCGCGGTCTTAAGAGTCTGAGGTACATAACCCAAAGATAAGGTCAAATTAATGAGATCTAGAATGAAGGGCTCAATTAAGTAAAGAATGTCTTTAAAGAGGCTGGTCGGCACTGGGTCTAATAGACAGGTTGATGGTCTAGATGATGATACTATAGAAGCTAGCTCTGAGAGATTCAGAGATGAGAATGATTCCAGATGTAAAATAGGCGTTGCAGTTGATTCAGGAGTTGCTGTATTCAGTAGATTATTGTCTAATGTAGGTAAGAGCTGTTGAATTCTGTCTCTGATTGTTATGATTTTATTTGTAAAAAAGCCCATAAAATCATTGCTGCTGAGAGCTAAGGGGATCACTGGTTCTATTGAACTATGACTCTCTGTCAGCCTGGCTACAGTGCTGAAGAGAAACCTGGGGTTGTTCTTGTTTTTTTCTATTAGTGCTGAATAATATGATCTTCTGGCACTGCGGAGAGCTTTTTTATACGTTTTTAAGCTTTCTTTCCAGGCTCGGTGAGACTCTTCCGAGTTGCTGGAACGCCAATTTCTTTCTAATTTCCGTGTCATCTGCTTTAAGGCACGAATTTGAGAGTTATACCACGGAGCCAGCCTCCTCTGTTTTATTACTTTCTTTTTGAGAGGGGCAGCATCATCCAGATTTGAACACGGTGTGGCCATAGTGCTAGTCACAAGGTCATCAACCTGTGTATGGGAGAAATCCTCATTTGAATTTAGATATGGCATTGCTGCAAATGATGACTGAATGTTCTCTTTAAATTTAGCCACAGCGTCTTCAGATAAACATCTTCTATAGCCAAATTTATTCCTCGATGCTGTGCAGTCAGTTAAAGTAAACTCAAATGTAATGAGGTAATGGTCGGTCAAAAGACAGTTTTGAGGAAAAATTGTTAACTTGTCAATTTCAATGCCATATGTTAGAACAAGATCAAGGATATGATTAAAGCAGTGAGTTGGTTCATTCACGTGCTGGGAAAAGCCAATTGAGTCTAATAATGAAAGAAACCCAGAACTAAGGCTGTCACTTTCTACATCTACATGAATATTGAAATCTCCCACTATAATGATTTTATCTGTACTAAGTACTAACTCTGATATAAACTCAGAAAACTCTGATAGGAATTCTGAGTACGGACCAGGTGGACGGTATACTGTAACTAACAGAAACTTTCCAGTTTGAGTGGGAAAGACTAAGAGTGAGGCTTTCAAAAGACCTACAGCCAGATTTTGGTCTAGGGTTGATTAATAAGCTTGACTGAAATATCGCAGCCACTCCCCCTCCTCGACCTGTGGTACGAGGGACATGAAAATTAACATGAGTGGGGGGTGTAGCTTCATTAATACTAACATACTCATCCTGCTGCAGCCAGGTTTCAGTTATACAAAATAAATCAATACGATGATCAGTTATAAGATCACTGACTAATAGAGATTTTGATGATAGTGATCGAATATTCAACAGTCCACATTTAACTGCAGTATTATTTGAGACCGAATTTGTGGCTGTTTTGATTTCTATTAAGTTTTTGTTTTTAGCTCCTCTTCTGTTTAATCTAGGTTCAGTAACTTTTCTAAATTTAGGTGGTCGGGGGACAGACACAGTTTCTATAGACCTAGACATAGACAGAGACTCTATTCTATTCTCAGCAGGGAACCGCTCTGACTGAGGCGCAGAGGAGTGTGTTAAACTGCGGCTCTGCCTCCTGGTCTCGACTCGGGGTTGTCAGGGTTTTAACTTTCTAATGAACTCGGCCATATTCCTAGATATAAGAGCGGCACCACCCACGGTGGGATGGACACCATCTCTCCTAATCAGACCAGGTCTCCCCCAGAGAGTGTTCCAGTTATCTATGTAGCCCACATTGTTTTCGGGACACCACCTCGACAGCCAGCGGTTGAATGAAGACATGCGGCTATACATGTCATCACTGGTCCGATTGGGGAGGGGGCCGGAGAAAACTACAGTGTCCGACATTGTTTTAGCAAAGGTACACACCGATTCCACATTAATCTTTGTGACCTCCGACTGGCGAAGTCGGGTGTCGTTACTGCCGACGTGAATAACAATTTTACCATATTTACGCTTCTCCTTAGCCAGCAGTTTCAGGTAAGATTGGCTGTCGCCTGCTCTGGCTGATGTGGATTTGCTGCTCCTGTGGATCCTCCCACAGTGTTTGATGAGCAGCTGGAACCACAGTGACTCTGATAAAACAGGAATTAGCAGAATCCATCTGATATGAAGCTGTGGTTTGAAAACCACTTCCCTCCTCTTTGAAGAGGACTCAGATATCAGTGTTCAGGTTTTTGTGCAGCCTCTCCTACACTTTGTATCACTGTGTTTCTAGAGCACAGTAGTAGAGAGCTGTGTCTGCCAGGGTTAGTCCACTGATGGTCAGTTCAGTTGATGTGTCTGTTGTTTTAGATTCATATTTACTCGGTGAAGGATTATATTGACCTGTGTTGCCCTTTGCTCCTTTACTGAGAATGAACTGAGGGGCCTGAAGGTCTGAATCATGTCTGTACCAGTAAAGGTAAACATTATCTGATGTTGTCTGATATTGACATCTGAGTTTGACAGTTCCTCCTTCTCTCTCACTGACTTCTTCTCTCACAGGAAAGATTTGGTGTTGAGCTTTTATTCCTGAAAAAGTGCAGAAAATGAAGCCATTAGACCGACATTGTCCATGAGGCTGAGAGGAGAAGACAGGGGGACATGTCACCGTACAGTTTTACTCTGTGGACACAAACAGCTCAACTGTAGCTCACATCATCTCTAGATTGTACAGGACTTCATGACAAAGACACATTATTGTGCGTCTTCAAGCACCAAAGTGACCAAATGGAGGTGAAACATGTCGTTGATCCAGCAGGCTGACTCAGACTCTCATTAGCTGTCAAACTCACCTGTGAAGTGAGAGAAAAAGAAAAAGAGGTAAAGCAACATGTCTTTGGAGGAGTTGAAGCCAAACAGACAGCAGATGAACAAAGTTCTTCCACTGCAGTAGAATGAACAAACTAAACAGCCTCTCTGCTGCACAGCCCTTCTCCTCAACTTCAAGCTGACTGTGCTTTAACTTCCTCTGGACACACAAGTCACCTCATTGGCTGAGCTGGACTCCAGTGGGCGGAGCCAGGTCATCACCTCTGAGCTTCCTCCTCAGTGAGATTTAACTCTGTCTCTTCTGTTCGTTGCTGAGTTTTTCTGACGTTTGTGTCATCAGTCTTTTCTCAGTCAGAGACTCCCTCTAGTGGATGTTGTGGAGTATTGTGTTGTCTTTGCTCCAGAGGTTTTTGTACAGAGTTGTGTTGTTTCCTGTCACTGTGGGCCTCAGAGCACAGTAGTACACAGCAGAGTCTGACACTGCAGCAGAGGAGATGTTCAGATGGACCTGATTTCTCTCTTCATTCAGTCCAGCAGTCAGTCGAGGGTCAGCAGTTTTTGCTGTCACCACCTCAGGCTCTTTAGTGTCAGTGATCAGGAGAAGATACTGAGGTCCTGATCCAGGATCCTGTCGATACCACTGGAGATTATCGGCCTTAACTGAATAGTTACAGGACAGAGTAACAGTACAGCCCTCTGATGAAAACACTTTGGTTCTGTGGGCAGTAATATGATCTTCCAAGCTGTCACCTGCTGAGGAAACAACAGATTTAGAGTTCTGATCCAGAGTCTCATATCCATCATGAACAAATGATCCTTTCAACAACAGTCAGCAGTTATTAGTGATGAAGTGATGACTCTTTATAGTCCAGACTTTTGTCTTTGAAATGTTAAACTGAA
Source organism: Remorina albescens (assembly GCA_034769265.1). NCBI lineage: Eukaryota > Metazoa > Chordata > Actinopteri > Carangiformes > Echeneidae > Remorina > Remorina albescens. The sequence goes on along the minus strand of CM068478.1, from coordinate 302,295 downwards.
GGTCAGAAAATATTTGAGTGTTCCAAGTTTTCAGCTGTGAAACATACGAACCTACGAGAGCTGAGAAGAACAAAATGACAGTGAGTCCGTCCATGTTCAGAGGTGAACTGCTGCCACAAAATGTCCAGGATGAAGAAGTTGTGAGTTGTGTTTGTTCTGATGTTCAGAACTGGAATCAAACTCCCTCTAGTGGATGTTGTGGAGTATTGTGTTGTCTTTGCTCCAGAGGTTTTTGTACAGAGTTGTGTTGTTTCCTGTCACTGTGGGCTGCACAGCACAGTAGTACACAGCAGAGTCTGACACCTGAAGCTTCTGGATCTTCAGAGGAACTGATCTTAGGTCAGAATTCAGAGTGGATGAAAATCTCTCCTTGAAGTGGTCTTCTGTGTTTCCTTGATCCAGTTTAAAGCGGCTCAGGATGAATTTGGGGCTCTGGTTTCCATCCTGTCTGTACCAGTAGAGAGATGGACCAGTTGAACTGCTGTTGTATTGACAGTGAAGTGTCACTGCCTCTCCTTCAGCAGCAGTCACGTCTCCTTCTGGTTGCACCACGTTGTCTTTTTGTGCTCTGCATTCTGTAAAACACCAACAAACAGTATCAGTGTTTGAATGGAAGAATCATGTCAGTGTTGGATTGATATCACAGAAACAGAGCAGTGTTCATACCACGGCACAGAGCAGCCAGCAGCACTGAGATGAACAGAGCCTTCATATCTGCAGTGTGGAGTCACTGTGAGCTCCAGCAAGTATAAAGCAGACTGTGGACTCTGAGTGTTCATCAACACTAAGGAGGTGGATTAGAAGGAGGAGCCTGATCACAGTGACAGGTCTCTGTTGGGGACAGGTCTCTGTTGGACACAGGTCTCTGTTGGGGACAGGTCTCTGTTGATCAGGTCTCTGTTGATCAGGTCTCTGTTGGACACAGGTCTCTGTTGATCAGGTCTCTGTTGGGGACAGGACTCTGTTGGGGACAGGACTCTGTTGGGGACAGGTCTCTGTTGGACACAGGTCTCTGTTGGACACAGGTCTCTGTTGGACACAGGTCTCTGTTGATCAGGTCTCTGTTGGACACAGGTCTCTGTTTATCAACTCTCTGTTGATCAGGACTCTGTTGATCAGGACTCTGTTGATCAGGTCTCTGTTGATCAGGACTCTGTTGATCAGGTCTCTGTTGATCAGGACTCTGTTGATCATGACTCTGTTGGACACAGGTCTCTGTTGATCAGGACTCTGTTGATCAGGTCTCTGTTGATCAGGACTCTGTTGATCAGGTCTCTGTTGATCAGGTCTCTGTTGATCAGGACTCTGTTGATCAGGACTCTGTTGATCAGGTCTCTGTTGGACAGGACTCTGTTGATCAGGACTCTGTTGGTCAGGACTCTGTTGGTCAGGTCTCTGTTGGACACAGGTCTCTGTTGGACACAGGTCTCTGTTGATCAGGTCTTTGTTGGACACAGGTCTCTGTTGATCAGGACTCTGTTGATCAGGTCTCTGTTTATCAACTCTCTGTTGATCAGGACTCTGTTGATCAGGACTCTGTTGGTCAGGACTCAGTTGATCAGCTCTCTGTTGGGGACAGGTTTTTGTTGGATACAGGTCTTTGTTGGATACAGGTCTTTGTTGGATACAGGTCTTTGTTGGGGACAGGTCTTTGTTGGATACAGGTCTTTGTTGGGGACAGGGGTTTGTTGGATAAATCAAATCAAATCAAATCAAATCAGATTTATTTGTATAGCGCCAAATCATAACAAAGTTACATCAAGGCACTTTACATACAGAGCAGGTCTGGACCAAACTCTTTATAAAATGATTTAAAGAGACCCAACAGATCCCCCCATGAGCAGGAAAAACTTCCTTTAAGAGGCAGAAACCTCGGGCAGAATCAGGCTCAGGGGGAGCGGCCTTCTGCCTCGACCGGTTGGGTTGAGAGAGAGAGAGAGAGAGGGGGAGAGAGAGAGAGGGAGAGGGAAGAGGGGGAGGGGGAGAGAGAGAGAGAGAGAGAGAGAGGTGCTCAGTCCTTCCCCCAGCAGTCTAGGTCTATAGCAGCAGAGCTAAAGAGTAAATGAACTTTAACTTTTTAACTATCAGCTCTGTCATACAGAAAAGTTTTAAGCCTGGTCTTGAAAATTGCTAAAGAGTCTGGTCTTGAACCGGACCGATACTGGAAGTTGGTTCCATAGAAGAGGAGCCTGATAACTGAAAGATCTGCCTCCTGATTTACTCTTGGAGACTCTAGGAACCACAAGTAAACCTCCATCTAGAGAGCGGAGTGGCCTACTAGGACAGTAAGGGACTATGAGCTCTCTGAGGTATGACGGAGCTTTATATTTTAACAGAAGGATTTTAAATTCTATTCTGGATTTTACCGGCAGCCAATGAAGAGCAGCTAACACAGGAGAGATGTGATCCCTTTTTCTAGTTCCTGTTAATATTCGTGCAGCAGCATTCTGAATCAACTGAAGGCCTTTCAGAGATTTGTTTGGACATCCAGATAATAATGAGTTGCAGTAGTCCAGCCTAGAAGTTACGAATGCGTGGACTAGTTTTTCTGCATCCTCTTGAGAGAGGATATTTCTGATTTTCCTAATGTTTCTCAGGTGGAAGAAAGCTGCCCTACTGACTTGTTTTATGTGAGGGACAAAGGACATGTCCTGGTCAAAGGTTACTCCAAGGTTTTTTACAGTGGAGTTGGAAGCCAAAGTAATGCCATCCAGACTGATTAATTGATTAGATAGGGTTTCTCTAAGGTGCTTAGGGCCGAGTACAATAACTTCAGTTTTGTCAGAATTTAGAAGTAAAAAATTATGGGTCATCCAGACTTTTATGTCTTCAAGACATGTCTGCAGTCTGACTATCTGACTAACTTCATTTGGCTTCATTGATAAATACAGCTGAGTGTCGTCTGCATAACAGTGGAAATTGATGCTGTGTTTCCTGATAATGTTGCCTAAAGGAAGCAGATAAAGAGTGAAGAGGATTGGTCCAAGCACCGAACCCTGTGGGACTCCATAACTGGCTATAGTGCGTGAGGAGGAGCTATTGTTAACACGTACAAACTGATATCTATCCAATAAATAGGATTTGAACCACCTTAGAGCAGTTCCTTTAATGCCAATTTCATGTTCCAGTCTCTGTAATAAAATATTGTGATCAATGGTGTCAAATACAGCACTGAGATCTAAGAGGAGAAGTATGGAGGCTGATCCATTGTCTGAAGCCACTAGAATATCATTGGAGACTTTAATCAGCGCTGTTTCTGTGCTGTGGTGAGCTCTAAATCCTGACTGAAACTCTTCAAGCAAACCGTTCCTATGCAGATGGTCGTGTAATTGGTTTGCTACTGCTTTCTCAATGATTTTAGAAATGAAGGGAAGGTTTGATATGGGTCTATAATTGGCCAAAACATCTGGATCAAGATTCTGCTTTTTAAGCTGGGGTTTGATGACCGCGGTCTTAAGAGTCTGAGGTACATAACCCAAAGATAAGGTCAAATTAATGAGATCTAGAATGAAGGGCTCAATTAAGTAAAGAATGTCTTTAAAGAGGCTGGTCGGCACTGGGTCTAATAGACAGGTTGATGGTCTAGATGATGATACTATAGAAGCTAGCTCTGAGAGATTCAGAGATGAGAATGATTCCAGATGTAAAATAGGCGTTGCAGTTGATTCAGGAGTTGCTGTATTCAGTAGATTATTGTCTAATGTAGGTAAGAGCTGTTGAATTCTGTCTCTGATTGTTATGATTTTATTTGTAAAAAAGCCCATAAAATCATTGCTGCTGAGAGCTAAGGGGATCACTGGTTCTATTGAACTATGACTCTCTGTCAGCCTGGCTACAGTGCTGAAGAGAAACCTGGGGTTGTTCTTGTTTTTTTCTATTAGTGCTGAATAATATGATCTTCTGGCACTGCGGAGAGCTTTTTTATACATTTTTAAGCTTTCTTTCCAGGCTCGGTGAGACTCTTCCGAGTTGCTGGAACGCCAATTTCTTTCTAATTTCCGTGTCATCTGCTTTAAGGCACGAATTTGAGAGTTATACCACGGAGCCAGCCTCCTCTGTTTTATTACTTTCTTTTTGAGAGGGGCAGCATCATCCAGATTTGAACACAGTGTGGCCATAGTGCTAGTCACAAGGTCATCAACCTGTGTATGGGAGAAATCCTCATTTGAATTTAGATATGGCATTGCTGCAAAAGATGACTGAATGTTCTCTTTAAATTTAGCCACAGCGTCTTCAGATAAACATCTTCTATAGCCAAATTTATTCCTCGATGCTGTGCAGTCAGTTAAAGTAAACTCAAATGTAATGAGGTAATAGTCGGTCAAAAGACAGTTTTGAGGAAAAATTGTTAACTTGTCAATTTCAATGCCATATGTTAGAACAACATCAAGGATATGATTAAAGCAGTGAGTTGGTTCATTCACGTGCTGGGAAAAGCCAATTGAGTCTAGTAATGAAAGAAACCCAGAACTAAGGCTGTCACTTTCTACATCTACATGAATATTGAAATCTCCCACTATGATGATTTTATCTGTACTAAGTACTAACTCTGATATAAACTCAGAAAACTCTGATAGGAATTCTGAGTACGGACCAGGTGGACGGTATACTGTAACTAACAGAAACTTTCCAGTTTGAGTGGGAAAGACTAAGAGTGAGGCTTTCAAAAGACCTACAGCCAGATTTTGGTCTAGGGTTGATTAATAAGCTTGACTGAAATATCGCAGCCACTCCCCCTCCTCGACCTGTGGTACGAGGGACATGAAAATTAACATGAGTGGGGGGTGTAGCTTCATTAATACTAACATACTCATCCTGCTGCAGCCAGGTTTCAGTTATACAAAATAAATCAATACGATGATCAGTTATGAGATCACTGACTAATAGAGATTTTGATGATAGTGATCGAATATTCAACAGTCCACATTTAACTGCAGTATTATTTGAGACCGAATTTGTGGCTGTTTTGATTTCTATTAAGTTTTTGTTTTTAGCTCCTCTTCTGTTTAATCTAGGTTCAGTAACTTTTCTAAATTTAGGTGGTCGGGGGACAGACACAGTTTCTATAGACCTAGACATAGACAGAGACTCTATTCTATTCTCAGCAGGGAACCGCTCTGACTGAGGCGCAGAGGAGTGTGTTAAACTGCGGCTCTGCCTCCTGGTCTCGACTCGGGGTTGTCAGGGTTTTAACTTTCTAATGAACTCGGCCATATTCCTAGATATAAGAGCGGCACCACCCACGGTGGGATGGACACCATCTCTCCTAATCAGACCAGGTCTCCCCCAGAGAGTGTTCCAGTTATCTATGTAGCCCACATTGTTTTCGGGACACCACCTCGACAGCCAGCGGTTGAATGAAGACATGCGGCTATACATGTCATCACTGGTCCGATTGGGGAGGGGGCCGGAGAAAACTACAGTGTCCAACATTGTTTTAGCAAAGGTACACACCGATTCCACATTAATCTTTGTGACCTCCTACTGGCGAAGTCGGGTGTCGTTACTGCCGACGTGAATAACAATTTTACCATATTTACGCTTCTCCTTAGCCAGCAGTTTCAGGTAAGATTGGCTGTCGCCTGCTCTGGCTGATGTGGATTTGCTGCTCCTGTGGATCCTCCCACAGTGTTTGATGAGCAGCTGGAACCACAGTGACTCTGATAAAACAGGAATTAGCAGAATCCATCTGATATGAAGCTGTGGTTTGAAAACCACTTCCCTCCTCTTTGAAGAGGACTCAGATATCAGTGTTCAGGTTTTTGTGCAGCCTCTCCTACACTTTGTATCACTGTGTTTCTAGAGCACAGTAGTAGAGAGCTGTGTCTGCCAGGGTTAGTCCACTGATGGTCAGTTCAGTTGATGTGTCTGTTGTTTTAGATTCATATTTACTCGGTGAAGGATTATATTGACCTGTGTTGCCCTTTGCTCCTTTCCAGAGAATGAACTGAGGGGCCTGAAGGTCTGAATCATGTCTGTACCAGTAAAGGGCAAGACCCCGTAACGTTGTCTGATATCGACATCTGAGTTTGACAGTTCCTCCTTCTCTCTCACTGACTTCTTCTCTCACAGGAGAGATTTGGTGTTGAGCTTTTATTCCTGAAAAAGTGCAGAAAATGAAGCCATTAGACCGACATTGTCCATGAGGCTGAGAGGAGAAGACAGGGGGACATGTCACCGTACAGTTTTACTCTGTGGACACAAACAGCTCAACTGTAGCTCACATCATCTCTAGATTGTACAGGACTTCATGACAAAGACACATTATTGTGCGTCTTCAAGCACCAAAGTGACCAAATGGAGTTGAAACATGTCGTTGATCCAGCAGGCTGACTCAGACTCTCATTAGCTGTCAAACTCACCTGTGAAGTGAGAGAAAAAGAAAAAGAGGTAAAGCAACATGTCTTTGGAGGAGTTGAAGCCAAACAGACAGCAGATGAACAAAGTTCTTCCACTGCAGTAGAATGAACAAACTAAACAGCCTCTCTGCTGCACAGCCCTTCTCCTCAACTTCAAGCTGACTGTGCTTTAACTTCCTCTGGACACACAAGTCACCTCATTGGCTGAGCTGGACTCCAGTGGGCGGGGCCAGGTCATCACCTCTGAGCTTCCTCCTCAGTGAGATTTAACTCTGTCTCTTCTGTTCGTTGCTGAGTTTTTCTGACGTTTGTGTCATCAGTCTTTTCTCAGTCAGAGACTCCCTCTAGTGGATGTTGTGGAGTATTGTGTTGTCTTTGCTCCAGAGGTTTTTGTACAGAGTTGTGTTGTTTCCTGTCACTGTGGGCCTCAGAGCACAGTAGTACACAGCAGAGTCTGACACCTGAAGCTTCTGGATCTTCAGAGGAACTGACTTGTTCTTGATCTCAGCATGAAATCTCTCTTGGTTGAACTCTGGAGCTTTCTCTACTGTTTGTGTGGAACATCTCAGCATGTACTGTGGGAAGCTGTTAGCTTCTTGTTTGTACCAGAACAAATAGGGATATGAGTTTGTTGTCTCAAATTTACAGTCCAGTGCAACTGTGTCTCCTTCAGCTGCAATCACATCTTCTGTTGGCTGGATCACTCGGTCTTCTCCTTTACACTCTGAGGAAGAACACAACATGCAGAGGAAGAGATGAATCAATACAGATGATTGATGAAGGAGAACAATCAGCAGGTTTAAAGAGTTACCTATCCAGAGAGTCAGAATCAGGATGTTTCTCAGCCAGTGTTTCATGTCTGCAGTGAGGGAGGAGAGAGGAAGAACACTGATCATCACATCATCGGCCCTCCCTCTTTATCATCAGCACATTTTCATCCCAGCTGTTCAGCTGATGCTCTTTTACACAACAGTTCATGATGAGCTTGAACCTCTGAACTTTCTGTTCCAGCAAAGTGTTTTCAACCATTTTTGTCCGATGACATCATCATGAGGTTGGACACTGAGAGACGCTTTTGTGCAGCATCAGCAGTAAAGTGAACCTTGTACAGGTCAGCTGTGGTGAAGAGAGAGTTGACCAGAAGGCAAAGTTCTTGATTTACCAGCCGATCTTTGTTCAAACCGTCGACTACACTCATGGACTTTGGGTTGTGACCTAAAGAACCAGCTGTTAGATGGAAGGAGCTGAAATGGGTTTCCTCCGTAGGGTGTTTGGGCTCTGCCTTAGAGATCAGGTGAGGAGCTCAGACATCCTGAGGGAGCTGCAGTAGAGCTGCTGCTCCGTCCTGTTTGAAGGAGCCACTTGAAGTGGTTGGGACTTCTGACTGGGAGAATGAATCCTGGACTCCTTCCTCTGGAGACTTTCCTGACCTGTCCAACTGGGAGAAGAACTCGGAGTGGAACCATAACTCACTGGAGGGGCAGCAAGTCTCATCTGGCCTGAGGACATCTTGAGATCCTAGAGGAGGAACTAGAAGGTGTTGTTGGGAAGAAGGACGTCAATGTCCACTTGGTGGAGCTGTTGTTGAATCACAGGAGGCGCTGAGGGGTGGAAGTCTTCAGTGAGGAGCTGTCAGGTTTTTGTACAGAGTTGTGTTGTTTCCTGTCACTGTGGGCTGCACAGCACAGTAGTACACAGCAGAGTCTGACACTGCAGCAGAGGAGATGTTCAGATGGACCTGATTTCTCTCTTCATTCAGTCCAGCAGTCAGTCGAGGGTCAGCAGTTTTTGCTGTCACCACCTCAGGCTCTTTAGCGTCAGTGATCAGGAGAAGATACTGAGGTCCTGATCCAGGATCCTGTCGATACCACTGGAGATTATTGGCCTTAACTGAATAGTTACAGGACAGAGTAACAGTACAGCCCTCTGATGAAAACACTTTGGTTCTGTGGGCAGTAATATGATCTTCCAAGCTGTCACCTGCTGAGGAAACAACAGATTTAGAGTTCTGATCCAGAGTCTCATATCCATCATGAACAAATGATCCTTTCAACAACAGTCAGCAGTTATTAGTGATGAAGTGATGACTCTTTATAGTCCAGACTTTTGTCTTTGAAATGTTAAACTGAAGGTCAGAAAATATTTGATTGTTCCAAGTTTTCAGCTGTGAAACATACGAACCTACGAGAGCTGAGAAGAACAAAATGACAGTGAGTCCGTCCATGTTCAGAGGTGAACTGCTGCCACAAAATGTCCAGGATGAAGAAGTTGTGAGTTGTGTTTGTTCTGATGTTCAGAACTGGAATCAAACTCCCTCTAGTGGATGTTGTGGAGTATTGTGTTGTCTTTGCTCCAGAGGTTTTTGTACAGAGTTGTGTTGTTTCCTGTCACTGTGGGCCTCACAGCACAGTAGTACACAGCAGAGTCTGACACCTGAAGCTTCTGGATCTTCAGAGGAACTGATCTTAGGTCAGAATTCAGAGTGGATGAAAATCTCTCCTTGAAGTGGTCTTCTGTGTTTCCTTGATCCAGTTTAAAGCGGCTCAGGATGAATTTGGGGCTCTGGTTTCCATCCTGTCTGTACCAGTAGAGATATGGACCAGGTGAACTGCTGTTGTATTGACAGTGAAGTGTCACTGCCTCTCCTTCAGCAGCAGTCACGTCTCCTTCTGGTTGCACCACGTTGTCTTTTTGTGCTCTGCATTCTGTAAAACACCAACAAACAGTATCAGTGTTTGAATGGAAGAATCATGTCAGTGTTGGATTGATATCACAGAAACAGAGCAGTGTTCATACCACGGCACAGAGCAGCCAGCAGCACTGAGATGAACAGAGCCTTCATATCTGCAGTGTGGAGTCACTGTGAGCTCCAGCAAGTATAAAGCAGACTGTGGACTCTGAGTGTTCATCAACACTAAGGAGGTGGATTAGAAGGAGGAGCCTGATCACAGTGACAGGTCTCTGTTGGGGACAGGTCTCTGTTGGGGACAGGTCTCTGTTGATCAGGACTCTGTTGGACACAGGTCTCTGTTGATCAGGTCTCTGTTGATCAGGACTCTGTTGATCAGGTCTCTGTTGATCAGGTCTCTGTTGATCAGGACTCTGTTGATCAGGTCTCTGTTGGACACAGGTCTCTGTTGATCAGGTCTCTGTTGATCAGGACTCTGTTGATCAGGTCTCTGTTGATCAGGACTCTGTTGATCAGGTCTCTGTTGATCAGGTCTCTGTTGATCAGGTCTCTGTTGATCAGGACTCTGTTGATCAGGTCTCTGTTGATCAGGACTCTGTTGGACACAGGTCTCTGTTGATCAGGTCTCTGTTGGACACAGGTCTCTGTTGATCAGGTCTCTGTTGGACACAGGTCTCTGTTGATCAGGTCTCTGTTGATCAGGTCTCTGTTGATCAGGACTCTGTTGATCAGGTCTCTGTTGATCAGGTCTCTGTTGGACACAGGTCTCTGTTGATCAGGTCTCTGTTGGACACAGGTCTCTGTTGATCAGGTCTCTGTTGATCAGGTCTCTGTTGATCAGGACTCTGTTGATCAGGTCTCTGTTGATCAGGTCTCTGTTGATCAGGACTCTGTTGATCAGGTCTCTGTTGATCAGGTCTCTGTTGATCAGGACTCTGTTGATCAGGTCTCTGTTGGACACAGGTCTCTGTTGATCAGGTCTCTGTTGATCAGGTCTCTGTTGATCAGGACTCTGTTGATCAGGACTCTGTTGATCAGGACTCTCACCTCCCTTACTGCTCCTCTGTCAGACCTTTCTTTGTGCACAGTGAAATCCTTGCAGATGGTCCATCATGTGGCCTCCTGTCTGGTCTTGGATAATCCAGAATGACTCATGTGACTGAGCTCTTCTTCACCCTCCAACCATCACTGCCTGAATCCTGTTCCAGTCCCTGATGCTGCCCTCAGAGAGACTTCTGGGTCTGAACCATCTACTTCAACTCAGTCAAGCCTCACACTTTTTCTTGCTGCTGCTTCCTCCAAGGAATGTTGTGTGGATTTACTGTCCCTGGACACAAAACCATGTCAGTCCAGACTCTGTTCATCTCTGGTTGTGTACTTCATGTCCTCAGACTCCTTAGATATTAGTCCGTAGAACTGAGCAGGATCTGCTCTGAAGCTTTAGTGATGTCCCTCACTGATGGATGAGTTCTGTCTCTGTTGTCTTTCTGTGGTTCATGGAGTCTTGTGTTTGAAGCCTCATCCAGGTGGTCTGTCACTGATGTGGATTTGCTGCTCCTGTGGATCCTCCCACAGTGTTTGATGAGCAGCTGGAACCACAGTGACTCTGATAAAACAGGAATTAGCAGAATCCATCTGATATGAAGCTGTGGTTTGAAAACCACTTCCCTCCTCTTTGAAGAGGACTCAGATATCAGTGTTCAGGTTTTTGTGCAGCCTCTCCTACACTTTGTATCACTGTGTTTGTAGAGCACAGTAGTAGAGAGCTGTGTCTGCCAGGGTTAGTCCACTGATGGTCAGTTCAGTTGATGTGTCTGTTGTTTTACATTCATATTTACTCGGTGAAGGATTATATTCACGTCCACTCTGTGATTTTGCTCCTTTCCAGAGAATGAACTGAGGGGCCTGAAGGTCTGAATCATGTCTGTACCAGTAAAGGTAAACATTATCTAACGTTGTCTGATATTGACATCTGAGTTTGACAGTTCCTCCTTCTCTCTCACTGACTTCTTCTCTCACAGGAGAGATTTGGTGTTGAGCTTTTATTCCTGAAAAAGTGCAGAAAATGAAGCCATTAGACCGACATTGTCCATGAGGCTGAGAGGAGAAGACAGGGGGACATGTCACCGTACAGTTTTACTCTGTGGACACAAACAGCTCAACTGTAGCTCACATCATCTCTAGATTGTACAGGACTTCATGACAAAGACACATTATTGTGCGTCTTCAAGCACCAAAGTGACCAAATGGAGGTGAAACATGTCGTTGATCCAGCAGGCTGACTCAGACTCTCATTAGCTGTCAAACTCACCTGTGAAGTGAGAGAAAAAGAAAAAGAGGTAAAGCAACATGTCTTTGGAGGAGTTGAAGCCAAACAGACAGCAGATGAACAAAGTTCTTCCACTGCAGTAGAATGAACAAACTAAACAGCCTCTCTGCTGCACAGCCCTTCTCCTCAACTTCAAGCTGACTGTGCTTTAACTTCCTCTGGACACACAAGTCACCTCATTGGCTGAGCTGGACTCCAGTGGGCGGAGCCAGGTCATCACCTCTGAGCTTCCTCCTCAGTGAGATTTAACTCTGTCTCTTCTGTTCATTGCTGAGTTTTTCTGACGTTTGTGTCATCAGTCTTTTCTCAGTCAGAGACTCCCTCTAGTGGATGTTGTGGAGTATTGTGTTGTCTTTGCTCCAGAGGTTTTTGTACAGAGTTGTGTTGTTTCCTGTCACTGTGGGCCTCAGAGCACAGTAGTACACAGCAGAGTCTGACACTGCAGCAGAGGAGATGTTCAGATGGACCTGATTTCTCTCTTCATTCAGTCCAGCAGTCAGTCGAGGGTCAGCAGTTTTTGCTGTCACCACCTCAGGCTCTTTAGCGTCAGTGATCAGGAGAAGATACTGAGGTCCTGATCCAGGATCCTGTCGATACCACTGGAGATTATAGGCCTTAACTGAATAGTTACAGGACAGAGTAACAGTACAGCCCTCTGATGAAAACACTTTGGTTCTGTGGGCAGTAATATGATCTTCCAAGCTGTCACCTGCTGAGGAAACAACAGATTTAGAGTTCTGATCCAGAGTCTCATATCCATCATGAACAAATGATCCTTTCAACAACAGTCAGCAGTTATTAGTGATGAAGTGATGACTCTTTATAGTCCAGACTTTTGTCTTTGAAATGTTAAACTGAAGATCAGAAAATATTTGAGTGTTCCAAGTTTTCAGCTGTGAAACATACGAACCTACGAGAGCTGAGAAGAACAAAATGACAGTGAGTCCGTCCATGTTCAGAGGTGAACTGCTGCCACAAAATGTCCAGGATGAAGAAGTTGTGAGTTGTGTTTGTTCTGATGTTCAGAACTGGAATCAAACTCCCTCTAGTGGATGTTGTGGAGTATTGTGTTGTCTTTGCTCCAGAGGTTTTTGTACAGAGTTGTGTTGTTTCCTGTCACTGTGGGCCTCAGAGCACAGTAGTACACAGCAGAGTCTGACACCTGAAGCTTCTGGATCTTCAGAGGAACTGACTTGTTCTTGATCTCAGCATGAAATCTCTCTTGGTTGAACTCTGGAGCTTTCTCTACTGTTTGTGTGGAACATCTCAGCTTGTACTGTGGGAAGCTGTTAGCTTCTTGTTTGTACCAGAACAAATAGGGATATGAGTCCGTTGTCTCAAATTTACAGTCCAGTGTAACTGTGTCTCCTTCAGCTGCAGTCACATCTTCTGTTGGTTGGATCACTCGGTCTTCTCCTTTACACTCTGAGGAAGAACACAACATGCAGAGGAAGAGATGAATCAATACAGATGATTGATGAAGGAGAACAATCAGCAGGTTTAAAGAGTTACCTATCCAGACACACACACACACACACAGAATGGATGTGATTTTCCCTGATCGTTGTCACTTGGTAACAAATGTCAGCAGAAATGATCTGCTCTGGTTTTCTGTAGCATCAACATGAACAGCTCCGACTGTAGAGATCAGTAATATGTTCAAGTGTTTGAAGAGGAAACTTGTTCTGTACTTGTACTTTGTGTCTTACCAAAGAAAAGAGCAGCAAGAATAATCCACAGCCAATGTTCCATCTGTACAACAAGGTTTAAACCACCAGGAGAAACTAGCTGATGTTCAGCATCCAGTCTGACAGTTGTTCTCTTCACAGCAGCAGTTATTATTGAGAGGACTTCAGGCTCCGCCTACTTGATGATGTCACCCTCTAATTTAGAAAAGCAGTCAGTAACACCGGCTGAAGAACTGAGTGATGTGCTGCTGTGGACAGGGTTAGAAAACAAAGCTGTTTATGGTCAGTACTCAGTCACACCCCCTCTGGCAAGTATGTCCGCTCTTTATACACTTTATATATCCAGATCTTTAAATTCTTTCTGGGGGGATTTTCACCCATTATTGCTTCAAAAGGTTTTCACTTCAGCAAGATTCTTGTGCTGCCTTGTAGGCACTTCTCTTTTGAGATTTATCTACAAATTTTCAACAAAGTTTCGGTCGGAGACTTTGAGGGCCGTGGCAGAACCTTCAGATTTCACCTCTTGAGATGTTTCATGCTCAATTTTGAGCTGTTTTTGGATTATTGTCTGGAGATGTTGGAAAAACAACTGATCTGTCTCAGTGGTAACATGGATACAGAAAATAAAATGGTTCCTCAGACCAATCCCTGAGGAAAACCACGACAGGGGACCAGGATCTGATAGAAATTCTCCTCCAGAGACTGAGAAGGACCGATCAGTGAGATATTAGGAGAACTACTGCAGTGACACTGGAGTTCATCACAACTGTGTCTCATGAGAGAGAAGACTCTGGACTGGATCATTAGAAACCAGTGAAGGTTCTCAGTCAGAGACTCCCTCTAGTGGATGTTGTGGAGTATTGTGTTGTCTTTGCTCCAGAGGTTTTTGTACAGAGTTGTGTTGTTTCCTGTCACTGTGGGCCTCAGAGCACAGTAGTACACAGCAGAGTCTGACACCTGAAGCTTCTGGATCTTCAGAGGAACTGATCTTAGGTCAGAATTCAGAGTGGATGAAAATCTCTCCTTGAAGTGGTCTTCTGTGTTTCCTTGATCCAGTTTAAAGCGGCTCAGGATGAATTTGGGGCTCTGGTTTCCATCCTGTCTGTACCAGTAGAGATATGGACCAGTTGAACTGCTGTTGTATTGACAGTGAAGTGTCACTGCCTCTCCTTCAGCAGCAGTCACGTCTCCTTCTGGTTGCACCACGTTGTCTTTTTGTGCTCTGCATTCTGTAAAACACCAACAAACAGTATCAGTGTTTGAATGGAAGAATCATGTCAGTGTTGGATTGATATCACAGAAACAGAGCAGTGTTCATACCACGGCACAGAGCAGCCAGCAGCACTGAGATGAACAGAGCCTTCATATCTGCAGTGTGGAGTCACTGTGAGCTCCAGCAAGTATAAAGCAGACTGTGGACTCTGAGTGTTCATCAACACTAAGGAGGTGGATTAGAAGGAGGAGCCTGATCACAGTGACAGGTCTCTGTTGGGGACAGGTCTCTGTTGGACAGGTCTCTGTTGGACACAGGACTCTGTTGATCAGGTCTCTGTTGGGGACAGGTCTCTGTTGATCAGGACTCTGTTGGACACAGGTCTCTGTTGGGGACAGGTCTCTGTTGGACACAGGTCTCTGTTGGACACAGGTCTCTGTTGATCAGGTCTCTGTTGATCAGGACTCTGTTGATCAGGTCTCTGTTGATCAGGTCTCTGTTGATCAGGTCTCTGTTGATCAGGACTCTGTTGATCAGGACTCTGTTGATCAGGACTCTCACCTCCCTTACTGCTCCTCTGTCAGACCTTTCTTTGTGCACAGTGAAATCCTTGCAGATGGTCCATCATGTGGCCTCCTGTCTGGTCTTGGATAATCCAGAATGACTCATGTGACTGAGCTCTTCTTCACCCTCCAACCATCACTGCCTGAATCCTGTTCCAGTCCCTGATGCTGCCCTCAGAGAGACTTCTGGGTCTGAACCATCTACTTCAACTCAGTCAAGCCTCACACTTTTTCTTGCTGCTGCTTCCTCCAAGGAATGTTGTGTGGATTTACCGTCCCTGGACACAAAACCATGTCAGTCCAGACTCTGTTCATCTCTGGTTGTGTACTTCATGTCCTCAGACTCCTTAGATATTAGTCCGTAGAACTGAGCAGGATCTGCTCTGAAGCTTTAGTGATGTCCCTCACTGATGGATGAGTTCTGTCTCTGTTGTCTTTCTGTGGTTCATGGAGTCTTGTGTTTGAAGCCTCATCCAGGTGGTCTGTCACTGATGTGGATTTGCTGCTCCTGTGGATCCTCCCACAGTGTTTGATGAGCAGCTGGAACCACAGTGACTCTGATAAAACAGGAATTAGCAGAATCCATCTGATATGAAGCTGTGGTTTGAAAACCACTTCCCTCCTCTTTGAAGAGGACTCAGATATCAGTGTTCAGGTTTTTGTGCAGCCTCTCCTACACTTTGTATCACTGTGTTTCTAGAGCACAGTAGTAGAGAGCTGTGTCTGCCAGGGTTAGTCCACTGATGGTCAGTTCAGTTGATGTGTCTGTTGTTTTAGATTCATATTTACTCGGTGAAGGATTATATTGACCTGTGTTGCCCTTTGCTCCTTTCCAGAGAATGAACTGAGGGGCCTGAAGGTCTGAATCATGTCTGTACCAGTAAAGCTCAACATTATCTGATGTTGTCTGATATTGACATCTGAGTTTGACAGTTCCTCCTTCTCTCTCACTGACTTCTTCTCTCACAGGAGAGATTTGGTGTTGAGCTTTTATTCCTGAAAAAGTGCAGAAAATGAAGCCATTAGACCGACATTGTCCATGAGGCTGAGAGGAGAAGACAGGGGGACATGTCACCGTACAGTTTTACTCTGTGGACACAAACAGCTCAACTGTAGCTCACATCATCTCTAGATTGTACAGGACTTCATGACAAAGACACATTATTGTGCGTCTTCAAGCACCAAAGTGACCAAATGGAGGTGAAACATGTCGTTGATCCAGCAGGCTGACTCAGACTCTCATTAGCTGTCAAACTCACCTGTGAAGTGAGAGAAAAAGAAAAAGAGGTAAAGCAACATGTCTTTGGAGGAGTTGAAGCCAAACAGACAGCAGATGAACAAAGTTCTTCCACTGCAGTAGAATGAACAAACTAAACAGCCTCTCTGCTGCACAGCCCTTCTCCTCAACTTCAAGCTGACTGTGCTTTAACTTCCTCTGGACACACAAGTCACCTCATTGGCTGAGCTGGACTCCAGTGGGCGGAGCCAGGTCATCACCTCTGAGCTTCCTCCTCAGTGAGATTTAACTCTGTCTCTTCTGTTCGTTGCTGAGTTTTTCTGACGTTTGTGTCATCAGTCTTTTCTCAGTCAGAGACTCCCTCTAGTGGATGTTGTGGAGTATTGTGTTGTCTTTGCTCCAGAGGTTTTTGTACAGAGTTGTGTTGTTTCCTGTCACTGTGGGCCTCAGAGCACAGTAGTACACAGCAGAGTCTGACACTGCAGCAGAGGAGATGTTCAGATGGACCTGATTTCTCTCTTCATTCAGTCCAGCAGTCAGTCGAGGGTCAGCAGTTTTTGCTGTCACCACCTCAGGCTCTTTAGCGTCAGTGATCAGGAGAAGATACTGAGGTCCTGATCCAGGATCCTGTCGATACCACTGGAGATTATAGGCCTTAACTGAATAGTTACAGGACAGAGTAACAGTACAGCCCTCTGATGAAAACACTTTGGTTCTGTGGGCAGTAATATGATCTTCCAAGCTGTCACCTGCTGAGGAAACAACAGATTTAGAGTTCTGATCCAGAGTCTCATATCCATCATGAACAAATGATCCTTTCAACAACAGTCAGCAGTTATTAGTGATGAAGTGATGACTCTTTATAGTCCAGACTTTTGTCTTTGAAATGTTAAACTGAAGATCAGAAAATATTTGAGTGTTCCAAGTTTTCAGCTGTGAAACATACGAACCTACGAGAGCTGAGAAGAACAAAATGACAGTGAGTCCGTCCATGTTCAGAGGTGAACTGCTGCCACAAAATGTCCAGGATGAAGAAGTTGTGAGTTGTGTTTGTTCTGATGTTCAGAACTGGAATCAAACTCCCTCTAGTGGATGTTGTGGAGTATTGTGTTGTCTTTGCTCCAGAGGTTTTTGTACAGAGTTGTGTTGTTTCCTGTCACTGTGGGCCTCACAGCACAGTAGTACACAGCAGAGTCTGACACCTGAAGCTTCTGGATCTTCAGAGGAACTGATCTTAGGTCAGAATTCAGAGTGGATGAAAATCTCTCCTTGAAGTGGTCTTCTGTGTTTCCTTGATCCAGTTTAAAGCGGCTCAGGATGAATTTGGGGCTCTGGTTTCCATCCTGTCTGTACCAGTAGAGATATGGACCAGGTGAACTGCTGTTGTATTGACAGTGAAGTGTCACTGCCTCTCCTTCAGCAGCAGTCACGTCTCCTTCTGGTTGCACCACGTTGTCTTTTTGTGCTCTGCATTCTGTAAAACACCAACAAACAGTATCAGTGTTTGAATGGAAGAATCATGTCAGTGTTGGATTGATATCACAGAAACAGAGCAGTGTTCATACCACGGCACAGAGCAGCCAGCAGCACTGAGATGAACAGAGCCTTCATATCTGCAGTGTGGAGTCACTGTGAGCTCCAGCAAGTATAAAGCAGACTGTGGACTCTGAGTGTTCATCAACACTAAGGAGGTGGATTAGAAGGAGGAGCCTGATCACAGTGACAGGTCTCTGTTGGGGACAGGTCTCTGTTGGACACAGGTCTCTGTTGGACACAGGTCTCTGTTGGACAGGTCTCTGTTGGACACAGGACTCTGTTGATCAGGTCTCTGTTGGGGACAGGTCTCTGTTGATCAGGACTCTGTTGGACACAGGTCTCTGTTGAGGACAGGTCTCTGTTGATCAGGTCTCTGTTTATCAACTCTCTGTTGATCAGGACTCTGTTGATCAGGACTCTGTTGGTCAGGACTCTGTTGGTCAGGACTCAGTTGGACACAGGTCTCTGTTGGGGACAGGTCTCTGTTGGACACAGGTCTCTGTTGATCAGGTCTTTGTTGGACACAGGTCTCTGTTGATCAGGTCTTTGTTGGACACAGGTCTCTGTTGGACACAGGTCTATTTATCAACTCTCTGTTGATCAGCTCTCTGTTGGGGACAGGTTTTTGTTGGTTACAGGTCTCTGTTGGATACAGGTCTCTGTTGGATACAGGTCTCTGTTGGATACAGGTCTTTGTTGGATACAGGTCTTTGTTGGGGACAGGTCTTTGTTGGGGACAGGTCTTTGTTGGATACAGGTCTTTGTTGGGGACAGGGGTTTGTTGGATAAATCAAATCAAATCAAATCAAATCAGATTTATTTGTATAGCGCCAAATCATAACAAAGTTACATCAAGGCACTTTACATATAGAGCAGGTCTGGACCAAACTCTTTATAAAATTATTTAAAGAGACCCAACAGATCCCCCATGAGCAGGAAAAACTTCCTTTAAGAGGCAGAAACCTCGGGCAGAACCAGGCTCAGGGGGAGCGGCCTTCTGCCTCGACCGGTTGGGTTGAGAGAGAGAGAGAGAGAGAGAGAGAGGGGGAGAGAGAGAGAGGGAGAGGGAAGAGGGAGATGGGGAGAGAGAGAGAGGGAGAGGGAAGAGGGGGAGGGGGAGAGAGAGAGAGAGAGAGAGGTGCTCAGTCCTTCCCCCAGCAGTCTAGGTCTATAGCAGCAGAGCTAAAGAGTAAATGAACTTTAACTTTTTAACTATCAGCTCTGTCATACAGAAAAGTTTTAAGCCTGGTCTTGAAAATTGCTAAAGAGTCTGGTCTTGAACCGGACCGATACTGGAAGTTGGTTCCATAGAAGAGGAGCCTGATAACTGAAAGATCTGCCTCCTGATTTACTCTTGGAGACTCTAGGAACCACAAGTAAACCTCCATCTAGAGAGCGGAGTGGCCTACTAGGACAGTAAGGAACTATGAGCTCTCTGAGGTATGACGGAGCTTTATATGTTAACAGAAGGATTTTAAATTCTATTCTGGATTTTACCGGCAGCCAATGAAGAGCAGCTAACACAGGAGAGATGTGATCCCTTTTTCTAGTTCCTGTTAATATTCGTGCAGCAGCATTCTGAATCAACTGAAGGCCTTTCAGAGATTTGTTTGGACATCCAGATAATAATGAGTTGCAGTAGTCCAGCCTAGAAGTTACGAATGCGTGGACTAGTTTTTCTGCATCCTCTTGAGAGAGGATATTTCTGATTTTCCTAATGTTTCTCAGGTGGAAGAAAGCTGCCCTACTGACTTGTTTTATGTGAGGGACAAAGGACATGTCCTGGTCAAAGGTTACTCCAAGGTTTTTTACAGTGGAGTTGGAAGCCAAAGTAATGCCATCCAGACTGATTAGATGATTAGATAGGGTTTCTCTAAGGTGCTTAGGGCCGAGTACAATAACTTCAGTTTTGTCAGAATTTAGAAGTAAAAAATTATGGGTCATCCAGACTTTTATGTCTTCAAGACATGTCTGCAGTCTGACTATCTGACTAACTTCATTTGGCTTCATTGATAAATACAGCTGAGTGTCGTCTGCATAACAGTGGAAATTGATGCTGTGTTTCCTGATAATGTTGCCTAAAGGAAGCAGATAAAGAGTGAAGAGGATTGGTCCAAGCACCGAACCCTGTGGGACTCCATAACTGGCTATAGTGCGTGAGGAGGAGCTATTGTTAACACGTACAAACTGATATCTATCCAATAAATAGGATTTGAACCACCTTAGAGCAGTTCCTTTAATGCCAATTTCATGTTCCAGTCTCTGTAATAAAATATTGTGATCAATGGTGTCAAATGCAGCACTGAGATCTAAGAGGAGAAGTATGGAGGCTGATCCATTGTCTGAAGCCACTAGAATATCATTGGAGACTTTAATCAGCGCTGTTTCTGTGCTGTGGTGAGCTCTAAATCCTGACTGAAACTCTTCAAGCAAACCGTTCCTATGCAGATGGTCGTGTAATTGGTTTGCTACTGCTTTCTCAATGATTTTAGAAATGAAGGGAAGGTTTGATATGGGTCTATAATTGGCCAAAACATCTGGATCAAGATTCTGCTTTTTAAGCTGGGGTTTGATGACCGCGGTCTTAAGAGTCTGAGGTACATAACCCAAAGATAAGGTCAAATTAATGAGATCTAGAATGAAGGGCTCAATTAAGTAAAGAATGTCTTTAAAGAGGCTGGTCGGCACTGGGTCTAATAGACAGGTTGATGGTCTAGATGATGATACTATAGAAGCTAGCTCTGAGAGATTCAGAGATGAGAATGATTCCAGATGTAAAATAGGCGTTGCAGTTGATTCAGGAGTTGCTGTATTCAGTAGATTATTGTCTAATGTAGGTAAGAGCTGTTGAATTCTGTCTCTGATTGTTATGATTTTATTTGTAAAAAAGCCCATAAAATCATCACTGCTGAGAGCTAAGGGGATCACTGGTTCTATTGAACTATGACTCTCTGTCAGCCTGGCTACAGTGCTGAAGAGAAACCTGGGGTTGTTCTTGTTTTTTTCTATTAGTGCTGAATAATATGGTCTTCTGGCACTGCGGAGAGCTTTTTTATACATTTTTAAGCTTTCTTTCCAGGCTCGGTGAGACTCTTCCGAGTTGCTGGAACGCCAATTTCTTTCTAATTTCCGTGTCATCTGCTTTAAGGCACGAATTTGAGAGTTATACCACGGAGCCAGCCTCCTCTGTTTTATTACTTTCTTTTTGAGAGGGGCAGCATCATCCAGATTGGAACACGGTGTGGCCATAGTGCTAGTCACAAGGTCATCAACCTGTGTATGGGAGAAATCCTCATTTGAATTTAGATATGGCATTGCTGCAAATGATGACTGAATGTTCTCTTTAAATTTAGCCACAGCGTCTTCAGATAAACATCTTCTATAGCCAAATTTATTCCTCGATGCTGTGCAGTCAGTTAAAGTAAACTCAAATGTAATGAGGTAATAGTCGGTCAAAAGACAGTTTTGAGGAAAAATTGTTAACTTGTCAATTTCAATGCCATATGTTAGAACAAGATCAAGGATATGATTAAAGCAGTGAGTTGGTTCATTCACGTGCTGGGAAAAGCCAATTGAGTCTAGTAATGAAAGAAACCCAGAACTAAGGCTGTCACTTTCTACATCTACATGAATATTGAAATCTCCCACTATAATGATTTTATCTGTACTAAGTACTAACTCTGATATAAACTCAGAAAACTCTGATAGGAATTCTGAGTATGGACCAGGTGGACGGTATACTGTAACTAACAGAAACTTTCCAGTTTGAGTGGGAAAGACTAAGAGTGAGGCTTTCAAAAGACCTACAGCCAGATTTTGGTCTAGGGTTGATTAATAAGCTTGACTGAAATATCGCAGCCACTCCCCCTCCTCGACCTGTGGTACGAGGGACATGAAAATTAACATGAGTGGGGGGTGTAGCTTCATTAATACTAACATACTCATCCTGCTGCAGCCAGGTTTCAGTTATACAAAATAAATCAATACGATGATCAGTTATGAGATCACTGACTAATAGAGATTTTGATGATAGTGATCGAATATTCAACAGTCCACATTTAACTGCAGTATTATTTGAGACCGAATTTGTGGCTGTTTTGATTTCTATTAAGTTTTTGTTTTTAGCTCCTCTTCTGTTTAATCTAGGTTCAGTAACTTTTCTAAATTTAGGTGGTCGGGGGACAGACACAGTTTCTATAGACCTAGACATAGACAGAGACTCTATTCTATTCTCAGCAGGGAACCGCTCTGACTGAGGCGCAGAGGAGTGTGTTAAACTGCGGCTCTGCCTCCTGGTCTCGACTCGGGGTTGTCAGGGTTTTAACTTTCTAATGAACTCAGCCATATTCCTAGATATAAGAGCGGCACCACCCACGGTGGGATGGACACCATCTCTCCTAATCAGACCAGGTCTCCCCCAGAGAGTGTTCCAGTTATCTATGTAGCCCACATTGTTTTCGGGACACCACCTCGACAGCCAGCGGTTGAATGAAGACATGCGGCTATACATGTCATCACTGGTCCGATTGGGGAGGGGGCCGGAGAAAACTACAGTGTCCGACATTGTTTTAGCAAAGGTACACACCGATTCCACATTAATCTTTGTGACCTCCGACTGGCGAAGTCGGGTGTCGTTACTGCCGACGTGAATAACAATTTTACCATATTTACGCTTCTCCTTAGCCAGCAGTTTCAGGTAAGATTGGCTGTCGCCTGCTCTGGCTGATGTGGATTTGCTGCTCCTGTGGATCCTCCCACAGTGTTTGATGAGCAGCTGGAACCACAGTGACTCTGATAAAACAGGAATTAGCAGAATCCATCTGATATGAAGCTGTGGTTTGAAAACCACTTCCCTCCTCTTTGAAGAGGACTCAGATATCAGTGTTCAGGTTTTTGTGCAGCCTCTCCTACACTTTGTATCACTGTGTTTCTAGAGCACAGTAGTAGAGAGCTGTGTCTGCCAGGGTTAGTCCACTGATGGTCAGTTCAGTTGATGTGTCTGTTGTTTTAGATTCATATTTACTCGGTGAAGGATTATATTGACCTGTGTTGCCCTTTGCTCCTTTCCAGAGAATGAACTGAGGGGCCTGAAGGTCTGAATCATGTCTGTACCAGTAAAGGGCAAGACCCCGTAACGTTGTCTGATATCGACATCTGAGTTTGACAGTTCCTCCTTCTCTCTCACTGACTTCTTCTCTCACAGGAGAGATTTGGTGTTGAGCTTTTATTCCTGAAAACGTGCAGAAAATGAAGCCATTAGACCGACATTGTCCATGAGGCTGAGAGGAGAAGACAGGGGGACATGTCACCGTACAGTTTTACTCTGTGGACACAAACAGCTCAACTGTAGCTCACATCATCTCTAGATTGTACAGGACTTCATGACAAAGACACATTATTGTGCGTCTTCAAGCACCAAAGTGACCAAATGGAGGTGAAACATGTCGTTGATCCAGCAGGCTGACTCAGACTCTCATTAGCTGTCAAACTCACCTGTGAAGTGAGAGAAAAAGAAAAAGAGGTAAAGCAACATGTCTTTGGAGGAGTTGAAGCCAAACAGACAGCAGATGAACAAAGTTCTTCCACTGCAGTAGAATGAACAAACTAAACAGCCTCTCTGCTGCACAGCCCTTCTCCTCAACTTCAAGCTGACTGTGCTTTAACTTCCTCTGGACACACAAGTCACCTCATTGGCTGAGCTGGACTCCAGTGGGCGGAGCCAGGTCATCACCTCTGAGCTTCCTCCTCAGTGAGATTTAACTCTGTCTCTTCTGTTCGTTGCTGAGTTTTTCTGACGTTTGTGTCATCAGTCTTTTCTCAGTCAGAGACTCCCTCTAGTGGATGTTGTGGAGTATTGTGTTGTCTTTGCTCCAGAGGTTTTTGTACAGAGTTGTGTTGTTTCCTGTCACTGTGGGCTGCACAGCACAGTAGTACACAGCAGAGTCTGACACTGCAGCAGAGGAGATGTTCAGATGGACCTGATTTCTCTCTTCATTCAGTCCAGCAGACAGTCGAGGGTCAGCAGTTTTTGCTGTCACCACCTCAGGCTCTTTAGCGTCAGTGATCAGGAGAAGATACTGAGGTCCTGATCCAGGATCCTGTCGATACCACTGGAGATTATAGGCCTTAACTGAATAGTTACAGGACAGAGTAACAGTACAGCCCTCTGATGAAAACACTTTGGTTCTGTGGGCAGTAATATGATCTTCCAAGCTGTCACCTGCTGAGGAAACAACAGATTTAGAGTTCTGATCCAGAGTCTCATATCCATCATGAACAAATGATCCTTTCAACAACAGTCAGCAGTTATTAGTGATGAAGTGATGACTCTTTATAGTCCAGACTTTTGTCTTTGAAATGTTAAACTGAAGGTCAGAAAATATTTGAGTGTTCCAAGTTTTCAGCTGTGAAACATACGAACCTACGAGAGCTGAGAAGAACAAAATGACAGTGAGTCCGTCCATGTTCAGAGGTGAACTGCTGCCACAAAATGTCCAGGATGAAGAAGTTGTGAGTTGTGTTTGTTCTGATGTTCAGAACTGGAATCAAACTCCCTCTAGTGGATGTTGTGGAGTATTGTGTTGTCTTTGCTCCAGAGGTTTTTGTACAGAGTTGTGTTGTTTCCTGTCACTGTGGGCTGCACAGCACAGTAGTACACAGCAGAGTCTGACACCTGAAGCTTCTGGATCTTCAGAGGAACTGATCTTAGGTCAGAATTCAGAGTGGATGAAAATCTCTCCTTGAAGTGGTCTTCTGTGTTTCCTTGATCCAGTTTAAAGCGGCTCAGGATGAATTTGGGGCTCTGGTTTCCATCCTGTCTGTACCAGTAGAGATATGGATCAGTTGAGCTGCTGTTGTATTGACAGTGAAGTGTCACTGCCTCTCCTTCAGCAGCAGTCACGTCTCCTTCTGGTTGCACCACGTTGTCTTTTTGTGCTCTGCATTCTGTAAAACACCAACAAACAGTATCAGTGTTTGAATGGAAGAATCATGTCAGTGTTGGATTGATATCACAGAAACAGAGCAGTGTTCATACCACGGCACAGAGCAGCCAGCAGCACTGAGATGAACAGAGCCTTCATATCTGCAGTGTGGAGTCACTGTGAGCTCCAGCAAGTATAAAGCAGACTGTGGACTCTGAGTGTTCATCAACACTAAGGAGGTGGATTAGAAGGAGGAGCCTGATCACAGTGACAGGTCTCTGTTGGGGACAGGTCTCTGTTGGACACAGGTCTCTGTTGGACACAGGTCTCTGTTGATCAGGTCTCTGTTGGACACAGGTCTCTGTTGGACAGGTCTTTGTTGGACACAGGTCTCTGTTGGACACAGGTCTCTGTTGGGGACAGGTCTCTGTTGATCAGGTCTCTGTTGGACACAGGTCTCTGTTGGACACAGGTCTCTGTTGATCAGGCCTCTGTTGGACACAGGTCTCTGTTGATCAGGACTCTGTTGATCAGGTCTCTGTTGGGGACAGGTCTCTGTTGGACACAGGTCTCTGTTGGGGACAGGTCTCTGTTGGACACAGGTCTCTGTTGGGGACAGGTCTCTGTTGGACACAGGTCTCTGTTGGGGACAGGTCTCTGTTGATCAGGTCTCTGTTGGACACAGGTCTCTGTTGGACACAGGTCTCTGTTGATCAGGCCTCTGTTGGACACAGGTCTCTGTTGATCAGGACTCTGTTGATCAGGTCTCTGTTGGGGACAGGTCTCTGTTGGACACAGGTCTCTGTTGGACACAGGTCTCTGTTGGGGACAGGTCTCTGTTGGACACAGGTCTCTGTTGGGGACAGGTCTCTGTTGGACACAGGTCTCTGTTGATCAGGACTCTGTTGATCAGGACTCTGTTGGACACAGGTCTCTGTTGATCAGGTCTCTGTTGATCAGGTCTCTGTTGATCAGGACTCTGTTGATCAGGACTCTGTTGATCAGGTCTCTGTTGGACACAGGTCTCTGTTGATCAGGTCTCTGTTGATCAGGTCTCTGTTGGGGACAGGTCTCTGTTGATCAGGTCTCTGTTGGACACAGGTCTCTGTTGATCAGGTCTCTGTTGATCAGGTCTCTGTTGATCAGGACTCTGTTGATCAGGACTCTGTTGATCAGGTCTCTGTTGATCAGGTCTCTGTTGATCAGGACTCTGTTGATCAGGACTCTGTTGATCAGGACTCTCACCTCCCTTACTGCTCCTCTGTCAGACCTTTCTTTGTGCACAGTGAAATCCTTGCAGATGGTCCATCATGTGGCCTCCTGTCTGGTCTTGGATAATCCAGAATGACTCATGTGACTGAGCTCTTCTTCACCCTCCAACCATCACTGCCTGAATCCTGTTCCAGTCCCTGATGCTGCCCTCAGAGAGACTTCTGGGTCTGAACCATCTACTTCAACTCAGTCAAGCCTCACACTTTTTCTTGCTGCTGCTTCCTCCAAGGAATGTTGTGTGGATTTACCGTCCCTGGACACAAAACCATGTCAGTCCAGACTCTGTTCATCTCTGGTTGTGTACTTCATGTCCTCAGACTCCTTAGATATTAGTCCGTAGAACTGAGCAGGATCTGCTCTGAAGCTTTAGTGATGTCCCTCACTGATGGATGAGTTCTGTCTCTGTTGTCTTTCTGTGGTTCATGGAGTCTTGTGTTTGAAGCCTCATCCAGGTGGTCTGTCACTGATGTGGATTTGCTGCTCCTGTGGATCCTCCCACAGTGTTTGATGAGCAGCTGGAACCACAGTGACTCTGATAAAACAGGAATTAGCAGAATCCATCTGATATGAAGCTGTGGTTTGAAAACCACTTCCCTCCTCTTTGAAGAGGACTCAGATATCAGTGTTCAGGTTTTTGTGCAGCCTCTCCTACACTTTGTATCACTGTGTTTCTAGAGCACAGTAGTAGAGAGCTGTGTCTGCCAGGGTTAGTCCACTGATGGTCAGTTCAGTTGATGTGTCTGTTGTTTTAGATTCATATTTACTCGGTGAAGGATTATATTCACGTCCACTCCGTGATTTTGCTCCTTTCCAGAGAATGAACTGAGGGGCCTGAAGGTCTGAATCATGTCTGTACCAGTAAAGGTAAACATTATCTGATGTTGTCTGATATTGACATCTGAGTTTGACAGTTCCTCCTTCTCTCTCACTGACTTCTTCTCTCACAGGAGAGATTTGGTGTTGAGCTTTTATTCCTGAAAAAGTGCAGAAAATGAAGCCATTAGACCGACATTGTCCATGAGGCTGAGAGGAGAAGACAGGGGGACATGTCACCGTACAGTTTTACTCTGTGGACACAAACAGCTCAACTGTAGCTCACATCATCTCTAGATTGTACAGGACTTCATGACAAAGACACATTATTGTGCGTCTTCAAGCACCAAAGTGACCAAATGGAGGTGAAACATGTCGTTGATCCAGCAGGCTGACTCAGACTCTCATTAGCTGTCAAACTCACCTGTGAAGTGAGAGAAAAAGAAAAAGAGGTAAAGCAACATGTCTTTGGAGGAGTTGAAGCCAAACAGACAGCAGATGAACAAAGTTCTTCCACTGCAGTAGAATGAACAAACTAAACAGCCTCTCTGCTGCACAGCCCTTCTCCTCAACTTCAAGCTGACTGTGCTTTAACTTCCTCTGGACACACAAGTCACCTCATTGGCTGAGCTGGACTCCAGTGGGCGGAGCCAGGTCATCACCTCTGAGCTTCCTCCTCAGTGAGATTTAACTCTGTCTCTTCTGTTCATTGCTGAGTTTTTCTGACGTTTGTGTCATCAGTCTTTTCTCAGTCAGAGACTCCCTCTAGTGGATGTTGTGGAGTATTGTGTTGTCTTTGTTCCAGAGGTTTTTGTACAGAGTTGTGTTGTTTCCTGTCACTGCAGAGCACAGTAGTACACAGCAGAGTCTGACACTGCAGCAGAGGAGATGTTCAGATGTATTCTGGTTTTTTCATCACTCACTTTAACAGACAGTCCAGATTCTGGACTTGATAATTTCTCTCCTGACTCCTGATGAGAGAAGATGAACTCTGGTGCTTTTCCTGGATATTGTCGATACCAGAAGAAATTATAAAAGTCTGTCCCTTTTTTGGAGTAATTGTAGGACAGAGTGACAGAGCTGCCTTCTGAACTGGACTCTTCAGTCTTGACTGGATTCAGTTGTTGACAGCTGACACCTGAAGAAACAGAGAAATGTTGTTAAAGACCATGTTGAACTCTGATTGTGTGTTCCAGTGGTTTCTAACCAACAGATCCTCTGAACTCATTTATTCCTCCTGCTTGAACTCACCTTTTAGTATGATGAGAAACAAAGGAACCATCCCACAGTGATGCAGTGAGAGCATCTTCAGACACTATCTGACTTGTGTTTTCTTTAGATACTAAATGAATCTGACAGTGGGAGATGTTTTCTGTTCTGCTCTTTGACAGTGTTGCTCCTCCTCATATCACTGTATGTCATCACCCGACACCACGCCTCCATATATCTGACACCTTTAAGTCCAGACTGATGGGTTCAGGGACCAGGACTGAAGGAGGAAATGAAACAATAATGAAAGATCAGGAAGAAGAAGCTTTTGGCTGCGGTTGAGGTGGAGGGACGAGGTTTGGAGAAGGAACTCTTCATCCAGATGTCACCAGTGGGCGTAATGGTGAGACACAGCTGGACACATAAGTCACCTCATTGGCTGAGCTGGACTCCAGTGGGCGGAGCCAGGTCATCACCTCTGAGCTTCCTCCTCAGTGAGATTTAACTCTGTCTCTTCTGTTCATTGCTGAGTTTTTCTGACGTTTGTGTCATCAGTCTTTTCTCAGTCAGAGACTCCCTCTAGTGGATGTTGTGGAGTATTGTGTTGTCTTTGCTCCAGAGGTTTTTGTACAGAGTTGTGTTGTTTCCTGTCACTGTGGGCTGCACAGCACAGTAGTACACAGCAGAGTCTGACACTGCAGCAGAGGAGATGTTCATCTGGATCTGCTTTTGTTCCACTTTTATCTCCAGTCCAGGGATTTTTCTGTTCACCCCTGAACCTTTTCCTGAGTGAGAGATGATGAACTCTGGTGGTTTTCCTGGATATTGTCGATACCAGAAGAAATAATCACTCCCAGTTGGATCTGTTGAGTAATTGTAGGACAGAGTGACAGAGCTGCCTTCTGAACTGGACTCTTCAGTCCTGACTGGATTCAGTTCTTGACAGCTGACACCTGAAGAAACAGAGAAAGTTGTGGACGTGTCCATAAATGCATCACATTCCAAAAATAATGACATCAACCTTTTCCTTGTGACAGAATCTAACATACCTGTAATAACGGAAAGAAACAGCAGAGACAGACCATAATAGTCCAACCACAGCATGTTGAATAAAGGTAATGTTGATGGTTTGTGTCTTGAACTCTGCTGAATATGGAAGTTCCTCTCTCTTCTATAGTTCAGTAACAGCTCAGCTCCTCCCTGAATCTCTGCGTCTCCTCTTAGATCTTATTTTCTCTTCTCTCTGTTCCACTTCCTCCTGGTTATCAGACTCAGCCTTCACAGACTGAGGGTTAGACTACAATCTAGATACCCGGGCCAACAGCTAGCAGGCACAGAACCCGTCCCACTAAACCACATGACTTTTGCTTCATTACTGTTTAACAGAAAGTTCAGGATGGAAAAGTGTCATCATTGGTCCTCCCATTTACATCCCAGATCTTCTGCTGATGCTGTTTTACGCAGCAGTTCATGATGAAGAGTGAACTTTCTGCTTGGTTTTAACTTTTCAGTTGACTGTGATCACACAACAGAGGCAACAGGAGCCTGAGCAATATTGTCAGGCAAAGCTGATTCAAGAATCTGTGAGAGTTTCACCAGGAATGAAGCTGACGTCCAGGGCCATCATCAAGTACCATGACCAGATGTCTTCAGAGAATGGACAGCAACTACTGGTACCAGGATGGGACACTGAGAAAGGACATTTTAATTTCCCGTGTAAATCCGGGTCCAGAGTCTGGAGGACAATGGACAGACTCGGGGCCTTTATCCATACCAAGTACGCCAAGTCCAGACTTGCCTACATTTGGATTTTGGTTTTGGCAACTCTAATTGAGAGTTTTAACTCCGGGGACAGGAGGACACAGTAGGACATTCTACCATTAGAACAGCAGCGTACTTGATGATGTCACCATATATATATATATATATATAGAGAGAGAGAGAGAGAGAGAGAGATGGGGCAACAGTTGTGCCCTGATTAAAATATTACTTAAATGTTAGCACTTATGCACAATAATAACCATTATTAAAAATGAAATCAAAACACAAAGTCTGCTGCTGTTGGTCCACTGAGTCCAAAGATTTAAAAGACTTCAGGCTTGAAAGTTCCACCTCTTTGGAGATGAGCTTGTAGTTAGAAGAAGAAAGTTTATGACAAAGAAATCTGCGTCTGTAAATCCCTGATTTAAAGTTTGTAATTGTTGTAAACATCAGTGTCACCATCTAAGTGACATCTACAAACTAAACTCATCTGGAGAAACGTTAGACCTTGTCAGAGTCAGGTTTTAGTACAGAGTTCTGCTTTTTCCTGTCACTGTGGGTCTCCTTCCAGACTGCAGGTCTTAGTTTCTTTTTGATGGAGCACTCGTCAGTCCTCAGACAGCTGCAGACCCCTACTAAATCCAGATCCAGATCAGCCCTGCAGACTGGTAGAGTCTGTCAGTAATGCAGGTTTTAACATGGTTGTGATCCAGACTGCTGCAACACAGCCCATCCCTCAGCAGAGTTTAAGGCTAAATGCTAAAAGCTATGAGCAAAGGCCTGAAGCGACGACAGGTTCTTTCTGATCTGCTGATGTTTGTTCACATTATCTAACTGAGTTTCAATACGTTTGAAATGAAGTTTCACAGTTATCTTGGTGCTGGCAGCTGAGACTGGACTGTTTGCTTAGTTTGTGATGTTTTTGACTCCTTTCTTTTCTTATCATTTTTTTCTTGCAGTTACACTCAAGGAATCTGTCTCACTTTCACACTTGTTGATTATTTCCCTTTTGTTCAGATTATGATGCTGATTCACTTCCTGCTGGTCTGGGCTGCCCCCTGCTGGGCACTTTTATTAAAACATGTCACTTCTTTTAGTTATTGAATATAAAAACTCAGTTTGTGTTTTCTTTCCTTCGTCTTGGTCTGTGACCTTCCTGTCCAACAAAACCACTCTGTTCTTGATGCTGTTTCTGGTCTGAGGGCTGAGTCAAGGCCTGGTCCATTCTCCGATTCAGTGCTGGATTTGTGGAAAAGAGAAATGTGCCTATTTTTATTGAGTTGAGTAGGAACCTGGACCATCGAACCAGATCATTCTCCCCCCGTTCTTATGGACTTCAGGAGCTGAAGTCGGTCTCTGGAGGCCCACCAGGGACCTGAGGTGGTTCGTGTAGGTGGTTGAGGAGCAGAGAGACATGTGGTCTTGTGGGCCGATTGAAGACCAGACAGCTGTTGGACTTGGGACCATCAGTTGAGAGGAGAAGAATGAAGATCAGTGGGTTCACATGCTCCTGGTTTTAAACATCAGAAGTGATCCAGTTTCATGTGGACTGACAGTGATGAGGTTCTCCTCCTTCAGAGTAAAAGGAGATGGAGCAGAGCAGGAAATAAAACTGATGTTCTGATGTCACATGAGAACATGAGAACATCAGAACAAGGATCTGGACCTGGTTCTGGATCATGTTCTTCACTTTGGTCTGGTGGACCAACAAACACGTTCCCATTCAGACTGGAAATCTTTAACCCAGGACCCGGTTCTCGTCTGGACTCTGGGTCCGGTTCGTGGCTCAATCAGGTCCTGGGACCTTTAAGATTTGGAAGGATGCCGCTCATTGGTCCACAGACTCAGGTGGTCGCCGACCGGCCAATCACAGGCCGCCTTGTTGCGCCGCCGCCCCGGCTGGGAGGAAGCCGGAGCTCGGCCACTTCCTGTCGGTGTAAACAGAGACCGTAACCAGCTTTTACCGAAGTCGGGTTCGTTTTATCGGACTCTCCGTCCCGCGCCTCCAGCTGCTGCCGGAAACCGTCACCGACCCCCGGCGGAGCGGGAGCTAACCGCCAGCTAAGCCGCTAACGTTAGCCGTTAGCTCGGTGCCGGTCACCGTCTCAGGTGAGCTGTTAGCATCTGCCGGTTAGCTCCCACAGCTGTCAGAGCCTGGAGCCGGGCTGACATCTGACAACACCCGCAGCTGTGAGCTGGACACCCAGAGACCCGAATCCCGTTAGTAGAGTGTTGGTCATTGTTGTCTCTGTGGACAGGTGGACTGGACGGAGCCGCAAAGGTCCCAGCTGTTGTGGTTCGGGGGGTCTA
The DNA here is from genome assembly GCA_034769265.1 of Remorina albescens. NCBI lineage: Eukaryota > Metazoa > Chordata > Actinopteri > Carangiformes > Echeneidae > Remorina > Remorina albescens. The sequence continues at coordinate 270,393 of CM068478.1, read as the reverse complement.
AGCCACAAAGATAGACCTGAAGGAGAACAGACGGCCGTCCTTCTGTGTCTAATGTCTGTTGGTGTCGTCCTCAGGTGGTTCTTGCAGAGTGAATGTCAGCCATGAGCGCGGAGCCGGACGCCTTGGCTGTGGTCAACCAGCTGCGGGACCTGGCCGCTGACCCCATGAACCGCAGGGCCATTGTCCAGGATCAGGGCTGCCTGCCAGGCCTCATCCTGTTCCTGGACCACCCCAACCCTCAGGTCGTCTATTCCGCCCTGCTGGTGAGCCCAGATAAGTGTTTCCCTCCTGACCCTCCTGCAGAAAGTGTCCGGATGACTACTTGATCACATCGAGACCAAAGTCCAGGTGTGACAGCTGGCTCTTTGCATCAGGGGATAACTGTAATTGGTTGATGTTGCAGGCGATCCGTTACCTGGCTGAGTGTCGAGCCAACCGGGAGAAACTGAAGGGGGAGTTGGGGATGATGCTGAGCCTCCAGAACGTGGTGCAGAAGTGAGTCAGTGGTGTTTATCTGGACAGGACTCAGACTTTGAGGAGCAGTTTCAGAGCTTCAGCTTCTGAACAGCGGAAATGTTCCTCAGATTCAGTTTCTTCTTACTCTGATATAAAACTTCAGTGCAGAGACTTTTACCAGAGAATAGATAACTTCAGTCTGGGGGTCTGGGGTTCAGATGGATCCTAAAAGTCTGGTTTCAGGCATCAGGTCTGCTGGTGTTTCAGGTTTGAAATAGATTCCATCCTTCGGTCATCACACTTGATTTGGTTTCCTTTGATCTGGACTGAAGTGGTAAAGCTCTTTGTGTACTTCAGCTGGAGATCAAACTGTTGATTCAGAGATGGAAGACATCAACAAACTAGAAGAGCTTAGAGCATGAACCAGGTCCAGATCCAGGTCCACGCCCTCCACCAGGTTTGGTGTAAAAGTGTCCAGGAGTTTTTGGAGAAAGTGCAGAAAACGCTAAAGCTAAGCTAAATCCACTGATAGCAGTGTGATGAGTTTATCTAATGTCATCACCATGACGATACCTGTCAGGGATTTTTACTGAGTTAGATCAAAATAGAAGCAATGACTCAAATTTAAAGACCTGGGAATGAATCATAACAAACCATCGAAGCTCATGAGACACCAGTTTGGTCTCATTCCTCTGTGGATGCCAGGCCTCAGTCCTTCTGTCTGTCTGCCTGTCGTCCAGGTCGACCACTCCTGGAGAGACCAAGCTGCTGGCATCGGAGATCTACGAGCTCCTGCAGGCGTCCAGCGGCGCCGACTCCGAGCCGTCGGAGGAGGCCGTCAGCAGCCGCCGGAAAGCCCAGTTTTTCCTCGGCTGCAGCAACAAGAGAGCCAAGACCGTCATCCTGCACATCGACGGCCTGGACGACCCAGTGAGCACACAAGTTCATTCATTCATTCATTCATTTGTTCATCCCTTCATGAATGTGCAGTTGTGTGCTGGTCCTGATCCGGCTCGTCTCCTCAGAGCCGCAGGAGTCTGTGTGAGGACGCTCTGCTGAAGATCAGAGGAGTCATCAGCTTCACCTTCCAGATGGCTGTGAAGAGATGCATCGTCCGCATCAGGTCCGACCTGAAGGCAGAGGTGAGACCACCCCCACGCCCCCTACACACACACACACACACACACACACACACACACACACCCTTCCTCTTTCATGTTGAATGTATTGAATCTTCAGATCAGTTTCCTCCTCAGGCTCTGGCATCAGCGATCGCATCCACTCAGGTGATGAAGGCTCAGCAGGTGGTGAAGGGAGAAAATGGAGATGAGGTCAGTCCCTCCACTGGGGGGGTGGGCATGGGGGGACCCAAAGTCCTGGATCCTGTAGGTTTCTCTCAGGGACTGGGTCCTGGTCAACAGTCACATAAATCCTCTCATCTCACCAAAAACTGGACCCTGAAGTCCGACTCTGTATACAGTAATCCCTCGACTATCGCGGGTGTTACGTCCCAGAACTCCTGCGATAGGTGAAAATCTGCCAAGTACAAAACAGGATTGGCTACAGTGATTCATCAGGGTATTGTAATGTATATTTTGTAATAGTTTTATATATTAAAGCTTTTATAACGCCTCCACACACTTTTATAAACCTTTTCTACACTCATAAACCCAAATAAAGATGCTGAGCGATGTAGCGGACGTGTGCGTAGGAAGCAAACTGAGCGGCATGACGATGAAAGGTAGGATGCTGGGAACTGAGGCTGCGGTCACTAAGCCAATCAGCGCCCAGGATACTGAACAGCATGCTCTCGTTGGCCGTGTCTCCTCTATGGGCATGTACGAAATCATCTGGGAAGACTAAGCCAAATTTCGATCGGCTGCAGAAGATGTACCGAGGGAACCGAGATATTAATTTACATTGAATATTTTTAAAAATCTGTGATGCACTGAGACCGCGAGAGGTGAACAGCGATATAGTGAGGGATTACTGTAAAGGTTTTAAAGGTCTCTGAAGCTCAGTGATTATCACATTTAACCAGGTTTTTGTTCAGGAAGGGTAAAAACTGCTGTAGTTGCTTGGCAACCAACCTGTTTCCTGAAACTGTGAATTATTAATTGAAACAAAAGAAACAGAGAACTGAACGTGTCAAGGTCTCTTCTTCTGCGTCTTGAAGCTCCTCTGCAGTCCTTCCGATCTGACTCTCTCCGTCTGTCCAGGTTCTGATCCCGTTTGCTGAGGACGGTTCGGTGGAGCTGGAGCAGAACCTGGACCTGCCAGACTACCTACCAGAGGACGAGAGTCCGTCCCAGGAGCCCGACAAGGCGGTGAGCCGGGTGGGATCCGGCCAAGATGGGACCAGCTGGCTCGGTGCCGCCGCCAACTTCCTGTCCCGTTCTTTTTACTGGTGACCCCGTGGGACCCCCCGTCTCCCCCA
>CM068478.1:250000-262500 GCA_034769265.1 Remorina albescens | reverse complement strand
CTGGCTGCTGGGACAGACCAGGACCATCCGCGAGAAGCTCATCAGCTACTTCCTGCCACACAGGATGTCATGTTGGTCCAACACATCTCAGTTCATCAGGCACCGGATTGAGGTGTTCAAACAGTTCAACTCACTGAGTGACTTCGATAAAGCAGGTAAACAGATACTGTTGTGAGAATTTTTTAGTCAGATGGCGTCTTGAACATTGTATTGTATGTTAAAGTAAAAATAATATGCTGTATCATCACACTGCTGATGATTTGGTAAGCACAGATGAGCGGTTAGCATTTGGCGAGTACCACTGCTGATGATGATTGGTAAGGGCGATACCAATAACTGATAAGCACCAAGGAAAAGGCATACAGGGCAGCAAAAACAGGTGCAGAGTCATGGAAAGTCATGGAAAGTTACAAATGGGGTGAAAGGTAAAATTTTAAAAGAACGGGGTGTTGCATCGGGTGAGGACAGGAAGGGCCTCGGGGACGTATAAGCAGGTGTTTTAAGAGACGTCAGTGGGTGTGATCGGTGTGTATTCAGCCCCCGGGGTCCACTCAGCTGTTTGTCCTGATGGTCCTCCAAAACCCCGGTGAGACCAGAAGAGTAAAAGAGCTCAGACCTTTGATCTGTGGTGACTCTGAGCTTTAAACCACAGAAGAAGAAGAGATGATATGTGTACATATACTTTATAAATGTCCTCCTTTCAGCTCATCACTTTGCCATCCTCTGGGCCTCTGTGGGAAACACCATCCCAGCCTGCTTCTGGACGTTGTACCAGCTGCTCCGTCACCCTGAAGCCCTGCAGGTGATCCAGCAGGAGATCCAGGACACCCTGAGACTAAGTGGACTGGACTTCGACAGAGATGTGAAGCTTAGCAAAGAGCAGCTGGACAAACTCCTCTACCTGGGTACAGTGGTCTGTCTTGTCTCTTTGGTCTCTGGATCACCTCAGGTCAGACCATTGAATACTGGTTCTGATGGTTACTATGACAACCCCTGATGTGCCCCTCCCCCACAGAGAGCGCCATCAATGAGAGTCTCCGTCTGTCCTCGGCGTCCATGAACATCCGGGTGTCACAGGAGGACTTCGGTCTGCAGCTGGACGCCGAGCGCACGGTGGCTGTCAGGAAAGGTGACATCATCACCATATTCCCTCAGAGCATGCACCTGGACCCCGAGATCTACGAGGAGCCGCAGGTACTGACAGCGATCTGTGATCCGAAAAACACCTTAACGTTGTCCTGGTAACACACTATGTCTTCCCTTAAATTTAGTTTCCATGCTAAAGGAGTTTTTCACACTAACAATCTTTTAGCGCCTCTAAAAACCCTTAAACTCTGTCAGTGATTTAAGATTAAATCTGGAGAAATCCTGAAACGAACCAAACCTGAAACTAAACTAAGACAATTACAGCTCATTGATTAAAACTGAAATTTAAGGTTTTTTCCACATCTGGAAATAAAGGGAAACGTCAAGAATTCCTTAATCACCAATAAATTTTCCAAAATAAGGGCTTGCTAAGAGCTTTAGATTTTCAAAGTAAAAGACCAGTGAAGGGTTTGAGCTGGTTCACATTCACTTGGAAGTGAAACAGCTGGATAAAAACCAGATTAAGGCTCAGCGTGACGTCTCTGTGGACAGATGGCGGTCCAGAGACCTGCAGACGTGACCTGGACCAGCCGGTCAAATAACAGACTGTGTTTTCAGACCTTCCAGTTTGACCGCTTCATCCAGGACGGGAGACTGAAGATGGACTTCTACAAGAAAGGTCAGAAGCTCAAGTACTATCTGATGCCGTTCGGTTCCGGCTCCTCCATGTGTCCTGGACGGTTCTTCGCCATCAGCGAGATCAAGCAGTTCCTGTGTCTCCTGCTGCTCTACTTTGACCTTCAGCTGGAGGACGGTCAGACCAGAGCCACTCTGGACCCCAGCAGAGTCGGACTGGGGATCCTGCCGCCCACCACCGACGTGGACTTCCGCTACAGAGTGAGGAAGGTTTAGCCAGGAGTTAGCTTTGGGGGAGGGTCATGTTTCCCTCAGGAGGTGGTTGGGACCAAAACAGAGATACAAGGGTCAGGTGACATAAAATATTTCTACTGGAAACAAATAAAATACTTCTCAATGCATTATGGGATTGACAGCGATGTGAGGAAGCAACAGTGTTGAAGGTTGACACGTAAAAGCTGAACCACCGTAGTATTACCATGGCATCAGCTGTTTGAGCGGCGGCGGAAGAATACGATGGTTAGAATGGTTAGAAAGACCTAAAACTTTAAATGGACTGAAGTCAACGCTGGTTCATCTTAACTAATCAGAAAATTAAAAACATTTTTATTCTCTAGCTTTTTCTTCATTAGATTCAAAAAGTGAAACGCTTCATAAGTTTCAGATTAATTTTGTGTAAAGTGGAATATTTCAGTATTTTTCTTTATTGTCTGGAAGTTCAGAATATTAGAATTCTATTTGAGAGTTTAGTGAATGATCGTTAAAAATAGATATCTCCACCTCCAGTCATGGATGATGTCCACATGGGGGTCAAGCACTGAAGCTCATGGCTTGGGGGGGGGCTTTGAAGAATCAGTGTTTGTCTGCCAAACGGCTTTGAGGAGACGCCCATTTCCTGTTTCAGCAGGACTCATCTGGTCCGACCACCATGTTTCTGGTCCTGATTCACTTCTTCAGTTACATTCCCATTTTTTGAAGATATATCTGTACAGGTTTGTGAATTTTTCTTTAATGGCTGTAAAGAAAAATATACTTATAGTACTATAACCATCTTCATTATTATAATCATCATCATTCTTCAGTTTTCAGTCTTTAGTTCTCTCCGCTCGTCCTGTTTGTGACACTGTGAACTGAGCCAACACTAAACTGTGTGTGTCTGTGTGTGTGGTCCAAAGGAAGAAAGCAGTGACTCATCTGGCTGTTTGTTGAAAGTTGCAGTTGTGTGTCCACATTCTTTGCCCACACTGTGTCTTATTTTACTGTAGAAGACTGACTCAGTGATCTCAGTGGTCCTGATTGAACCTGAAAAGTGAAGACGATGTTTCAGACTCTTCTGTCGGTTAAAAAAGCAGCTTCACGTCTCTGATGGACCAATTAGAGCTGTGACGAAGTGACCTGATCTCCATGTGACATTTCCATCCTGTTAAAATAAGCTGTCATGTAAAACACTTAACCCTTTAACAGCGGAGATTCCTACTGTCCACCTGGACGTTTTGATTATTTTAACCATAAACAGTCCAGAAAGTGTCCTCTGAGTGCTTCTGCCAATTTTTCCAGCACATTTCAAACCTTATAAATCCTTACAGTTTGTTGAAAGAAAGTATTAACGGCTAACAAGGAAGGAACAGATTCGCGAGCGGAAGTATTGGCTGTACTTCTCAGCTTTCAGAAACCTCTGGCATTTCTCTGACAGAGCAAACAGTAATTAGAAGTGCAGTTGTGCCGATGTGACGCCGGGGCCACAAGGGTTAACCACTAAACGTTGTTGTGTTGTGATGTGTCACAATGCGGCGTGCTGATTGGACAGCTCACAGTAACCGATATAGATTTGGTTCTTTGTGACTGAACAATATTTTCATCCACGTTTCTTGTTGAATTTAAGTTTTTAGTACCACAAAAGTTTGCAGTCCAAAAAATGTCTCCCATCCACAGCGACGGTTGTAAATTGGATTTGATTTTAGTAGAACTCAGTAAAATTAAAGTGGTTTTAAAACTCTGCATTAAAAACGCTTGATGTTAAATTTATCAGCTCGATGTTTTGATTCCATTTGTGATTACAGTTTGATTCTCTCCTGAAAGAGGTCAGCAAAGATCCATACAGGCCTCCAGTGGAAGGTTCCATATGACATTAGAAACCGGCTCAAACTGGAAAGAGCCGGCCCAACGCCTGGATTTGGAAAGGGTGGTGTGAGGAGCTGAAGAGGTGGAGGAGACCCAAGAAGGAGAAACAACTGACATAGAAGATGTTGCACAGATGCAAAGTCTTCATTCGGGTTCAGGAGCCAGATCCTCTGATCGACGCCGATCTGAGAGTGAGCAGTTTTATTTGGTGGAGAAGTTGTGGATCTTCAGACTGAAAATACAGAAGCTCAGTCAGCTGCTTCACTGCTGCTATCACACACAGCGCCTGACTCCGCCCCCTAAGTCCAGCTCATCCAAAAGTAATCAACAAACTGCAGTCTCTGGCTACTTTAATCCTTGATCAAAGAAAACCTCCAAAGAGCAGAACTGCTTTTGTTTGGCTGGAGTTGGTCTGAGACTGACTCACTGCTGGACTCTAGTGGACTGTAGAGGAACTGTGGACTTTGCAGACACTACTGACTCTGGATACTACCTGGACTCTGCGTGTGTGTGTGTGTGTGTGTGTGTGTGTGTGTGTGGGGGGGGGGGGGGGTCATGCTGATGTTTGTTCTTCCTGGTGTTGATTATTGGTTAAGTAAACTTGGCTCATCGACCAATCAGAGAGCAGGAAGGTTTATTAGAAATATTCACATCCAGAGAATAAATATTTGCGTTAAAGATGAGCGATGACATCACACGACCATCAGGGAGGACCAGGCGTCATGGCGACACGTCCTCTGATGTCCACTGGGTGGAGCTCTGACCAAGTCTCTCCTGGTCTGGAGCCAGAGACCAGACTTCTGGATCAGGACTGAACCTGAGATCCAGACCTGATGTGGCCTGGAAAAATGAAGGAGGCTGTCAGGCCCCAACACTGAGTCCTTTGTTGGGTCGGAGAGTCCTGCTGGAAAGACTGAGTCAGAACCCAGAGCCCCCCCCCCGCTGCTCCTTCAGTCAGAAAGGAGACCAGAACAGACAAGTTGTTTCATGAGGTTACTGAACTGATTCCATCTTTGTTTTGTTCTCAGGAAACAGAAGGTCGGCGGTTCGATTCACCATGTAGCGTCCTCCATCAGTGGACAGGAAGTGAGGGGGGAGGGGAGGAGGACCGGGGGGGTCAGACCCCCAGCAGGAGGCCGGAGAACAGGGAGTCTGGCAGAACGTTGACCATGGAACCTGTGGCGTTGTCCACAAACACCGAGACGTACTCACCAGCCTGCACACAGACACACAAGGAGCGCTGAGCTGGTGGGGGTGGGGGGTCAGGAGGTGTGGTGTTTTGGTTGTTATTGTGCGTTGTACCTGCAGGTAGAGAGTTCCTGTCAGTAAGATACTGAATGTTCCTCCAGCAGCAGCCACGCCCATCACCGACTCCACAGAGCTGACACACAAAGACACACAGAGTCAGATCCAGATGGGACAGTTACCTCACGAACAGGAACAGGAACAGGAACAGGAAGTACTCACAGGTTACTCTGACAGAGCGACTCGATGCAGATCGCTGCCCGGATACTGTCTCTGAGCCGGACCTGGACTCTGTCCCCAGACTCTGACACACAAACACACACATAGATTGTGATTATGTGCTGTTGTATCAGTCGTGGCGGTTGTGTGTCTGTGTCTCACCGATCATCAGACTTCCTGTCAGCTGATAGAAGCCAGAAATTGGGGCTGTGTATCGGCCGCTGCTGCTGTTGAAGCCCCGCCCCCTCTGGAGGCTCCGCCCAGAGTCCGACAGCTGCAGGGGTCAAAGGTCAAACACACGAAATAGGTTACGGACTCGTATAGGTCCGTCTGAAAGCAGCGTTGTCTGTCTGTCGTGTGTCTGCGGCGTCACCGTGCTAAATGGTTGCAGCTCTAACAGGCTCCGGCGTTGGATGGCGACCGGCTGCAGGAGGCGGCTGAGGAAGGAGGTGGAGACACGAGGAGGACGATCACACTGAAAACACACCGATCCTGCCAAGTCTGGGAGGACAGGGGACACTGTTAGCTAGCCTGGAGTCAGAGGATCCATTAGTTAACTATCCTGGAGTAGAGCGCCCCCTGCTGACCACATGGACTGGTAGGGACCTCAAGGGGCAACAACAACCTGACAACTGTTCATCTGATCTGCTTCAGTCACACAACACACAACCTGATGGAGGAAAACAAGGAGCATGCCCGAACGAACTAATTCACACACACACACACAGAAAGTAACAAAGACACACCATCAGTCAGCAGGTATGTCAGGAATCCTGCAGCTGAGCCAAGTCACATCCACACTCCACAAAATTACCCCTATTAAGGACTCAGACAGCCTGCCTCCACACACACAGCTGTTTTTATATAACCTGCCAACAGAAAGCTGTGAATGATTAAACCGGTGATGTGAACGCAGAAGGCTGGACCTGGTCCTGGTCCTGGTCCAGGTCCTGGTCCAGGTCCTGGTCCAGGTCCTGTCGTCCCAACAGTCAAGGTTAGCCTATCTGAGCACAAAGACTGGAATGAACCGGTCTTGAAAGTTCTGACCTCTTAGTTTTAGCTGCAGCTCCTGGATGAGCTCCTGTTGTTGGGGCAGGAGGGGGGTGGGGGGCCCCGGAGGCCCCCGGGGCCCCGGAGGCCCTGGAGGGCCCGGAAGCCCGTGCTGCAGAGACACACAGGGACGTTACTGCGATTTTCTCTGTCCACTATCATCATCATCAGCCTCAGACCAGCTCTGTCTGTCCTCACAGAGGAGACACACTCTGACTCTGGGATCTGTGTCTGACCTTGGAGGTTCTCCTGGATCCTTTGGTTCTCCGGTTGTCCCCCTTGTTGGAGTTTCTCCTGAAGATCATCCAGGAGCTGAGAGGAGACACTCTGGACACGTCGGAGGACGGCAACTCCTGGACCAAGATAAACCAGACTATGAGATCCAGATCCGCTGTCTGTGCTGAAACCTGAACTTTAGCAGCAGGAACCACAGACTGTCCATAAACCTGGACTCTGGACTGGAGAGCCTCAAACCTTCATTCTCTGTAATGACCACCACTGACTGTGAAGGAAGTCAGCTTGTGTTGAAGTCTATGGGAAAATGTCCCTCCTTCTCCTTTATATTGAAGTATATGGGAAAATGTCCCTCCCCCTCTTTAATATTGAAGTCTATGGGAAAATGTCCCTCCTCCTCCTTTATATTGAAGTCTATGGGAAAATGTCCCTCCTCCTCCTCCTTTATATGGAAGTCTATGGGAAAATGTCCCTCTTCCTCCCTTATATTGAAGTCTATGGGAAAATGTCCCTCCTCCTCCTCCTTTATATTGAAGTCTATGGGAAAATGCCCCTCCTCCTCCTTTATATTGAAGTCTATGGGAAAATGTCCCTCCTCCTCCTCAGTAAACGTTTTCCTGATCAGTTTATGGTCTCAGTCTCTAGTTTACAGTCTTCAACACAACATGATGTTCATTTTTTAAATGATGCTCCATTTGGAGGGAAACAGACCAGGAAGGAGGGGAGGGGTTAGGGGGCGGGGCTACGGTGTGACTGACAGACTGTAGCACCCAATTAGGAGAGAGTACAGAGCAGGTCAGATCCAACTTCTCCTCCAAATATGCTTTCTACTGGTTTAGAAAAAAAGATGACTGAGCTGGTTTCAGAAGCTCAGGAGTCGAGGAGCTGAAGGTTGGATGTGATGGTCACCTGACCAAAGACTCGTCTTTATGATGCAACCACTTATGATACATCTCCATGCTACAGTGAGGAGATGGGCTAGCTGTTAGCATGCTAACTTGGATGAGATGTTAGAACCTTCATGGGTCCATGTTTTCTTACCAGGATCTCGGTGCTGACAGCCTCGTCCTCATCCACCATCTCCTGACTCTCTTCACTGTCAATGTCATCGACGCTCGCCGCCTCAGCCGCCGCCACCGTCATGACCATCATCATCACCATCATCATCATCAACACTCCCAGGAGCACAGGGAGGAGCAGTGGTCCTCCTGCCCCACCTGCAGAGCTCCTTCCTGGGGAAAGTCTTGCCAGCATGCTGGAGGTGGAACCAGAGGAGGAAGGTATTGAAGTCTGTCTTTATGGACCTAAGACGTTCCCATGATGCACCTGTGTAGGACGGCTGCTCTTACATCAGCTGGGCCCGGTGAAGCTGTAGCTTTGTCTTCGTCGCTGCAGCTCCAGAGTTAACTTTCCGTTGAGGGTGAGTCAGGGAGGGAAGGTTCTCCTCCTCTTTTTCCAGCTGCTGGTTTCTGGTCTTCAGCACAGACTCCTCCTGCTGCTGCCTGTTTTTCTGCTCCTCCTCCGTCTGGATGCCTTTTTTTTATCTGACCCTGACTCCTCCTCCTCCTCCTCCTCCTCCTCCTCAGCTCCTCCCACTCTTCCTTTCTTCTCTATCAGTCTGTAGATCTGCAGCTGTCACTCTGTCTGTCTGCAGTCACTTCTCTAATGTCTCCCAGCGTCCTTCTGTCTCTCTCCTTGTTTTATCTCTTCTCCAATCACTTGTCTTTCTTTGCCTCTAGACTTTATTCCCCCCCAGCTCTCCCTCCTCTTCAGAGTTTCTTCTTCAACAACAACCTGATTCATGGTCCTAGATCTGCAGGACTCCATATTCACTGTGTTTGGAGAGAGGAAGTGCAGCTGGACTCAGTGTAACGAAAATGTATTTCTTCAGAACTTTGAAACACAAAGTGCTTCGCAGAAAAGACAGAGATGTGAAATTGGACACAAGATTAAAGAGATGATGTCCTCAGGTGTTGAACTTTAACAGGTAAAACAGAAATAACACAACACAGAGACCTCCAAACACCACACTGAGTCACACACACACAGACACACACCCTCCCTGTCAGATAAGGGGGGTGTGGTCTTCGGCCTGACAGGATGATGAAAGTCAGTTTGGTTGTTGGCGTCTGAGATGAAACAGCAGCGACCGTTTCCTCCGAATCTGACTGAAGCTGATAGATACACACACCCCTTCTCACACACTCACACACACTCACACACTCACACACACACACACACACACACACACACACATTGTAACTCAAATGTTCGCTGTCTCTTACTCAGATTTAGTGAAATGTCTTCCTGTCTCTGAAAAGCACCACTGAATGTTGAGCAAAAGTTTAAATTAAATCTAATAAAATAACTTTAAAAAGTCCAGTTAACAGAAATTAAACTTCAGGTTTAATTCAAGTTTAAATCAGGTTTAATTCAGCTTCCTTTGTTAAAGAACGTTCAATAAAACAGCTTCAGGTCGGAGAATCTTCAGGTGAGACGGCAGCTCTAAGTCCTGTTAAGAGGATCTGACTACACACACAGACACACACACACACACACACACACACACACACACACTATAAGCTGGGCTTTGCAAGCTGAGGATCAGTTGTGTGGTTGTGTGTCTGATGTAGTCATTTTGTTGAACAGAAGGATGATGGGAGCTGACGGTGACTGGATGGACACGACTGACATTTGAACCTGAAGACCCGACCACGGTAAAAACACACTGCTGTGTGTGTGTGTGTGTAACGGACTGAGTGGTTAGCTGCTAATATGTGTGTGTGTCGGTGTGTAGTCATGGACACTGAGGATCCGTCTCCTTTGCGCCGTTTTGTTGTTGCCAAGCGATCGATCACCTCCATCTTTGATCAGCTGCTGGAATTTGTGAAAGATGGATCTACATTTGTGGACGGTAGGAAACACACAAACACACACAAACGTGGATCAGAGGACAGGTCACCTGAGAGCAGAGTCGCTTCCTTTCTTTATTACTGTTGTAGTTGAAGTGAACTTACCTGTGGTCCTTTGTGATGTCAGAGGCGTGGCGGGGCGTCGACCTGGGTCAGGTGGCCGTGGAGGAGCAGAGTCTGGAGATGCAGAGCTGTGCAACCAAACTGACGACCATCAGAGAAGTTCTGATCAGGAGGCACATGAAGGTGGCGTTTTTTGGCAGGTATGTTAAAAACAACATGTCAACATGTAAATCAGAAGTCCTAAAGCACCCACAACCACTAAGTATGGTTTAGACCAGGTGGACCTTTAACATTTATTATCATATAAGATGGTTCACCTTTTGGATTTGAAACGATTCACTGATTCTCAGAATCACAGATGAATTTCTGTTGATCAAGTAATCAATTCGTCTGTAAAACCAGAGAAGAAGAAAACAGTTCTGTCTCTCGGTGACCTCATAAACGTGCTCCTCGGGTCAGGTTAATGAACACGCTCAGTGGCTGCTCTGATTGGTGTTTGGATAACGACCGAAGCCTGAAACTGTCGGCTCAGATAAACTTATCTGAGCTGCTCAGTCCGACTCAGACAGGAAACGGAAAGATGATGTAATAACTCATCAGAAAGTGAGTTTCCTTGGAAACACTTGAAATGTTGATGAGCTCATTTTAGAGCTTTTCTCTTTTTATGTTCAGTTAGTGAAATAAGATTTTATTTTTTTCCATCAGTTAAGAAATCTTCATGTAGATGGAATAACGTGTCCCGATCAGACAGTCAGACCTGGTTTCCGTGGACCAGGTTTACAGCCTTTATTTTGGGGGTGCGGTTTGCTCAGATGTGATTGACAGACTGATGTGGTCTCACCTGGTCTCTCCTCAGGACCAGTAATGGGAAGAGCACCGTTATCAACGCCATGCTGAGAGACCGGGTGCTGCCCAGCGGCATCGGACACACCACCAACTGCTTCCTGCGGGTGGAGGGGACGGACGGAGATGAGGCCTACCTAACCACCGAGGCGTCCAATGAGAGGAGGAGCGTTTCCGTACGGAGACACCTTAAACTCTTCATGCCACTTCCTTATTCCGTCCCATCTGTGATGACTCATCCTTCCTCCTCCTCCTCTTCCTCAGACCGTCAATCAGCTGGCTCATGCTCTTCATATGGATCCCAGTCTGGACTCTGGCAGTCTGGTCAAAGTGTTCTGGCCTAAAAGCCGCTGCGCCCTCCTGAGAGACGACCTGGTGCTTATGGACAGGTAACCTTCACCTGTCAGGCTGTTTTTCATCATTCATTACTGAGCTGATAAATCAGGGAGAAGGAGGGACATTTTCCCATAGACTTCAATATAAAGGACGAGGGACATTTTCCCATAGACTTCAATATAAGGGAGGAGGAGGGACATTTTCCCATAGACTTCAATATAAAGGAGGAGGAGGGACATTTTCCCATAGACTTCAATATAAGGGAGGAGGAGGGACATTTTCCCATAGACTTCAATATAAAGGAGGAGGAGGGACATTTTCCCATAGACTTCAATATAAAGGAGGAGGAGGGACATTTTCCCATAGACTTCAATATAAAGGAGGAGGAGGGACATTTTCCCATAGACTTCAACACTATCTGACCTGGCGGTCAGCAGATAGAATGAAGGTTTAAGGTTCTTCAGCTTTGACTTCAGTCTCTAATTTTCAAAAGATTCTCAAATCGACTCATTTTTTTAATGATGAATTTATTTGTTTATTTAAAAATCAACTTTATATTTGTCAGAAATGTGAGTTTTAATTTTTATGGTTTACATTTGAGGGAGGGGCATCATGGTGGAACAGTGGTTAGCTCTGTTTCCCCACAACAAGGAGGTCCTGGGTTCGATTCCTGGAAGAACACACAAATCGACTGGAGTTTTCTAGAGGAGCAGCTTGTCAGACAGTCGTCCGGTCTCTGACCTTTGACCTTTTGATCTCAGTCCTGGGACAGACGTGACCCTTGAGCTGGACACCTGGATCGACAAGTTCTGTCTGGATGCCGACGTCTTTGTCCTGGTGGGAAACGCAGAATCGACACTGATGAACACGGTGAGGCCGCGCAGTCACCTGATCTTTAGTGTTGTCGTCGTGGTCGTTTATTTTCCTGCTGCTGTTTTCAGGAGAAACTTTTCTTCCACAAAGTGAGTGAGCGGATCTCCAAACCGAACATCTTCATCCTCCATAACCGATGGGACGCCTCAGTGACGGAGCCCGACTACATCGAGGAGGTGTGTTTCCTGCAGCAACTTCACAATAAAAGCCTCAATCAGCTCCTTGTGTCTTCAGACAGGTTTTATTGTGAAAGGGAGTGTTGGTTTAATTTGGCTACGCTCTCAGGCTGAACGTTTGTACTCATAGTATCCCACAATGCATCAGAAAAAGTATGGTACGGCCCCATCATGCATTGCTCTCATGGTGAAACACTGTAACAGGAAGTTGCCGGTTTCAAGGAGGTACTGCGACAGAAAACTGTGCTCTCTGATTGGCTGACAGCTGTCACCAGCGTAATTGCCCTAAAATAAAGTGTGAAGCTCCGCCCCTGTCCAGGTGAGGAGGCAGCACCTGGACCGCTGTGTCCGCTTCCTGGCGGAAGAGCTGAGGGTGGTCGGTCTGGACGAAGCTCCGGGGAGGATCTTCTTCGTTTCAGCCAAAGAGGTCCTGAGCAGCAGAATGCAGCGAGCGCAGGGCATGCCTGAGACAGGTGAGACAGGTGAGACAGGTGAGACGGGTGAGATGGGTGAGGGATGTCGGGAGGAGGAGTCTCTTTCATTTCAGCCACAGAAACCGCAGCTCCTGACGCCTTCGCTTAGCATGAAGGCCGGAAACAAGAGGAAACTGTTAGCTTAGCATAAAAATGTCCTTAGAGCGGACTCACCTGAGCCGGTCCACTGACTGTCCCCCGTCCTCCTGCAGGCGGTGCTCTGGCTGAAGGTT
>CM068478.1:157500-242500 GCA_034769265.1 Remorina albescens | reverse complement strand
AATGGGAGCTGAGGGGCTCTTACCTGTGAGCCCCCAGCTGGATGCAGCTGATCCCCAGGTTGTATCTGGAACGGATGAATCCTGGCTGCAGCTCCAGAGCTCTGGTGTAGGCGTCGACTGCCTCCTCACTGCGGCTCCCATTGGCCAGAGTCGCCCCGAGGCGGTTCCACAGGAGGTAGTCCTGAAGGGCGGAACTGGGTGTTACCTATGTGTGTTACCTGAGTGTTACCTGAGTGTTACCTGAGTGTTACCTGAGTGTTACCTAGGTGTGTTACCTGTGTGTGTTACCTGAGTGTTACCTATGTGTGTTACCTGAGTGTTACCTAGGTGTGTTACCTGTGTGTGTTACCTGAGTGTTACCTGTGTGTGTTACCTGTGTGTGTTACCTGAGTGTTACCTATGTGTGTTACCTGAGTGTTACCTAGGTGTTACCTAGGTGTGTTACCTGAGTGTTACCTAGGTGTGTTACCTGTGTGTCTTACCTGAGTGTTACCTATGTGTGTTACCTGAGTGTTACCTAGGTGTGTTACCTGTGTGTTACCTATGTGTGTTACCTGTGTGTGTTACCTGAGTGTTACCTATGTGTGTTACCTATGTGTGTTACCTGAGTGTTACCTATGTGTGTTACCTGAGTGTTACCTGTGTGTTACCTGAGTGTTACCTATGTGTGTTACCTATGTGTTACCTGTGTGTTACCTGTGTGTTACCTAGGTGTGTTACCTGTGTGTGTTACCTAGGTGTGTTACCTATGTGTGTTACCTGAGTGTTACCTGTGTGTTACCTGAGTGTTACCTAGGTGTGTTACCTGTGTGTTACCTGAGTGTTACCTGTGTGTTACCTGTGTGTTACCTGAGTGTTACCTAGGTGTGTTACCTAGGTGTGTTACCTGGGTGTTACCTGTGTGTTACCTGAGTGTTACCTATGTGTGCTACCTGTGTGTTACCTGAGTGTGTTACCTGAGTGTTACCTGTGTGTTACTTGAGTGTTACCTGTGTGTGCTACCTGTGTGTTACCTGAGTGTTACCTATGTGTGTTACCTGTGTGTTACCTGAGTGTTACCTGTGTGTGTTACCTGAGTGTTACCTGTGTGTGCTACCTGTGTGTTACTTGAGTGTTACCTGTGTGTTACTTGAGTGTTACCTGAGTGTTACCTATGTGTGCCAACTGTGTGTTACCTATGTGTGCCAACTGTGTGTTACCTGTGTGCTACCTGTGTGTTACCTGACGGTTACCTATGTGTGTTACCTGAGTGTTACCTGTGTGTGTTACCTCTGCGTGTTACCTGTGTGTGCTACCTGTGTGTTACCTGAGTGTTACCTATGTGTGTTACCTATGTGTGTTACCTGAGTGTTACCTGAGTGTTACCTATGTGTGTTACCTGAGTGTTACCTAGGTGTTACCTAGGTGTGTTACCTGAGTGTTACCTGAGTGTTACCTAGGTGTGTTACCTGTGTGTGTTACCTGAGTGTTACCTATGTGTGTTACCTGAGTGTTACCTAGGTGTGTTACCTGTGTGTTACCTATGTGTGTTACCTGTGTGTGTTACCTGAGTGTTACCTATGTGTGTTACCTATGTGTGCTACCTGTGTGTTACCTGAGTGTTACCTATGTGTGTTACCTGTGTGTTACCTGAGTGTTACCTGTGTGTGTTACCTGAGTGTTACCTGTGTGTGCTACCTGTGTGTTACTTGAGTGTTACCTGTGTGTTACTTGAGTGTTACCTGAGTGTTACCTATGTGTGCCAACTGTGTGTTACCTGTGTGCTACCTGTGTGTTACCTGACGGTTACCTATGTGTGTTACCTGAGTGTTACCTGTGTGTGTTACCTCTGCGTGTTACCTGTGTGTGTTACCTGAGTGTTACCTGTGTGTGCTACCTGTGTGCGTTACCTGTGTGCGTTACCTGTGTGCGTTACCTGTGTGCGTTACCTCTGTGCGTTACCTGTGTGCGTTACCTGTGTGCGTTACCTCTGTGTGTTACCTGTGTGTGTTACCTGAGCGTTACCTATGTGTGTTACCTGTGTGTTACCTCTGCGTGTTACCTGTGTGTGTTACCTGAGTGTTACCTGTGTGTGTTACCTGTGTGCGTTACCTGTGTGCGTTACCTGTGTGCGTTACCTGTGTGCGTTACCTGTGTGTGTTACCTCTGTGCGTTACCTCTGTGTGTTACCTGTGTGCGTTACCTGTGTGTGTTACCTGTGTGTGTTACCTCTGTGTGTTACCTGTGTGCGTTACCTGAGGTCTGACAGACAGTGCTGCAGTAAAAGCTTCCACAGCTTTGTTGAAATCTGAGCTGAGGTTGAACAGAACTCCGAGTCCAGTCTGCAGGTCTGGATCCACACAGTCCAAATTCAACAGAGCCGCATCCTGGAAGAGAGGCAACACATCCTGCAGCTCAGACCTCAAAACACACACACACACACACACACACACACACACACACACACGATTAAATGTTTGCTGCTGGTTAGCATTAGCTTTAGCATAGAAGGCATTGCTGTAAGAAGTGTCCAATCAGTGAACACCGTCTCAGGTGTTGATACCTGGCAGGTGTGGGGGGGTGGGAGCCCCGGTGCTCAGGAACCAGATGTTTGTATCGAGGGTTGTGACTGATCCAGCCGCGCAGAGCGTCACACGCCTCGTGCTGCATGCCATTGTTGGTGAAACTGACGGCAAGCCCCATGAGTGCCTGCAGGTTGTTGGGGCGGAGCTCCAGACACCTGAGACAGATGAAACAGGTTCACCTCATGGCAAAGTCCCCCCCCCCCCCCCCCCCCCGCCCCCCCCACACAGCTGAAGCACCAAAAGTCTGACCTCTGCAGGGACACGATGGCAGCCTGCTCGTTCTCGTTCTCAGCCTGCGTCATCCCAAGAACCTGCCACGCCTAAAAACACACGAAGAAGAGTTTAGCCTCCACAAATAAGCTGTGATTCCCAACGTGTGGCCCGCGGCCCCCTGAGTGGACGCAAGGTCAACACAAAGTCACCACAAGCAAGAAAAAACAGACAGTCTGTTTTCTCGTCCGTCACCGAACACATGAAGAACTGTCTCAGTCTGATCGTTTCCAACTGACAACAGGACAACTTCCTGTCTCCAGGGGTGTCGCCTGGGCTGATGTGGAACAGACAGATGTGCACAGACTGGATTGACCTGATCAGAATCACTGTGGTTCACCCTGGAGGACTCTTCTGTCAGCATACAGGACTATGCTGAGTATGTGACTGGGTACATCAGCACGTGTGTTGACCACAGTCTGCCCAACATACAAGTCAAGAAGTTTCCCAACCAGAAGCCCCGGATAAACAGTCAGGAACGTCACATGCTGCGTGCCCGGTTTCTTGCATTCAGATCAGGCAATGAGACAATGAGTACAAAGCTGTGAAGTACTGACTGAGGAAAGCCTCCAGCACATCACAGACTACAGGACCACCACCAGGATCCTTAGGTCTACAGACAGCCTACCGGATGACCTTAACACCTTCTACACTCGATTTGAGATCTCCAGCCACAGCACAGACAGGAGGCACACACACACCGGGACAACCCGACCCCCCTCCTCTCCACCAACCATCTCATCAGACCAGGTACACAAAGCCCTGAGGAGAATCAACCCCCGCAAGGCAGCAGGACCAGACAACATTCCTGGGTGGGCCCTCAGAGCATGTGCCAACAAGCTGGCTGATTTTCTCCCCTTTCATCTTCAACCCTTCCCTCAGCCAGAGCATCGTCCCCCTACCCAAGAAGAGCCCACCCACCTGCCCTAACCTTCTCCGGGTTTTATTCTATTTTTCTATTTTTTTCTTTTAAACCTTTTTACACTTTTTTATTCTATTAATGTATTTTCTATATATGTTTGGCATTCACTGTGTACAGGGAAACGTGTTTCTTTACTGTACACATGACAGTAAACACTTTGAATCTTTGAATCTTGAATGTTGAATTTTTGAATGTGGAACCAAAGAAGAAGAAGAAGAAGAAGGGCGGCATTTACAGTCTGATCAACTGTAGCAGATGTACGGCTCTTAAACTAATCTACATCATAAATCAGTCTGAATACTTTAAGATCATCATCGTCGTCATTTCCTGTGTGGATCTCGTCAGTCGCCAGATGAACTTGTGTTTGTTACCTCCGCATCCTGTGGGTCCTGTAAAATGGCGGCCTCCAGCAGCAGCACGGCGGTGTTCAGGTCTCCGTCCCGGGCTCGCTCCTGGCCCTCTGCGAAGGCGTTGGACCACTCTCTGTACGGGTTCTTGGTGTTGAAGCGGTAACCCTGTAAACACGACGCACAGTGTGACATCATCAGGAGGTCCTCGGGGACCAAACTTCATGAAACAACAATTAACTTAAAGAAATATTTTATCATCGGTTCAGCTCTTGGAGTCAGTGTGTGTCGTGTCTGAAGGTTACAGCAGTAAGGGATTTGAACAAAATGTTGAAATGTTGAAAGTGAAGCAGGTTTGTTTCCCGCGATCTGATCTACATGTGTGAACAGATGTTTGATAATGTGGCAACATCAGATTCACCTCCATCACCACTGTGACGTAAAACCTGAGTTGAAGAGGGATTACTGATGCTCGACACTCAGAGCTGGTTCTAGTCCAGAGGATTAAAGTCCAGATTAACACAAACATCCATCTCAGACCACCTTGCCTGTAGTACTGGTTTCAGGACCTGAGGGGTCACATTCAGGTCTGAGGGTCAGAGGGTCAAGTTCAGAGGAGCAGGATCTTGAACTCACCTGCTCTCCGGGTGACACAGTGGGCGGGGTCTGTGGCTGACCCTCAGAGTCCTCCAACCAGTTTCTCCGAGCAAGCTCCTCCCACTCTGCCTGCATCTTATCCCAGAACTCTGTGTCCGACTAACACACACACATATTAAGTTTTCTGTGCCTTTCTTCCTGTTATTTTTGGAGCAGGAATATGATGTGTGTGTCTTTACCTCCACAGCAGCCTTGGCTTTGACAAACTCGTCCTCCAGAGACTCATTTCTGACCAGCAGGGAGCGAGTCCGTCTGTGCTGTCTGGACGCCCCACAGTCCTGACACACACACAGAAAGGACAGCCAGAAATTGTCCAAAAGATGCCAAAAAACTTGTCACAAAGTCAGAGAGTTTTATTTAAAAAGACATTAAAACACAAATTACAAACTGGAGGCTTCAAACACTCACAGACTGACGGTGTGATGGATTAGAACTACACACCTGTGTTGACACAGAGTCCAGGTCTTCATAGCTCTGGATCGTGGTCTTGGTCAGTGGATCAACTCTAAACTCTGCAGACCTGAAAGACAAACCTGTCATCAGAGTCCAGGACCTGAATATGTTCCAGTGTTGGCGCTACAGGAACAAACGTGGACCTCTGAAGAGGTCTAAAGAAGTCCAGACCTCCAGGGTCAGGTGGTCTTAATGTTACGGCTGATGATTGTAACGCCATCGTCAGGTCACATGACCACCTGCAGAGTGAAAGATGTCTTTACCACAGAAGTTCACTGGAGGAGTGGTGAGAGGTGCATCTCTTCTCCCGGATCCTCCTTCGGCCTCCGTCCTCCACGTCCAGGGTCACCTCGTCCCATTTGTCCAGAGGAGACAGGCTGACTGTAACCAACAGATCATTAACACTCAACCTCACTGGACTCTGAATACAGAAATTAAATGATGTTGGAGAGGAACAGGACACAGAGGTGAAACAGGAAGTTAAGGGCTCATCACAGTAAAAGCTCAGATTAAAGTGTGATGGATTTTCCTTCAGCTTAGAGCTTTTAACAAAATGAGGAACACCTAAAAACAGGCTGATCCGTTTCAGGTGACCTGCTGAGTCCGTGTTACCTGAGTCCAGTGAGATCCTCTCAGGACTTCTGGGACCAGCAGGCGGCTGCTCCACCTCCACCTGGATCAGCTCGGTCTCATCAGGTCTCACCCGACGTCGAGGACTCTTCGAGCTGCCCTTTCTCCTCAGAGGGCTCCTCCTCCCGCCCTTGTTGCCCCCACTGCCGCTGCTGCTGCCAATGCTGCCCCCGCTGCTCTCCCCTGGCTCACTGAGGTCCACCAGATCCAGAGCTGTGGACATAACTGTGGGGACACAGTTAGGATCCAGTTCACCATTAAACTGGTCTGAGGAAACTGATACAGGTCCATTAAACTCCTGATCTGACTGAATCTTGTTGATGTCAGCTGTCTCTCAGTGAGACCGTGTCCCCTGAGTCAGCAACCAGCGGGACCTCTAAAGGCCTTTACCCGACTCCGACACACAATCCCACGGTTCGATTTTGAGCTCAGACCAGAACTGATCGGGCTTCAGACGGACGGACACAAACACACAGATCAAACTCTGCTGACTGAGAGGACGATGGAGGACGGAGGTGATAATTAATGGCGGGTTCACCTGCTGAGTCAGAGGTGACAGATGGCGGGAGCAGGAAGGAGGACGGTCAAGGACAAGAACAGGAAGTCAGACAGAAAACGGGGGGGGGCTGGTCTCCTACCTGCTGTGTTGGAGGTGGGGGGGGGTCGGGCAGACGTGGCGTCGCTGCGGCTCTCAGACAGGAAGTCATCGATTGACGGACTCAGCAGCGGTCGACTCTCCTGCTGCTCTCCGACCAGCTGAAGACCAAGAAGAGCAGAGTTAGACAAGAAGAGACCAGGTCCAGGTGCAGGATGAAGACCAGCCTCTACGAGTGAGTTTATGACAAGTCCTCATCCTGGTCTACAGCCAGGGCTGACCCCGCACCCTCAGAACTCAGTGTCAGTGATGTCATCATGATGTCACAGTTTCATTCTGACAGGGATTCTGCAGAGGCGGAGCTTCTATGTTCTCGCTAATCAGACTCATTTGGTCAGACTGGGAGCTGGTCTGAAGGAGAAACCAGAGTCTGGTTCTGGTTCTGGTTCTGGTTCTGTGGGTTAGTGAGTCAGTAGCAGAGATGTCTCAACCAATGAAGAAGCATCAAAACTGACCAATCAGCAGCCTGCACTCTTTTCCCTTAACTGGGATCAGAGTCCAGACCATGTGGTCCCAGGTCATCTCCTGAGGATAATGAAAGATGAAAGGAATTCTGGGAAATGTAGGGCAACAACTAGTTGTGTCTGTGTGTCCTAATCCTAATCCGTCCACGTGTCTCTGGGACAAATTGGGTTTAATCCTGTCAAACAGCAGCTGCCCCCTCCAACACACAACAGACCAACAACATGGCAAAGGACACACAGCTGAACAACAACTCTCCAGGTCGCTGATGATCTGATCAGAATTATTGATCAGTTCAGTCCAGAGCTGTGACTGTTGCTGTGATGTCATCATGATGACATCAACACTGAGGGGAACTGAAGACAGCAGCAGGATCCTGAATGGAGGTGGATCAGACTCAAGTAAAAAAAGGAGTGCAGTCGTCATGCCAACCTTGGTTGTCACGGTGAGGAGGGGGTTTCCTTCAGAAGATGCCTTTTTAGCAGGAAGCTCCTTCAGCAACATGGCAACGCCCCTTTGCCCTTTGCCCTACAACAGGCAGATGGACAGTCAGAGCCTAAACACTCTCACTGTCCACAAAGATGGACGCAGCCGGGACACGAGCACCGCCATCTTACACTAGTGATGTCACAGTCAGGAGGTGGAGCCACAGTATCCAAGTTCCAGCCATCAGGAGTCAGTCCTCCTGTTTTACACAATCAATAACTAATTAATACCAAACCAATCAGAACCATGAGGCTGGCCCCTCCCTTAACACGGAGGGGGTGGGGTTTATCCCCACACTGCAGCCAACCACCAGAGGGCAACAAAGACCATTGGGACTGTGATGTCATCATCATCATACACCGTCATTGGTCCAAAACATAACAAACACCATCATCTCCTGTGGTTCATCAATTCACAGCCAATCAGCTGTGATCACATGATGGCCAGGATGACGTAGCTAAGCTAACAGCGTGACACGCTGAGACGTTTCAAAGATCAGACAATGAAGAGAGAGAAACTTACACCAACCGATCATTCTGCCTTCAATCTGGACGTATGAGATTTTATTATCCACCTGGACACAAGAAGGGGCGGGGGCATCATTACAGCAGCACCACACCTGTGGTGGACACACAACTGGGCAATGGGTGCATCTGCACACACTCAAAAAACACACTGCTCGTCAGAGACTACGGGTCCAGACCTGGTCCAGACCTGGTCCAGATACAAACAGCTCAGTAAATCAGCTGTTTGAGGCCTGAACTGAAGATCCTCATCAGTTTTTGATGAAACAGCTGAATCTGAACTCTGCCTCTTCTTTTTCTGTGTGTGTGTGGTAGAGATGCTGTCAGACTAAAAATAACCTTCTGTTGTGCTGAACTGTCCTCCATCAGTTCAGAGTCCCAGCAGAGCTGAGCTGTGCAGCAGCTACTCCCTGTTAGCATCTACAGCGTCACCTGGACCCAACTGACGCATCACCGCTGCTGATACGACAACAGACCTGAACAAACTCAGGATCCAGGAGATCCTGGATCAACCTGAAGGCTGGACTGGTGGAACTGGTCAATTGAATCAGGTGGTAGGACCTTCATCATCAGTTCATGTGTTCCACATCAAACACATGGAGGCCTGATCCTCAGACCATGTCTGAGGGTCCACAACAGAGCCTGAATCCGCAGCCTGGATAAGACCTGAAGGGACCTGATTCAGAAGCTCTTCAGTCTGTAATTAGCTGTCCTTGTATCTTTTATCAGTGTGTGTGTGTCTGAGGGGGACATGAGATTAAGGACTGTGTCTCATTAAAGACCTGGATCCAGATCATCTCTTTGAACTGGATCGTAGCAGCCTTTTGGCTGGCCTGAGGTCCTGGACCTGGTTTGGATCAGCTCAGTGCAGAAGATAATGAATGTGAACACATGAAAACACACTCATGTTCACCAGGATGAAGGGCAGCATCATCATCATCATCATCATCATCGGACCAAAGCGTCTGAAGATCAAAGTCACTCTGGACCCAATCACATCACTGTAAGCCATTTTACAGTCAGTGCTGCAATTCCCCAGGAACACTGAAGTAGACACTTTGATCTGGTCCTGGACCCTGAAGACCCAGAAGATCAGTCTAGTCTGGATCAGTCTAGTCTGGATCAGAGCAGAGTGACGGTGGTTCAGTGAACAGGAAACGAATGAAGGAGGAGCTGATATAGAAGAAGACTGTACATCAGTGTGAAGGTCACGAGTGGCAGACTCACAAAAACTCACAAAGACTCACACTGACTCACACAGACTCAGAAAGACTCTCAAAGACTCTCAAAGACTCACAAAGACTCACACTGACTCACACTGACTCAGAAAGACTCACACAGACTCACAAAGTCTCACAAAGACTCACACTGACTCACACTGACTCAGAAAGACTCACAACTGCCACAAAAGAGGACAGGAAGTCACCTGAGCTTCAACAATAATATTACTGCTGACTGACGGTGGATCTTCTGACGACGATCAATCAGATCAACAGATTCATCTCACTAATTAAACTTCAGGTAGAAAATCAATCATCAATAAGAGAAATGAAAGTTGACCACGAGGGTCAGATGAGTCAATCATCATTTTAGATCACTGGTCAAATGTTTCATTTATAATTTCTTGGACACTGATGAAACCTGGACCCCCATACCGGACCCGGGACCCGGGACCCGAATCTCACCTGGACCTGGTACATGTCTCCCAGCCGGTCCTTCACTCAGCGGGACGCAGGTGCAGCTGCAGCCGTCACAAGTGCACCTCAAGCGAACGGCTCGGTGTCTGTCGATGCAACACAGCAAAACCCCGGTCCGCTGCGGATCCGGGTCCGTTCCGGTCCTGGCCCGTGCTCTCCGTCCAGCCGCTGCAGGATCTGCTTCTCATTTCACTCCGGTCGGGACGGTGGGGGGCGGGGCGAAAACAAGCCGAGCAGAGCCGAGCAGAGCCGAACAGAGCCGAACAGGGGGTACGGTTTTTCACAATAAAAGCAGCGTCTCAGCTACACGTTAAGAAAAAAACAACAAAAGAAAAAAAAAAACAAATTCAAACTTCTACAGGAAACTCGGGATTAATAAATTCAGCTCAATTAAATTCACAGGAAACAAATATGACAAAGGTAAACCAAAAAATTCAACATATATGATGAAGTTCCGGTTTTAAAAGCAGTCAAACTGTGTGAGCTTTTATATCCAAATGTTATAAAGCCATCGGTGACATTAAATGCTTGCTGGTCTCTGGATGTCCCCTCTGATGGACAGGGGACCTGTCCAGGACGCACCTGTCCCACCTGACCCTGGCTGACTGGAGGGACAGATAATGAGATGAAATTAGATTATTGTTGGTGAACTCTGAGGACTGAGGAGGTTAGATTCGGCCGTCACATTCCCACCTGGGACTAACCAGGAGAAACGCTGTCTCCTGGACCACAGACACACCAGAGCAGTCAAACAGGAAGTCCTTTGAGGGGACAGGAAGTGGCTGAATGTCCTCCGGATCGAACCGGGATTTGAACCGTCCCATCTGTCAGGTACTCAGAGACGCTGAGTCCTCAAAGCTGGTGGACAGACAGATCGATCACCTGACTGGTGTTAGAGAAGCTGTGGACGGACGACAGAGACGATGATTATGATGAAAACTTTGAGCATATTGTTGTCATGGTGACAGAGCTCCAGCTTAATTACTTCCTGTTTGTGTCAAGCTGAAGAGCAACAAATAATCACAGATTCTTATCAGTAACGGATGTTCTGATTAGTTTATTTCAGATATTTAATGAAGATTCTTTGAGCTGAATGTGACACACTGATGCACAAGAACAAACATGGACTGATGATGTCATCACATGACAAATAACCACAGGCGTCACGTCACAGTGAGGCAGCAGTTTGAAGCTTTAATGTCTTCAGATTTAAAACAAACATCAGGTCAAAGTCAGGGGTCCGCTGGTCCTCCTGCTACACGGTCTCAGTCTTGGTCCTGGATCAGCCCTGTTCGGGGTCAGAGGTCACAGCAGCTGAACCTGGCCCTGGGCTGGCCACGCCCACAGGTGATGTCAGCAGGTCTCTTACAGCTGCTGAATCCTGCACCAGGTTAAGACCTTCAGATCCAGTCCCGGTTTTGTGGGGTTCGGTGCTCACACTTGGTACGGCTGTGTTTGGACCCTCTTCTGGACTTGTTGACTGACGTCATCAGTGACGCTGATGCTCGCGTCATCACAGGGGAGCGAGGCTCCAGCGTAAAGCGGGTCGTCAGAGGGGTCAGCGGGGGCGCCGGTTCGGGCACCGCGGCCACTTTGACCGTGTTCTTCCCGTACAGGCGCCGCTCGTACCGGAGCAGCTGGTCCCAGAAGCCGGTGTTGAGCCGGACGTGGGGCCGGCTGTCCTGCACCCAGCGGTGGGCCTGGCGCAGCGTCACCCCCCGGTAGCGCATCAGGTAGGCCATGACCAGCGCCGGAGACCGGCTCATACCGGCGGCACAGTGGACCAGCGTGCCGCCCGCTCGGTTCTCGTGGATGCGCTCGGCGACCCGGTCGAAGTGGTCCCCGAGCCGGGCGCTGGGCAGGTCGGACACGGGGACTCGAACACACTCCACCCCCGGATAGGCGGGGCAGGCGTGACTGAGGGTGGCGTTCACGATCAGGGTGATGCCTTTCCTGGACACTAGGGCCGCGTTCAGGGCCGCCTCGGCCCCGCTCAGGAACAGGGTGGGGGTGATCTGGGACACCGACATGGAGGACACCGGACAGACGATCCTGTGAGAGGATCTACGGACCTGCAATCAACCAATCATCAATCATTTCTGCTGTGATGTCACAGATACTGACAAATATCTGGACCCTGAACCGGGAGGACATGACCCCAGACTGAGGGCTGGGGACAACTGTTAGCCTACAGGATCCATGAAAGTGGAGGTTTCTGCTCTGATTAAGCTATGCTAACACGCGCCCTCACCCCCCTCCTTGTGCTAAGCTAGGCTAAAGGCTGACGGGTGTGTTACAGAGCCATGGGCGGACACTGACACCTGAACAGGTGTGAAGAATCCAGACAAGCAGGGAGCTGGTCTTGGCAGCAGAAGCCTTCTTTGTGGCTGAACCGTCCTTTAAAATACAGAATCATCCCGTTTTATGAAACTAAAATAAACGTTATTTATTGAACTGACGAGGACGCACTTTGTTCCGTATTTTAACAATCCGTGTTGTTTTGATGAAATGACCGCTGCTGCCAACTCTGAGCTCCTTATTGACCCATGAAACTGCTCCCGTTTCTGTAAGGCTTATATTTACTGTACATACTGTATATACAACAAATATAATGCCCCCCCCCCCAAAAAAAAACAAACAAAAAAACAGAAAGATGAATAAATCCTGTCCCTTATTTGGACTCGAGGAGGTTGGCCTTCTGAACAGATGTTAACCAGCTGTTGTCATCACTATCAGTGGATCAGACAGGTAATTCAGAGGACACCCAATGCATGCTGGGACATAACGGCAGCTGGTCAGGCCGATAAATGGACAGCTGTTATTAACAGGGTCACCAGAGACCGGCCCTGCTCAGTGTGATGGACATGTGGACAAGCTCCAGAATCTGTGTGTTAATGTGTGTGTGTGTGTGTGTGTGTGTTTTACCTGGTGCCTGCTCGGTTCTTTATTTTGTGTTTGGTTGTCTTCTTCTGATCACAGCTGAAAAAGACACACACACACACACACTGACACCATAGATGGTTGTGTGTCAGTCATCCAGCCAATCACCTGAAGGGTTAATTTTAGTCCGCTGGCTGAAGTCATGTGTCCCTCCAAAATAAAAATCTTTTTCTGACAAAATGTAGTTAGTAAAAAAAGGGTGCGGGGGCTTCAGTTTCTAACCACCAAACCAAACTGCGGAGTTTCTCAGCTCTTCTTGGTTCCTTTTTGATTTGGATTCACTGACATTATCTTTTTTACCATCTGCTGATTTATCTCGTTTTATTGTGAAAGTATTTGACACAGGGCTCCCGGCGGAAGTTTACAAGATGAAAAGTCAGCGAAGAAGAACTGTTGTCAACAGTTAGCCGGTTAGCTCGTTTAAAGATGGCGGACCTGAACCGGCAGCTCCAGGACTATTTGGCTCAGTCCAAAGGCGGCGGAGCCAAGACCGTCTCCCAGTCCAGCTCCAGCACCGCGGTGGACGTGGCGGACCCGGAGACGGTACCTGGGAGCTGGTTCGGGCGGTGGTCTAGTCCGTGGTCTGGTCAGAGCTCCAGCGGAAACAGCGGCTTTTCTTGGCCATGGTCGGCCGAGCCGGACCCCTGCCTGCCGGGCCTGAGCCGCCGGCAGCGGCTGGTGGCCTTCGGGGTGTGCGTGTCCTTCTCCGCGCTGTGCTTCGGGCTGTCGGCGCTCTACGCCCCGCTGCTGCTGCTCTACGCCCGCAAGTTCGCGCTGCTCTGGTCGCTGGGGTCGCTGTTCGCCATCGCGGCCGCGGCGGTGCTGCGGGGACCCAGCAGACTGGTGGCCGGCCTGCCGACGTCCCCCGGAGCCGCCGTGTACCTGTGCGCCCTGGGGGGGACTCTGTACGCGGCGCTGAGCCTCCACAGCACCGTGCTCACAGCGCTGGGAGCAGCCCTGCAGGTCGCCGTCATCATCGGGTGTCTGGTGTCGCTGCTGCCCGGAGGCAGCGCCGGGATCCGCTTCGTGGGGGGGTTGGCGGCTTCCGCCATCAAAAGGACCGTAACCGGTAAGACCATGCCGATCTGACCGGAGACTGAGGCTTAAAGCCCGTTTCGTAAGACCTAGTCCAGGGTCCACGAACTGTCCCGGATCCGGACTACTAATAAGGACCAACTGGAACCGACCAGGCTCCTCTGATCTGCAGGACAGGTGCTCCTGTCCCCGGTCCGGATGAGTTTCTCCTTTTCTTTTATTTGTAATAAAATGATTAAAAGACATAATCACCTGTTGCTCGTGTGTGTGTGTGTCTGCGCTGAAAGAGAGCTTATAACTGTGAATCTTTATTGTCCACCTCAGTGGAGTCGGTGACGACACAAAAACATAGAAATCTTTTACAAAAACAAGCTGAAGGTGGAGTGAGAAATAAAAGTGGTGACTTCTCTACAGTATTTTACATTAAAATGATCCTGTGCTTCAGGAGGCGGAGACACCACACCTGTCCCTCAGGTGTCCTGACCTCACACTGCTGAGTCACTGTGGACCAATCACAAACCACCACTCCCCAGTAGCAGAGACCTCAATGTGTCACATGACCTACAGTCTGTCTGAGGGTCTGTTGGGATCTGGTTTTCGGGACCTGCGCTTGGTCTTGGGTCTGTGGGGGACCAGCAAGGAGACAACCACAGGGGAGGAGGTTCACAGGAGTTTCCTTCTTCAGGACTATCGGCCCCGGCTGCCCCCCCTCGGTGCTCCTCTAGGTGCCGGTCCTCCTCTCCTGGGGCCCGATCCTGGCCCCGGTCCACCTCCAGGGCCCCATACCCCTCGCCCGCCTCGAACAGAAGGACCATAACCCCCGTCCTCCCTTTGTGGGGGGCGACCTGCGGGGACAAGACAGCAATCGTGAGGGTGCGTCCAAGTCTACATTAACAGGTGCCATGTAAAGTGATGGTTCATTTTCACTCTTACAGCCACCCAAGACCACCCAACACTTCCTGTTTGGACACAACCAGGAAACTTGGCTGAGGGCAACGTCTGTCCCGGTTTAAGGGTTCTGAAACTTGTCCCTTTAGGGTTTACCTCCATCAGCTCCGGGGGACTCCCGCTCCCGGGGGTCTCCTGTCCCCGGTCCATCCTGCCACGGGCGCTTACGGGGCGGCAGAGACGCCATGTCCATCCCCTGCAGGGAGGATGAGCGCTCACGACCTCCTGAAGATGAACCATCATGCATCTGTTGACCGTCCCGATAGCCATCGTGACCTGCAGGCAGGAGGACGAGGAGAGAACTACCACAATAAGAGTTTAAGCAGAGAATAATTCAGTCCCATTTGAAAGAATCTGTCACCGTTTATTAGCAGGAAATAATCAGATTTTGTTTTTAATAAACTTTGAAATAAAATTGGTAAGTCAGGACACTGAAAAGAATCAGATCTACAGCTGCTTCACTGAGAAAAGCCAGATTCCTGCTGCACAACATGGACTTGTGGCTCCTTCAGCCCAGTTTCAGCAGAAATAAAGATCTGGGTCCCAATCAGGACCCAGAAACAACCAGTGTGGAC
Source organism: Remorina albescens (assembly GCA_034769265.1). NCBI lineage: Eukaryota > Metazoa > Chordata > Actinopteri > Carangiformes > Echeneidae > Remorina > Remorina albescens. The sequence goes on along the minus strand of CM068478.1, from coordinate 227,335 downwards.
AGACTTAAAGGGACAGTGGAGACGTTTCCTCACCTCCTCCCCTGGGGGGCCCTCCTCGTGGTAGTCTTCCTCTGCCTCCGTTGTCCCAGCCACGGCCCATCTCCTCTGGACCATCGAAGCCCTCGTCCTGGCCGCCGTAGTCGTCAGCGTATCCTCGAGCTCCGGGCCGGCCGGAGCCACCTCCTCTGAACCTGAAACAGAGTCCAGATCAGAACTGGACCGCAGTCTGCAGATCTCTGAGTCCGATAGTAACTGCCTAACCTGTCGTCTCTCCGTCCTCTGAACTCTCCTCCAAATCTTTCATCAGGCCCCCAGCTCCCTCCTCCTCTGTGCCCCCCCCCTCTATGGCCTCCTCCCCCTCCTTGGTATCCCGGTCCTGGCCTCCAGCCATCCTCTCCTCTGCTGTGAAAGTCCTGGCCTCCGTCGAAGTCTTGCTGTCCTCGTCGACCCTGTTGGTTGTCCGCCCAGTAGGACCCTGAGCCTTGGTCCGGTCCCCCTGGGCCTCCAGGACCTTGCCGGTCAGGAGGACCCATATGGTGGTTGGGCGGTGGTCCCCGGAGGTCTCCTTTAAAGAGAAGCGTCAAAGAGAACCAGGACTGGGATCAGACCACTAGACCAGAACCACTCAAGTTTACAGGGGCCTGGAAGCGCCTTAAATCTGTGGTGCTCGGCAGAAGCCAAAACCCCAAGTGGAACCCCCACATCAAGATGGAAACCAGCAGACCTGACCAGACCTCAGACCTGCACTGATCAACAGAACCGTGTCACCTTCTTACCTTTGCTGTTGGGCCCCTGCTGGCCCATTCCGTGCATCATAGGGCCCGAGTTCTGACCCTGTAAAGATCAAATCAGTGCTCTGCATCAAAAAGCATCAACAAAACCTGATCCTGGACCAGAGACGGGACCAGAGTCCTGATGATACACACTTTACAGAAGCTGAATCACAGGAACTCACCTGGTGCTGCATATATGGGGGGCCCTGCATGTTACCATGGGCCCCTTGCATGTTTCCTGGGGGCCCCTGCATGTTTCCATGGGGTCCTTGCATGTTACCTGGGGGCCCCTGCATGTTTCCTGGAGGGCCATGCATCCCTCCTGGGGGTCCCTGCATGTTGCCCATCCCATAATTGTTTGGCATGTTGCTGTGTGTCCTGGGTGGGGGCCCCATCATCCCACCCTGCATAGGACCCTGGGGGCCCATCATGTTCCCTTGAGGTGGCATCATGCCCCCCTGGGATGGAGGCCCCTGAGGATCCCTTGGACTCATTCCACGAGGAGGAGGGCCCATCATCCCACTAGGGGGCCCCTGCATCCCTCTAGGTCCTGCCCCCATACCGTGGGGCCCTTGAGGGCCCATGTTTCTTGGAGGGCCAGGATGTCTCTGCATACCTTGGGAACCTTGCATGTCTGGTGGCCCCATCATACCCTGAGGGGGCCCCTGGTGAGGCTGAGGTCCTGAGGGTGGCCCCATCTGTCCTGGGGGCATGAAAGGGGGTTGCATGCCTCCAGGACCCATTGGAGGCCCCATGTTGTTGGGCATCTGTTGAGGTGGCATGTTTGAAGGAAAGCCTTGCTGACCAGGGGGTATGGGGCCCCCAGGACCTCCAGGGCCAGGGAAGGGGGGCATAGTGCCCTGCCCCTGCGGAGGGCCCATGTTCCCTTCTGTGCTAATCTGGTTCATTCGGTCCATCTTCATTTGCTGCCGGAGACAGAAACTTCCATGAGACTGATGGACATTACAGCTAGCAAAATTTGCTCAGGTGTAGTTAGCATTAGCCCAGGTGTAGCTAGTATTAGCTCCAGGTGTTTTCTCACCTCCAGCAGCATGGGGTTGGTGTACTGCAGAGCTGCCATCTCCTGCTCAATCTCTGCCTGAGTTTTCTTCTTCACCTCCACTTTCTGTTCCACCTTCCGGTCCTTAAGGTCTCCGGAGGGCGGCATCATGGGAACTTTATTCTCCGCCCAGGCCTGTGGAGGAGGAGGAGTCACCAGCACATTAGAGCGTTAGCAGGTTCTTGCTCGGTGTGTCCAGGTGTCGCTCAAATGTTTACCTGTTGAAACTGTGCTGGAATCGGTTTTGCGTAGGGGACTTTCTTCTGAGGGACTTTCTTGGCGTCTTTACCCATGACCTCATCAACGCCCCAGTCCAAACCTGGGATCGACATCTCTACCTCAGGAGCTGCCTCTTTACCTGGAGACAACAGTTACATCTGAGTAAACCTTTATTTTTTTATTTTAGGTTTTTAACTTGTAAATAAAACTATGATTTTAATACTCATGTAAAGAGACATTATACTTACTATAAATTTCCAACATTACCCTTGAAATAATTTATAATTTAACTTAGTAATATTTTACTTAATTCTTATTGAATTTCAGCTTTTTCCTCAACACATTTGAATATAAAGACTGAAGACAAACTTGCAACACAAAAGACAACAGAAACTGCTTATTGAAACTTAATACACAAATAAAAACCCGCAACCCGCAGAAACGAGTCTCATTTTCAACAAGAACTTTCCAGGACCAAGAGTCCTGCTTATGTTCATTTGTGTCTGGAAACTGCCCCTGTCTGAGCGCCAAGATGTGCCAAGATGTTCCAGGACTTTCAAGGATAGACTTACTGCTCTGCTCCTGCTCCATGGCAGCCTTTAGCTGCTCTGGGATCCCCATACCAGGGATTGAGGCCACACTGTTCGGCTCCAAGTCGTCTAAACACAAAGACACAACCATGAGCTATGAATGGATAAAGTCACAAACTTTGGTGTTTCCTTGTTTGTCTGCTGCTGCTCACCGTACTCTACACCGTCCTCTGACATCCCCGGCAGCAGGTTCAGGTTGTAACGATCTCTCATCTTATCACCTGGTCGATTTCGGGTCCAGAATTTACTGGAGATAAAAGGCAGAAAGGATAAAGAAAGCACAGTTGTAGCAGCGCCGCCCGCCCCCCACCACACACACACTTCCTGATGATGCGGCGCCTGTACCTCGTGTGGTCATTGGAGCCGGAGCAGAGGATGTGACCTAGCGGGTGCCAGGCCAGACTCCAGATCATCCCTTCGTGAGCCATCTCCATCCCTCCAACCTCCTTCTCCACCCTGACAAACATGTGAACCAGTTAATCCAGTAAAAATCTAGTCAGTCCTCTTGGCGGGGGGCGGCCGAGGCCATCTCATCTTACCCAGTGTGCCAGAAGAGCAGGGACCCGTCAGAACCTCCGCTGGCGAACAGACCTTCGTGGACGGGGTGCCAGGCCACAGCTGAGGACAACAGGCAGAGTCAGAGCGGCTCAAGGATTCATACCTGTGACATGTGGCTCCATCACACTCACCTGTAGCCTCCTTCTTGTGTCCTCTGAACACCTGTAGCTCCTCCTTCAGGTTTCTGATGTCAAACAGCTTACACAGGTGGTCACGTGACGCCGTCAGCAGCCAATTACCGTTCAGATTCCACTTCACCTCCATCACTGTGTTCTTATGGGCGTGACTAGACAGAGAAAGGAACCTGAGACACAGGACAGCACCACCTGGACCCCTCCCACACTGTGACCACACCCCCCTCAGGACCAGAGTCAAACATGGGGCAGTGATTGGCTGCAGTCATCAGGATAAGGAGGGTAAAGTCCCTGCTTGTTACAAACTACAGCTCAGTGTTTCTTCAGGGAAACATGGCAGACGGCAGCTTGAACTCAGGAACCTTCCTCAGACATAAAACCTCTGGACTGGAGGGTATAGGTGACGGTTTCAGTTCTCTGATGGACTCACAGTGTTGCCAGACTCTGTCCGGTCTTTGGATCCCAGAACTTGATTGGTTGTTGACTGTCTTTACTGCCAGAGACAACCAGGCCTTTGGTGGGATGCCAGTCCACACACTTCACATCGGCACCGTGACCTGCAGACATACAGTTTAACTAAAATCAACCTTCTTCACCGTCAGAGACTAAAACATCAGAGACCGGGACAGTTAGTCCGTCCTCTGACTCCAGATCAGGAGTATCTGTACCTCGGAGGATCCGTTCCTCGTGGCAGCGCAGGAAGTCCCAGATGCGAACGGTGCCATCGTCTGAACAGGTGGCAAATTTATTATCTGTGGGAGAGAAACTGGAAACGAAAGAGAGGGTCAGCAGGGAACCAGGACCGTGGATCAGTCAGGGTCTGACTCAGTCCAGAACTCGGTCAGTCTCGCTGTTTAATATGTACCAGAGACCAGAATGTCTCAGTGTCTCTGACATGAAATCAACAGGTGAGCTGGTACCGGCAGCCTGATGTTCAGTCGTGGAGTGTGGAGCTACAAGTCATCCTAAACAGTAACAACTGAGGAGCAGTCAGAGTCAAACAGTGAGCTCGTGTTTCATCGTAAGCTAATAACATTCAATCATTCAGTCTGAAGAGTTTCTGCTCCGTGGACTCAGACTGATGTCATTTTGATCTACAGTCAGATGTAATTAGACAACCAGAATATAAGATCAGATCCTCTCTTCTGATTGGTTGACTGACCTGATGGTCCTAGATCTCTGGAGAGAAGCCTGAGAGAGGAAATATAAAACTGCCTTCAGAAAAAACCCTGGTTTTAGTTCTTAAAACCCCAAATATATCTCCTTATAGATATCAACCCTTCAAAATAAAAGACTGGGGAAGTTAAAATGTGGATGAATATATATTCCTTTAAATTTATTGGAGCACCAGTGAAACTATGTGGACATAAAGTATGGACATTATATGTTGACACAATTTCAACATCTTAGTTCTGCTGTCTTCACTAATGTACAGTCTACATTTGAGCCGTCCACATACTTTTGTCCAAGTGTATTGTTGTCAGAGGACATTAGAAACTTTAAACCTCTCACTGGAAACTTTTACTAAACTCATTTGTTTAAAAGATGCATCCATAATCTCTACTCTGAGATGGTGAAAATGCATAAACAGTTTTTCTGAAGATGTCAAGTCTCATGAGAATCTTATTCATATTTTTAATGAACCAGAAGAGCTGGTGATCATCCGATTATTTGATAATGAAAAAAATCTGCTGCAGCCATACTGCCGTTGCAAATTGTGTGAAAAGTAGACCAGTAAGGCAGTTAACCTCAATCCAGTTTTTGACTTCGGACTTGAAAGTAAGGCTTTCAGTTTTCCTTTCATCGGCTTAAAACGACAGATAAAAGGATGTTTACTTGTGTTCCATTAGGAATTCCGAATTCCACAGCTATAAAAATCTGATTTAATCAAAAATTAAAAACGTGCTGAGGCATTTGACCCTGACTGTGGAACCATTTCCAGGTCAGAGTCCAGCAGGGACCAGAATCTACTCTGGGGGGCGGGGACACTTTCAGGTTATCCAGGATGGTTGAAGGGAAGCATTTGATACTCTACTAAGGTGGAAGGTTCCATGGTAACACTTCCTGTCAGCTGTGCTGAATAAGTTACTAGTTAAACACCATATTAGCTTTACGAAAAACAAGATGTTTCAAAGCAATAAAATTAAAAAGTGCTTGGAAAAGTTTCTTATTCGGAAAAGATGAATGAGCAGCTGTGATTTATTCAAATCATCTTTAACTTAGATTTACTGTCACAAACGACTGAGGTCAGACTCAGTGAACCAAGAATCACCTTCTGCAATCCGACTACAACAACATGATAGATCAGAATTTGTGCTTAGACACCAGTTTCCTTCTGCTTCTGGTGTTTTTGCTTAGCTAACATTTCCCCACAGCCAGAATTTATGCTGAGATCAGTTAGCTTTTTTTTTTTTTTTTTTTTTTAAGCTTATGCTAACAGTTCCTTCACGTTACCATGTTTGTGATTTCCCTCATTACCAAAATTTATACTCAGGTAACCGTTTCCGCCTGCTTTTTCCGCCAAATTTTATGATAAGCTACAGTTTCCCCCTGCTTCCCAACTCTATGCTAACTGTTTCCTGTGCTTCCAGTGCCAAGCAAGGCTGCCAGTCCTTTCCCAAATTTGTGTGCTAAACTACCAGTTTCCCTCTCCCACCAGTGTTTGTGATTAACTAGACTTATAATTCTGCCCCATTTCCAGAGTTCTTGCTAGGCTAAGCTAAAATTTTCCCTCTACTTCCAGTGAAGACAGGAGAAAGTTCGTCACTATGGAAGCCTGTAGATGCCAATATTAAGTTGTGTATGTTGAATTCCGATGCTGAAACAGATCTGGCAGCTCTAGGCTTCTATAGAACTGATCTAATCCCTCGCTCTGCTGGCCGCTGACCCATCTGAGGTCACCGCATCCTGACAGACAGCAGCCGTTCAGAACAGAGCACTGAGGATCACGGGAGGTGTAGTTTTGTTAGGTGCAGCATGAGGGTCAAACAGTGGGCAAAAGAAAAACGTGCTTTTCAGTCTGTCATCTCCTGCCAGACTGACGCACGAAGGTGGGCAAAATAAAACACCTTCGAGCATGATGAAGGGTGACACAGGGATTCAGGTGTGATGTCATCACACCATCACACCTTGTTCCTGAGAACTTAAACAAAGGTCAGCACTAACCAGTCTGAGGTGTGATGTCATCGATAACATGATGAGGTCACAGTGAAGTCTGTCTGCTATGAATGAAACACACGATCCTGTTGGTGCATTATGAGAAATGTAGGCTCCAGTGCTGTGGACTAAGAGCCAGGATATGGTTTCTAACGTCAGTTTCCTGAGTCCCACTTTAACGTGAACAGAAAACAAAGGCGGGGCGTTACTTCTGGGGCCGTGGTGTCTCAGAGTATGTGTTATTGGGTGAGGAATTCCAACCTTTATTTAGACACCTACAGAAGCCTGTTGGGTGATGGTGAGACCAGCAGTGTGACCGTGTGCAGGAGCATCTTTATTCATTTTATTGATCCCTGCTAAAACTTTATTGGTCAAAGTCAAAGTCTCGGCCTTTATGGCACCGCCCTCCTCTCCTCCCACTCCGCTGGGCCTGCCCACACCAGGGAGAAGTCAATGATTCATGACTTTATTCAACACAATCAACCGTTTGTGTACACACAAAGAAACAGCTCAGCCACATCAGGTAGAATGTCAACAACAGATCACGGCAGTGTTGCAACAGCACACACTTACATCTGTCATTAATCAACCACAGCAACAACAAAAGGCAAGAGGTGAGGCCCCGCCCCCCTGTGGCCACAGTGTGGTACTGCAGTGCCGACAGTAAACAGCAGAGACTCAGGATAACTACAGAAAATGGTAGATTGGATATAAACCTGGCTTCTCTAATGGCCTCCTTGTGAGCCTGGAACATCTTGACGTTGTTCATGTTGGACTGCCAGTACTTCACGTAGCCGCCGTGATCCGCCGTCAGCATCCACATGTCGTTGTGAGACCAAGTCATGGCACGGACTGGACTGTCGTGGGCCTGCGGGGGGGGGGACAGGGAACACCAGGAGGACAGGAATCAAAAATTTTGTTCATTTGTTAACTTTTTAGGAAAATTACAAATATAAGTTGCTGCTTGTTTGTTTTTTTACATTATTAGAAGCTTCATTTCAAACAGATTCAGGAGTGTGATTGAACAGAACCAGGGCCAGACCAGGATCTCAGTCTGAAGTCACCAAGAGCTGCCTCAAGAGCTTGAGCCCTGGTTCTGATGACACTATGAGGCACCATACGACAGAGTCCACTCAGGTGACCTGATGTTGCAGAGCAGGTGTTTACCTGTAAAATGGTCTCAAAGTTGAAGGTGAGTCCATTCCACAGAGTGAACTCTCCACTGGAGGCTCCAGTGACCAGACGGCGGCCCTCAGGCGTCCACTAGAGAAATACAAACAGGGCTCATCAGACCAAAGACCAGGACCAGGAGCAGTGGATCAGACTGAGTACAGAGAGTGGTGCAGACACTTACTCTGATCACAAACACAGGACATTTGACTTTGTTTGTGGACGTTCGGACAAACTTGGTGGTGACAGCGTTCATGGGGTTGTTCAACATCCCGATCGGAGGAACCAGCTGCAGTGACAAAAAACACCAGCTGTCACTCAGTGTAAACTTCCCCACTCAGAATGAAGCTGTTCCTGATTCGGGACCATGACCAGTGTTCAGGTCCACGTTCAATAAAACTCTGTGATTGGCCAGTTTGATTGAATTAATCTCAGGGTTAACTAGATTTAACCAGTATTAATAACTGCTAGTAAACATTAAGCAAAAACAAACAGTATTCACTTAAAGAGTGGTTGCAAATAATTCCTCTGACGGATTATTGATTATATCATGTCTCCCACATTTTATCTAGTTCTGATCAGAAACTGTTGGATCGTTTTATAGATTGGACCCTTTTTTGATGATCAATCAGTTCCTGAGGCTGTGCCGACACACTGACTGACTTAATGTCAAACAGGTTTCTGCAGAGCTCAGGTGGACTCCTCAGACCTGTTAGAGACCCTGTAGGTTATCTCCACTTGCCAGATTGTTTGTACTCACATCGTTGTAACATCCGGCGTCGGGCTGGATGGCTCTGAAGTCACGGTGGTCTCGCTGCCAAAGGCGGTTCTATGCAAGAAACAGAGGCTGAGTGAAGCTGGTCTGGTTTCTGGACCAGGGGACAGACTCAGATGGTTGGGACCCTTCGACATTTATAAATTACAGTCACATGATTCCTCCCCAGCTGGGTGAGTTAACCTTGGTCGACTAAGTGTAGGACAGGAAGTCGAGTTTAATCCGCGACAGAGGGGCCTTCAATCTGACCGTGAACTCTGGTTAACTAGTCTGGTTTACCTAATCTAGTGTTCCCAATCTGATTTAACCAGCCTGACTTGACTACAGGTTTTTGTAGATGCCATGTTTTATTTGTTGCAGCTGTGGCAAATTGGAGACCAGAACTTTTACAGCGCTGCAATAGACATGAGTGATTATTGAATGTGACCAAACCTCATATCTTGAAAAACTAACTGCTGTAAACGGGGAACCAGCCCGTGGGGGGGGTGGCACAACTTTTGCCACTTCATCTCTCACACTCTTTCCCGTTTCCTACAGCTCCAGTATTTCATAAATAAAGACAAAATGCTGCTCAGTATTTAACGCTAATTCAAACACGATGATTGTGACGGTGTAATCACCTCCAGGTATCTGATGACTGACGGGTTGTAGTCGATGGTTTTGCGGTTCACAGCTTTCCTCATGCGTTTCCCATCAAAGGTGAGCTGCTGCATCGCTTGCTGCTGCGCAAAGTCTGGCCTCTTGTAGAAAACCTGCCGTGGGGCCTGGTGCTGGAAGCGCGGCATGTGGAAGAAGCGCTGTGGTGACCCAATGTCTGTCGCCATGGTGACAGCTAAACCTGCAGACACAACAGCTCGTTAACTTTCATTAATTAGCTCCAGCTGATATAAATTACTGGCAATCACAACATCACGTTTCCTGTGGTTCAGGCTTTTCTTCTAAATATGAGGAAACCAAAGCTGTTGTGGTCATGGACCTTAGTGGGTGTATTTCACTTTGATAATGGAGAAGAAAACTGGGACTACCAGGGTAATAACAATCATAATTATCATAACGATTATATCAAAACAACTTCATCAGTTCAAACAGCACTTCTGTCATGTTGTTTCTACAGTGAAGCACAGTGTGAGAGTTCATGGAGATAAGGCTAACTGCCCCCCAGTTTTGTCCCGCCGTTGTTTTGTCCATAGCGTGAAGGCTCGAAAGTGTTGTGGTCTTACTGGTAGTCTGAGACTGAACAGAAAAGAACAGACTCAGTCAGACTCCAGTCCACATAAAATACCTTAAGTGTTCTCCACCCTTTTTACCCAGGATGCATCGGGAAGTGACCTGTTCGAACATGTGGCAGCTAAGTATCCCAGAATGCATTCTGCACTTAACCACAACAACAGTAGAAGTTCAGCAAGTTTCCCAACTCTTTCCAGGTGAGACAGGAAACTTCCTGATCCTTGTGTGACCATTCATCAAAAGTGTCCGGTAGAAATTTCTTGTCTCTGCAGGTCATTTTCTGTTGGCTGTAACTTGTTCATGATAAAATTAACTTTGTCTCTGGGCTAAATACAAATGTATAAAATATTTAGCTGCAGGAATATAACTGCATCAATCTCATACAGTGTTGACACTCTGTGGTGTTAAACTATGTGGACGAATGCAGACAAAAAAAAGAAAAGGAAGAAAAAACTAGCCCAGATCTGAATTGACCAAAGGAATGTCAAAGTGGACTCCTAAGCTGAATTCGTAAAGTTCCAACTCCTCAAGTAGCAAACTTTGTAGTAATGAACAGCTCCAGCAATTTCTCATCACATTAGAACAGGATAGACAGAGGGGATGCACCACCATGTGGTAGAAAATTCAGCTGTCAGTGGATTCAGCAGAAGAAGTTGAAGAGATTGATTTTGTGTGTCTTCGATCCAAGATATGTTTGTTGATGATTAATGGACAAAATCTTCAGTACCACAAGAAGCAGACGAAACCTGTCACCGTGGAAAGTGATGGGGATCAATTAGTGTAGATGAATTTCAGGCTGAAGACCAGACATGGAGCGAGTGGACCGTCTCATTTTAGACACTTTTTCACTTGTGTCTTTCTTTTCCTGGGAAACCAAGGATCCAACAGGCGGAGATTGTTGGTAGGTAACAGGAGCAGTGTTTGTGATGTGACCTAAGGGCATGAACAGCTGTTGACACAAACCAAAAGTCCTGGTCCGAGGGACAGACCACCTAATTTCTGTTTGTGGTCTACAACATCCATGTGGGACCAGACCTGTGTAGACTAGGGATGCAACAATATTCAATATTTTATCGAACCGTTCAATACGTCCTGTTCAGTTCAATACTCAAAGGCAAACAACGGTATTTCGGTATGTTTCGGCCCGTCACAAAACTTTATCAAAAATTGGTACAGTGCATGCTGTGCGATTAGATACACAGTAGAAAGAGCAGCACTGCTCTATTCATGCTGCCTTTAGAGCCGATCAGAAGTCCCTGAATTTCCCAGGAGCCTATCAGTGCTCGGCATGCAAATGCTGTAAAAGAGAGTGGAGAGTAAATGTTGAGCAAACATGGCGAGTGAACGGGACTCAGAAAAAAGAAAATTTGAAGAGGCGCCGACCTCTTTCAACACTGCGGTGTGGAATCATTTTGGATTTAGCGCCAACGACAATGACAACGGAAAAATGACAGTCATCAAACAAAGCACAGTGTGCAAGCATTGCTTTGCAGCTATCGGATACTCTGTAGGCAATACAAACAACATGTCATCTCATTTACGTCGCCGTCACCCGTCTGTATCAAGTGGAGCAGCACGGAACAGGTCAGAGTCGTCTTCGACAGCTAACATTAGAGCACAACCGTCAACAACAGAAAAACACAAAGTGATGATAAAAGCAGTGGGCGTCTTCAGATACTACACTCTATTTGATATTGCCTATTTTTGATAAAGAGCAGGTAAGATAAGTTCTCCCTTTTTAATGATACATTTTGCGGTTTGACTACATCAGTGCCCTTCTCTGATATTATATTTATAAAACAGTTAAGTACTTTCTAATTATGGTGGCTACAATAATGTTTACTGTTTATTTTTTATTGGATACTGCTCTGTTTTTTATGGAAGGGTGCTACATTTTTATAATAAAGTGGTTTGATTATATCTTTGCTTGCTTTTAATTATTCTTACATGCAAAATATTGCCTTTTCTAGTGCGTAGTTTCATATTAAGATATTGAAACCGTACCCTTACCAGGGCCCAAAAACCGTGATGGATACCGAACCGTGGGAAAACTGTACCGTTGCATCCTTACTGTAGACCACAGGCTCAGAACCAGACCTCTGAAGATCAGGTCCTCAGAAGGAAGCAGCACGAAAACTGAGACACAACCTGTATTTTACAAAGAGCTTTTATTAATTACTATTCATTATTATCATTCTATTACCAACTGTCCACAAATTGACGATGATCCTCAGCCAAAATTTTTGGTATAGTCATGAAAATGTGTTTGTAACTTTTAAACCTCAAAGACATACTGAAATAACTGCATTAACCTTATTTTTGGTAAGAAAAAAATTTGGTAAAAAAAAAAAAAAAAATCACAATGTCTGCTGAATTAATGACTGATAAACATACAAACACTGAGTTTGTTCTTTATCACATAAAAACAGCATTCGCTGTATTAGGGGCAGAGAAGGAGATCAGCTAATTCCTGGTCCTTAGTTGGACAAGTCAGTCAAGTTAGTCATTAACCATTATCCCAATAGATTAAATTCATCACTATCAACTAATTGTCAGCATTTTGTTTTGTTTTTTTAATCAAAATTTGCAATTACACGTTAACGCTGCTAAACCCCTGATCAGATCAACGGCTCCCAGATTATTTTAATCACATGTCTGGAACTGGAACAGGCCAGAGGTGAACCTGCTGGTCTGGACAATCTGAGGGGCAGATCTACTGTAGCTTCATGAAATCCTAACTACTCAACTGTATGAAGGGTTTTTAATCTTTAAATAAGCACTCCAGGATGTGAAAACAAAGCTTGCTAAAACAAGAGATAGAATGATATTACCACTTAGCAAATGCTCCTTGACATTCTAAGCTTCACACCAAAATACACAAAAACTACAATATGGATCAAGATTAAAAATCTATCACTTACCCTTCCAAAGACAACAGAACATGTGTTTGGTTTCCTCAATTAAACTTACGACCTGTTGAAACCTCAACCAGACGCTTAAAGATTCTTAAAGTTTAAAATCACAACAAACCGGCATTTCGCACATTAAATTCTGAATGTGCCCGTTATCTGCACTCACGTTCATTGGCCTACAGCTTTAACCACAACAGACACCTGATCCCTCAGACCATCATCCAAACGGACTGACCCGACCAGGTCCACTCTTTATATCACTGGCTGGACTTTAAATGAGTCTGGACTGAAAGTAACGACAGAGTCACCTTCTCTCTGACAGGTGGGGGGTGTAACTGCTCACCACGAGGTTTCAGCGCCTCCACAGACGCTAACACGGGGTCCTGCCCCGCGGTGTGCCGGAGGTGAGCCTCAAACCGGGGACCCAGCTGGTCACCGTGAGTCTGCGGGTCGGTTCTCTGTCGTACAGTTTTCTTTTAAATGTCCGTCTGGAGGAGCTTAGCTTCAGCGGCTAACGAGGCTAGCAGGCTAACGCGGAGCCGAGTGTAAACAGACGGGTCTCCGGTTCTGGTCGGCGGGTCCTAACCCTAACACCCCCCCTCATCAAAGAGCCTGTCCGCCGAACAGCGCGGTAATGAGGCGAATCAAACAAAACACCCCGGGGGGGTCGCCGGTTTCCGCGGCTGTTCGCCGTGTTGTTGTGCCCGTTAGCCGTGTTAAATGGCGGCCCGGTCGTTACAATAACGACGCGCTGCGGCTCCGGTACTCACCAACGGTGTCCGCAGCAGAGGTCGCTATCTGTCGGCCATCAAGGGACGAAGGGATTCGGTCCGAAACGTTTCCGTCCGCAGGAACATGGACTTTATTCAGCTGAACATGCGGCGGTTCGTCCGGTCAGCCGCCCGCGGACTCCATCATGACGCTCCTTCTTCTTGGCCCTGCAGAAAAGCATGCTGGGAGATTTTCACAACGGGCGGGAGATTGTGGCGTCATCATGTAGAGGATTCTGGGAAATTGAGTTTTACAGTACAATAGTATTTAGAATAAATTAACTGTATTACTTATTTTTTTATTTGTGTTTATATTACTTATTTGTGTTGCTTCTTCTTGTATGTATAATTATTATTAATTATTAATTATTATTAATTATGTATTATATTTATAACAGTAACATTTTCTCTGTGTGCATTCTTTGAAAGAGCTGGAAATATATGCAGAGTTTGAAAATTCAAGTTTAGATAAATAACTGTGTAATCATAAAATAATATCCCCCTCAAATAAATTAAGAAGTCATTTTATGATATAAATGAATATAATTATATTCATTTCTGAATATACTTACTTACCCAATATCTACATTTGTTTATATATTTCTACATTTATGACGTTATTTGATTATTCAGGGTTTATTTTACAGATATTTCTATTTATTCTATATTGAGAGAAACTCCGGTTTCCTCCCACAATCCCAAGACATCATGTTTGGGTTCATTGGTGACTCTAAATTGTCCGTAGGTCTGAGTGTGAGTGCACTACGGAACCTGCTTTTTATGAACACTCCTGATCAGTTTTTAAAGAAATTGGATATTGTATACCACTGTGCTTTGCGTTTTATTACTGGTTGCAGTTATCATGTATGTCACTGTTCCTTTATATGCCCGCACATTGTTCATCTTTGTATGCCCGGAGACACCTACATATTTGTGTTTACACGTGTAGAAACCTCAGCCGATATGGCCTGCGTTCTTTGGACATTATACAGATGCAGGTCCCAAGAGTCAGAACTGAACTGGGCAAAAAGGCTTTTAAATTTTCTGCCCCGTCTACCTGGAACGATATGCAGAAGGATTTGAAATTGACATATCTGGTAACTCTAAGTGAATTCAAGACAATTATAAAAGACAGGGAAATGAGCTGGATCTTGTAATTGCATTGTGTGATTGTATTTTATTTGTCTCTTGTGTGTTTGGTGTAACCACTCTGTTGTATGTGCTGCCGTCTTGGCCAAGTCACTTTTGTAAAAGAGGTTTTAAATCTCAACGAGTTTTTTACCTGGTTAAATAAAGGATATTGATTGATTGGCCCTGTGATGGACTGGAGACCTGTCCAGGGTTCAGAAAGAAACTATTTTAGCCCAAATCGCCATCTTTGTGACAAAGGTAGTTATGAGTTTAGTATTGTAACCATGACAATGGAGGTCCAGTAGACCTGAGGCCTCAGAGGTGCTCAGAGCAGGAGAGAGTTGTTGGTCTTTGTCTTCTTAAATAAATTCAGGAAGCTCAGGACTCAGGAAGGTGTTTGGGATTTTTTTTATTTTTAGGTAGATGTTTTTCAAAAACTCTTGCAGCTGTAGTTGGGCTGATGTTGCTCACATTTGAAAAAGTAAATTGCCTGTCAGCAGTCTGTCCTGAACTCTCCCAGTTTTATGGCATTGTTTGGGATGACAGTAGGAATGAGAGCAGTTTGGAGTATCTGACAGAAACCAGCCCCTCATCCTACAGGAGGACACTTTGGGATCATACAAACAGAAATACAAAATACAGAACAGACAGACAAAATGTCAGCAGGTGTAAAATATCAGCATGGCATCCTGTGCTGTAAAATGTGCTGTTGTTTACAGTCTCACCTGTTGTTTACAGTCTCCTGTTGTTTTCTGTCTCCCCTGTTGTTTACAGTCTCCCCGTTGTTTACAGTCTCCTGTTGTTTACAGTCTCACCTGATGTTTACAGTCTCCTGTTGTTTACAGTCTCACCTTTTGTTTACAGTCTCACCTGATGTTTACAGTCTCACCTGTTGTTTACAGTCTCACCTTTTGTTTACAGTCTCCTGTTGTTTACAGTCTCCCCTGTTGTTTACAGTCTCACCTTTTGTTTACAGTCTCACCTGTTGTTTACAGTCTCATCTGTTGTTTACAGTCTCCCCTGTTGTTTACAGTCTCACCTTTTGTTTACAGTCTCACCTGTTGTTTACAGTCTCACCTGTTGTTTACAGTCTCACCTGATGTTTACAGTCTCCTGTTGTTTACAGTCTCACCTTTTGTTTACAGTCTCACCTGTTGTTTACAGTCTCACCTGATGTTTACAGTCTCACCTTTTGTTTACAGTCTCACCTTTTGTTTACAGTCTCCTGTTGTTTACAGTCTCACCTGATGTTTACAGTCTCACCTTTTGTTTACAGTCTCCCCTGTTGTTTACAGTCTCACCTGTTGTTTAAAGTCTCACCTTTTGTTTACAGTCTCACCTGTTGTTTACAGTCTCCCCTGTTGTTTACAGTCTCACCTGTTGTTTACAGTCTCACCTTTTGTTTACAGTCTCACCTGTTGTTTACAGTCTCCTGTTGTTTACAGTCTCCCCTGTTGTTTACAGTCTCACCTTTTGTTTACAGTCTCACCTGTTGTTTACAGTCTCACCTTTTGTTTACAGTCTCACCTGTTGTTTACAGTCTCCCCTGTTGTTTACAGTCTCCTGTTGTTTACAGTCTCACCTGTTGTTTACAGTCTCATCTTTTGTTTACAGTCTCACCTGTTGTTTACAGTCTCACCTGTTGTTTACAGTCTCACCTTTTGTTTACAGTCTCCTGTTGTTTACAGTCTCACCTGTTGTTTACAGTCTCCTGTTGTTTACAGTCTCACCTATTGTTTACAGTCTCACCTGATGTTTACAGTCTCACCTTTTGTTTACAGTCTCCTGTTGTTTACAGTCTCACCTGTTGTTTACAGTCTCCTGATGTTTACAGTCTCACCTGATGTTTACAGTCTCACCTGTTGTTTACAGTCTCACCTTTTGTTTACAGTCTCACCTTTTGTTTACAGTCTCCCCTGTTCTTTTCTGCTTCTGTCAGGACTCGGCCATCTTTCTGTCGTGGAGCCGAGTGACGTCAGCAGGGCCTGTCCAATCAGAGCGTAGTCTGTTTCCGCCTGCTGTCGCTCCTCCAACCGTCGCCGGTAAATTCACCGGAATCAGCTGTTTACCGGAACATCGAGATCATCCTCAGCCGGTGAAGGGCAGGGACCTTCCGGGGTCACAGTCCGGATCTGATCCCTGTTTTTCGGACTTTGAACCGTTAAAGTTCCGTTAGCTTCCGGCGTTCAGCAGCTAGCCGGTGCTAACAGTTAGCTTAACGGTCAGCCGGACATCGGCCGTTGGATTTGTCTTTGAACGGCTGAAAGGTCAGAGGTCAGAGAAGGTCAGTCAGAGGTCAAAGGTCAGGGGTCAAACAGGAGTGAAGGTACATGAACTCCTGTCACATCATCACAGTGACAGTGAGTCCCAAACTGCGGCCCAGAGTGAGTCTGAGGGGCCGATTTGTGAACACTGTGTTCATAACTTCAGCTGATCTGTTCGGTTCATCTATCAGTGTTTATATGAGCTGCAGGATGAGCAGCAGAAGAAACAGATCCTGGTGAGAGCTGCACTACACACACCTGTCACACACCTGATACACATCTGTCACACAACTGTCACCAGAACTGGACTACCTGGTCTGTGTAGTCACATTTGGTCCTGGTCCAGTTCTGAATCTGTTCCCTGCCTCAGCGCTAAGACCCGGTGCCGTAAAGGTCTGGAGGGACGGCTCTCCAAAGTGAGTTTACAGAAGCCTGAATGGACCAAAGGCGAGGTAACAGTCAACTATTAGCATCCAGCACTACCTCAGAACCTGTCCTTCAGTGACCAGCACTGATCTCTGACTGGTGATGATGATCTTCCTCCTTAGGATGAGAAGTTGCAAAAACTGGTGAAGGAGTTTGGATCAAACAGCTGGTCCTTGATTTCACTCCATTTCAAGGTATGTCACTTCAACTCTCTGCTGCAGTAACACAATAAATAGAGAGGATGAAGATGAATGGTGAGATTGCAGTCAGACTGATAAAAGTATCACAGCATGCATCGTCTTGTCCCAGGGTCAGAGGTCAGATGTGGACTGTCAGCGGAGATGGCATCAAATAAAGAATCCAGAGGTGGTTAAAGGTCCCTGGACTCAGGAGGAGGATGCCAGGGTAAAGACACACAGGCATGGACTCAGCTCACCTGAGACCACCCCATGCTGACTATGTTGTGATGTCACTTCCTGTGTAGGTGATTGAGTTGGTCCATAAGTATGGCATGAAACGCTGGTCGATCATCGCCAAACACTTGCAGAGTCGTAACGGGAAGCAGTGCCGCGAGCGCTGGCACAACCACCTGAACCCAACGGTGAAAAAGAGTGGCTGGACGCTGGAGGAGGACCACCTCATCTGTCAGGCCCACAGGCTGCTGGGAAACCGCTGGGCTGACATCTCGAAACTGCTGCCCGGCAGGTACGTAGAACACCTCTGTCCAGACAGGGAGAACCTGTAGGACTCTGGTGTTGCTATGTTTTTCCCCTAGGACAGATAACTCCATCAAAAACCACTGGAACTCCACCCTAAAGAGGAAGGTGGAGAAAGAGGGATATCTGCAGGTCCTCAACAACTCCTCCATCAACTCCACCACCTTCGACTCCTCCTCAAGCTCCTTCTCCAGACTTGCATCCAGGACCCATGGACCCCTCAGCACAGACACCAAGGTCAGTGTCCTCCCACTGTCCTCCACCCACAACCCGGAGCACATGTGGTGACGATGCTAATACCGCTGTCCCCCTGCAGGCGGACAGTCTGTCCACTGTGAAGGACGAGTCCAGCTGCTCCTCTGCTGAACACAGCATGTCCTGCCACCTTGGTAGCCGCACCCACCTGTACTCCGCCTGTGTCCCCGCCTCCACCTCAGGTTGCAACTCCTCTTTGAGCATCTACGAGCTGACGAAGGCCTCAGAGCTGGCAGAGGCGGTAAGTAGGAGACAGGACGATTGTTGGGACTTTTCTGATGCTTTTATTTTGGTTGGGAGTTTATTGTCATTTCATTTACAATATGTTGAATCCCTGAACTCAGTCTGTCAGGCTAATCGATCTGATACACCTGATCAGTTTACACAGTTGTTGTTTTCTGTTTCCTTTTGAAGAAGCTAAATGAATCAAGTCTAACATCACCACAGGAAGTGACCTCATTGCTGCCTAGCTGCCTGTGCAGCAAGGGCGCGGCCCCATCAGGCTCTGATTACAACAGAAGCTACGTAAGAGCAGAGACCTCTCAAGGATTATTACCACATGCCAGCTGAGCAGCCATGTCCAGACCAAGTCCTGGTCTTGTGACCTGAACCTGAGACCAGTCTGTTTCTGTCTGCAGGTTGCAGGTGTGAAGGAACAGCTGCTGAATAGCAGGGAGTCCAACTCATCCTGGACCAGGACCAGCCTCCTGGGAGCTCTGAGCTTTTCCCCTTCTGAGGTAAAAACCAGAGTCCACTCTGACATCCGTCCTGACGAAATCTGTGTCTGTCTGACGTCCGTTTCTGTCCAGCTCTTCAGTCTGTGTGAGGACCTGAAGCTGCAGCGTCCAGCTCTCACCTCAACCCCCATCTGCTCCCACAAACACCCCACCAGCTGGGACCGGGACTGGGACCAGGACCAGGACCAGGACCGGGACCTGGCTTGTGTGCACTGCAGCAGAACGCCGGCCCAGGCCAGAGACCGGGTCAGAGCTCTGTGGGCGTCAGCTCCCCGAACGCCAACACCACTGAAGATCAGTACCAGCAGCCAGGACGAGGTGAGGAGTGTGATGCCACTGTGAACCTGTCCATTTTGTGTTGATGTGTTTGTTGTCGCTAAAATATCATTTGTATAAAGTTGTGTTCTTACAGTCCATAGTTGTTTCTGGCCCAGGTCCCAGTCAGTCAAACCAGGATGATGAATGAGACCTGGGAGCAGAGGAGCCTGGACCCTGAGAGTTCACAATCTGACAGCAGCTCTGAGGTCTGACACAACAACAACACTACAACATTAAAACATCATGACACCTCAGAACAACAACAAAACAACAATACAGACTTTAGAATCTGTCTGGGATGGATCAAGGTCCAACAGAACCACACTCAGATCTATCCCTGGTCTCATGTGGAGTCCTAAAATGGAGCCGAACCTTAAAACCACATCAAGAGGAGGTCTCAGGTCCACAGAAACCTGTAGATGGTCCTGCAGGTCTGGATCAACTGTTGACCCCTGTCATCCAGGTCCAGGGGGAGAGTCTGCTGACCTCAGTTGTGCAGGACCAGGGCCAGTCCAGCTCCGCACCCGGTTGTGAGGAGGTTGGGTTTTTCCCATTGGATGGACAGGTGGAGGTGTGGTGGTGTCAGCAGCCAATCGGGTACTTGCCTTCTCCAGAATGTCCCGCCCACAGACTGACCCCCTTTGAGGTAAAAAACCTGAAGATTTAAAGTTCCCTCTGAGTGTTCAAGTGTATGGACTGAGTGTGTGTCTTTGTGTGTGTCTGTGTGCGTCAGCTTAGTGGTGAGTTACAGGTTGTGATGTTTGGGAAAACAGCTGATCAGAGGAGTCTGACGGAGCAGGCCCGACTCTACCTGGAGTCCTGATCTTCGTCCCCTCAGAGCCGGTCAGTCTGTCTCTGACAGCTGATCTTTTATTGATTTATTGGCGCTTTCATTAAAAGATGAAATACTTTTATTGTTTAACATTTTAAACTTTTATTGTCATTTTAAATTTAAAAGCTTAATTTATTGATAGATTGACTTCAGCACTTTATCAGCCTCTGACTGTCTGAGCACAGCTGATGGAACATATTGATTGATTACTGATTTCAGATGTGTAATAAACGTCAGTGACTGAACGTGCCTGTGTCTGGATTCTCATCAGACTGACGCTGATCCCCTCAGAGTCAGACCAGATTACCTGACCTGGTCTAAGTGATCTTGATGTGGCCTAGAGACTCTAGGAACACCTCAGGACCAGGTAGACTTAAGACTCTGATGTGTTCTCAGGGACTCAGCCTGACATCAGATGAAAAATAAATACAATTCAGTTTGAATCTTTCTGAGAGGCCGGACTCGTAGGTCCATGCCCCGTCTAGTCCGGCTGGAAGGCGGAGTTCACAGCACCGGCGTCTACACGAGGATGGAGAAGAGGAGGGCAGCTCTTCCTCCTGGACTTTGTCAGGACTCGATTGAGGAGGCTGGGGGAGCCATGACAAGGAGCCGCCGCCCCCCCTGAGCCTCCCGCCATCACAGACGACGGACCAACATGTCCTGATGGCTGCTGGATGCTGTTTTTCCTCGGGAGCTTGGGAGTGCTGCGGCTGCTGTGGGAGGGATTATTAATATTTGAGATTCCTCTGAAGTCATAACGGAGACAGTCAGTTAAACTGACACTGAGAAAAACTCGCCTGATTGGAGTTGACATCTACCTTTAAACTGTTCGAACTGTTAAATAAATTTGAATGAAAACAATAATGCATTTTAATTATAAAGGCAACTTTTTACATGTTGCTTTAATTTGGAGAAATCCCCTTTTTTTGTATCAAAGAATTACTTAAAAGTCTAATGTCTGAGTTTGGCTATTGCTACATAGCTAACGTTAGCAGCACGGACAGAAACTTTTAACTTTTTCATCTACAGTAAATATTCATCTTCATGGGACGTTAGCTGTCTGTCAGGTGCTCCTGTAGTTACCTGCTGAAGCCACAGGGGGCATCTGTGGGCGTTGACCCCCTCCTGCCTGGTGTGGGCGTGGCTCTGGGCGAATCACTGCACTGAAACAAACATGACATCACCACTGACGTCAGCTCGAAACACCAGGAGAGACCAGGTACAGATTCTGGACCGACACGGACTGTCTAACCTAAACCCTGTCCATTAACCTGGTTTAAGGGGGGTTTACGCCTTAACTGCTGTTCTAATAAAGAACCAGAAAACCCTTAATGTCTAAAAACACCCTTAAATTTAAGGAAATCAAACAAGCTAAAAAAAAAAACCTTAGTCACCATGGAAACCCTGTAAAAGTGATAGTCCTGGTCTACCTGCAGTGGCTCCACACAGGCTACAGGGAAGTAACCTTGGTCTCCGTTTGTGAGCCGTCCGAACCACCAAGTCTCATCCTTCTTAAACAAAACCTGGATCAGGTCTCCTCGGTTCAGGTCCAGCCCCTTAGTGAGACGAGACCGGTACTGGACCACAGCCACCACAA
Organism: Remorina albescens; assembly: GCA_034769265.1. Lineage (NCBI taxonomy): Eukaryota > Metazoa > Chordata > Actinopteri > Carangiformes > Echeneidae > Remorina > Remorina albescens. The sequence continues at coordinate 205,715 of CM068478.1, read as the reverse complement.
CCTGCCAATGACAGAGGTGCTGGACAATGACATCATCATTCATTCATTCATCCATCTTCTACCTCTGATCTGTTTCCAGGTCACGGGGGGTTCTGGAGGGTGGGGTCACCCTGGACAGGTCTCCAGTCCATCACAGAGACAGACAGACCTACGGACAGTTTAGAGTCACCAATGAACCCAAACATGATGTCTTTGGAGACTCCACACAGAAAGGCCCCAGGCCGGGAACCGAACCCAGGACCTCCTTGTTGTGGGGAAACAGAGCTATCCACTGTGCTGCTGTGCTGCCCAGTGACATCACCAATTAACTACTAAAAATTAAGATGTACTGCTAATATTAACTAATGTACATTTAGTGGTTCCTTCCTCACATCTGGGGGGTTTGGGGTCGCCCACCCAACCAGTGTTTATTTGAAAGAATGATCGATGTAATAACTGATTCAATTCAGGCGTTTTTGTTAATAACACTTAAGTGTGTGTTTGTGTCTGACGGTGCATCTTCTTTAATCTGCTTTAAATAGCTGCTGCTCAGCTAAACAAGCTGTAAATACTTAAGAGGTCAGAGGTCACACTGATGTAACACACACACATCCCTTCATCCACCGACTGTTTCCTGAGGATGATCACATGATCACCTGTTCATTTCTCAGTGAAGTTTTGGATTACGATAATGTCCATTCATGCTGTCTTTACCGTCTCTGTCTCCACTTGTCTTCGTCTTGTCCTCGACCTGCACACTGTGGGGGAGGCAGGGGGGCAACATTATGTATAAATGAATGATGACAACACACATTCAGACCTGTACCTGTTCTAGTGTGTGTATGTGTGTTTGTGTGTGTGCTGACTCACCTTGTGGGGAGAAAACAGTCGTATAAACTTCAAACTGTTCATCCGAGCGTCTGTAGATCTGCATCCTGCACACACACACTGAATTGAAATATCGGCACTAATCCTGTGTGTGTATCTGTAACACACACACACTCGCTGATGCCGTCAGGTTCGTAGAAGTTCAGGACTCAGTTTGATCCAGGTCCTGATGAGACTGTGAAACCTGCTTCAGAGTCTCCTCCCATCAGAGGCTCCTCCCACCTGTGCTTCTACTGCTTTCACTACAGGACACACTGTTACCATGACAACATCTCAAACTGTAAGGTAGTCTCTACGATGTACAGGTGTGTGGAGGGGCGTGGCCTGTGCCGTGACACCCAATTAACTGCTCCCACTTTCATTTTGCTCCACATTCACTGATGATGTGACTGAAGGCGGGATCAAAGCCCAACCCTCTGATTGGTGGATGACTTGACTCCACCCCCAAACCTCAGCTGGTACTGGAAACAGGAAAAGGAAGTGGGCAGTGAATGGGGGGACGTCTGTGGTGTGTTCAGGGTCACAACGTTTCGCTCGTTTTATCTCTCACAGCTGAGCTCAGTGTCATCAGGTTGAGAAGAACGAGACCAGATTAAACTGGATTACATCGAGAGAGAGAGGCCGCACACACAACACACACAAAAACACGGGCTGACTTGTATGTTCTTGTTTAATGGTTTTTAGCTTGTCCCTGAAACGTAATCATGTGATACGTTCAGGGTCAATAGAGCTTCATGGAGGCTTGGAAGAGCTGGGACAGGTCCTCCTCAGTGTGTCCTCTGGGGGAGAGTTTGGTCACTCGCTCCTGAACACAAACACAACTACTGAAACCAACATAAGAACAACCCCTCAAAAAACCCCTTAACTCCCCCTGAGACATTTGAATTTGATCAGACAGAAACTTTTAGTTTGTCCTTCTGGACTCTAAAGCCATCAGATCAATCCGATCATTTTCCATCATGCACCTTTGACTTCCCTGTTAATATGTGATTTAAGAGGTCAGAGGTCAAGGCCCTGCCGTCTGACGGACCTGAGGGATGGTTCCCTTCACCAGCGCTGGGATGTCGTCCAGACTGTATCCCAGAGCTCCCAGTCCGTCCTCCACCTGCAGGTCAAACAGGAAGTGACGCAGTGTGTCGGCCAGAACGGCGCCGGCATCCTCCCGTTTCACCTGCCGGACATCTGCCCCTGAAGGCAACACAGTCTGTGACTGTCCCTGAAGGCAACATGGTCTGTTTGCATGTACAACTGTTTGATGTTGTCCTGTGTTGTGTTGTGTTGTGGTACCGAGGATCTGTGCGGCCTCCAGGTGGCGCTCTGGACACATCGGGGCAGTGAAGTTGAAGACAGCCGGCGATGTGAGGACGACGGAGAGGCCGTGAGGCTGAGGACACAGACAGACGCAGAGAGATGAGGGGCGTGGCTTTAGGGGCGTGGCTGACGGTCTGATAATGTTACAATCTCACCACCAGGGGATGCTCCACGCTGTAGCCCTTTGCTGAGTGAGTCTTCACGTTTCCAGCGATTGGATACGACATGCCATGACTGCAACACACAAACGTTCATCTACACACCGGCCAACATTTTAACCTTCAGAGACATGACGAGGCGGTGATGATGTCATCAAGGTGTGTCTGTCAAACCCTTACCACAGATGAACTCCAGCATTACCAAAGCCGATCCCAGCAAATACGCTGGCCAGGTGCATGCTGGACCGGGCCTCCAGGTCTTCAGGGTCTCTCACAGCCCTGAGGATGATCAATCGATCAATCAATCAATCAGTGAGATCAGCTCAGTGGGTTCAGATGGAGGACTTACCGCTTCATGTTCTTGGCGACTACATGGAGGGCGTGGCGGGACCAGACGTCACTGATGGGATTGCTGCCTTGGTAGGCGGGGCGGTTGATGGGGTTGGAGGGGCAGGGGCTCCTCTGGTTGTAAGGCAGAGCGGTGTAGGACTCCAGGGCGTGACTAGAGGAAATCAAACACAGTCCGAATCATGTCCAAACGGGACCCGTACAGTCTCACTGTGTTTCCATGACAACAACAACCATGGCCAGAGGTGACAGGAAAGATTCATTTAGAAAGAACACACAGACGTCAGACAGACCAGAGCACGTCGAAGCCACTGTTGGCGGTGACCCTTTCGGGCATGCTCAGAGTGTGCATCGGGTCCACGATGCCCAGCGTGGGTCTGATGGCTCTGCTGGCGATACCTGGAAACAGACAGCCAATCACAGCCTTCAGGCTTTTCATGTGAAACCGCTGAGCTGCTGAAACCGGTGACACCTGCTTGACCTCACCCGTCTTGGCCTTCAGAGGCGTGTAGTCAAAGATGGCGACTCCTGTGGTCTCGCTGCCGGTGCCTGCAGTGGTCGGAACTGAGCGAAGAAACACGGAGTTCAGGTGAACCTGATCGGCTCAGTGGTTGCCATGACAACCTTTGTGTGTCCCGTTACCTGCAATGAGCGGCTTCAAAGCTCCTGTGATCGGCTTCCCTTTCCCGATCGGAGCGTTGACGAAGTCCAGGAAGTCGGCCTCAGGGTGACAAGAGTACAGGTTGGCTGCTTTACAGGTGTCAATCACTGAGCCCCCGCCTACCGCCACAAACACGTCAAACGAGTCGTTCTTGGCAAACGAGATTGCCTCCTTAAAACTAACACACACACACACCAATTTCCAAACCAGATAATACATTTTCTGACATTTTTTCTGACAAGCGAAGTCTGTGTGGACATTTGACAGCCAATCAGAGAGCAGGATTTCCAGGCCCGCTGACCTGATGTGTCTCACCTGGTGTCAGTCGGCTCCACCCGGACGTTGTCGTACACTTTGTACTTGACTCCATTCTTGGTGAGAGACTCCAGGACAACCTTCACTGGAGAGAGACGGGACAAGTTCCGGTCCGTCATCAGGCAGACGTTTCGGGCTCTGAGGTTCTGAAGGTCCTGCAGCAGAACCGCAGATCCACAACGGTGGAACACAAAGTGAGGAACGTTTTTAATCTCCAGTCAAACAATGTGTGAAGGTGAAGAAGATGATGATGATTAGTTACCATGCCGATCTCTCTGCTGACCCCTTCTCCATATCGGATGTTGGAACTCGCCATCTAACAGGAAAAAGCAATAAATCACAATCTGACAGAAACTGATCCATGTTCAGAAGCTCCGTCCTGTCTGGAAAATAAAATATTGAGATCATCTTTAACTTTGTCAGAATACATATTTAGCAAATATCAGTTCATCCAAATGCTTTCTTGATTTTTAAACATCAAAAAATACAACAACTGACTTTTTACACCGGCTGAAACTGAAGCTTGTACTGTCCTGTTCATGGGCCTGTGCTCCACCCACTGCACCACCGCTGCTCCAGAGTGGGTCAGAAATTTGATGTAAAATTAACAAATATAATCAACAGTGTGTGAAGGAGCTGCCCCGGACCAGGACCGAGAACAAGACCAGGAGCTCCATCTCCTGAAATCGGCACGAAAACCTTCTAGCCACATTATTAGCTTTAAGAAAAACCGGCTCCAAAAAACTTGATTTATTCTAAACACACTTTGATGAGTTACCTCGAAGGCGTAGTCCGTTTTCCTCACAATGCAGCTTTCAGCTCCGGAACCTGCAGAAAAAAAAAGATTCATCTCAACAAAGCAATAAAAGATCCATAATACTGATCCAGGTGACATCACAAATGTTAAAGCGCCTCATTTTCCCTCAGCGTGCTGAAAGACACTAAAGTGGTGACGGAAGTTATCTGCCAATAAAACACCAACACACACTTTGACCTTCATACCTCCGTGAAACGAGCTGGAGTGAGCCGGACATCTGCACCTGGAACACAACACGACACACAACATGTCACACAACAACAGAACATCCTGTAATGTGCTCCTTTAATCAGTCACTAAAAGACTTAAATAATTTAAATATCAGTTTGAACAATCAATCAATAAAACTGGCAGATGACACTTGAGGAATGTTAGATCCTGAACCAGGTCTGAACCAGGTCTGATCCAGGTCTGATCCAGGTCTGAACCAGGTCTGAACCAGGTCTGATCCAGGTCTGAACCAGGTCTGAACCAGGTCTGAACCAGGTCTGAACCAGGTCTGATCCAGGTCTGAACCAGGTCTGAACCAGGTCTGATCCAGGTCTGATCCAGGTCTGAACCAGGTCTGAACCAGGTCTGATCCAGGTCTGAACCAGGTCTGAACCAGGTCTGATCCAGGTCTGATCCAGGTCTCGCTGAAAAACACGCTTGTCATGACCCGATCACGTGATCGGGTCATGACAAGAAAGTCCATATGATCGGTTTAAAAGTTAAAAACTTGTGACGTCATGGCAGCTCTCGCGCTCGTCTCAGGCGTCGATCTGCTGTTAGGTGACCAGAAGTCAAACTTACGCCGCGCGCTCGAGCTGCCTGAGCAGGTGAACGATCCGGTCCCGACCCGCCATGTCTGCGGACTGAAGGTGGTCCTCCTCAGACCGGGGGACTTCCCTCTGTTCATTTCAAAATAAAGGCCACACTCACCTCTGAATTTCATCCACTTCGCATTAATGAGGAAGATCGATGGATCAATGAGCTGATCGATACTGAAGCTGATCAGGGTTTAAGGGATAAATTAAGGAGAAAATACGTAAGCTTTCTCTTTATAAAGGCTTTGGATTTTCAAAGTAAAAGACACATGAAGGACTTCAGATTGTTTTTCCTGTCCAGTAAACCCTAAAGGTCAAAGGTCACGGCAGACACAGAAACACTGGTGTTTATATTTGTGTTTCTTACAGTTGTGTGTCTGAAGAGAGTCGGTCCTGACACGTCGACCTTTAAACAAACCTTCATCTGAAACATCAGACACTCCACTTCCTGTTTTAACCCTGACACTCCTGGAGAAAATTCACTGATGAAGATCATGGTGAGGATGACGATGGTGATGATGAAGTCATCATGTGGACAAATTTGAACAGACTTTGGTGCTCTCGCCTGACAGGAAGTGGATCACGAAAGGACTAATATTGTTCAGTGTTTGTGAGGTCAGAGGTCAAAGGTCAGAGGGCGGAGTAGGTCCAGTGAATCAGCTGACATTAAGTCGTTCTAACTGTTTTCTTTCACTGCAGGAGATGAAGGTCACAACGTCCACAGTCGAGCAAAGAAAGGTCACATCATCATCATCATCATCATCCTCATCGTCCACCTCCAGCCAACCAGATGTCAGCTGCTGTTTGTTTTAGAGAAGAAAAGAAGAAGACAAAAAGGTCAGAGAAAGAGGAGGAGGATGGTGATGGTGATGATGAAGATGATGGTGAAGATGAAGATGAAGATGATGATGATGAAGATGAAGATGAAGATGATGATGGTGAAGATGATGATGATGATGGTGAAGATGATGATGATGATGGTGAAGATGAAGATGAAGATGATGAAGATGATGGTGAAGATGATGAAGATGATGAAGATGATGGTGAAGATGATGATGATGATGATGATGATGGTGATGATGGTGAAGATGATGATGATGAAGATGAAGATGAAGATGATGATGAAGATGATGATGAAGATGATGAAGATGATGATGAAGATGATGAAGATGATGATGATGAAGATGATGACGATGATGATGATGAAGATGATGATGATGATGATGATGAAGATGATGATGAAGATGATGAAAAAGCCTAGTTTATTTAGGAGTCCTGACTCCTCCCCCCTGAGGCCCCTCCCCCTCCTCAAATATAAACAGCAGACTCAGATGCAGTGTTTGTTTGAGGAGCAACAGAGACAAAGGACGAGCAGGTGAGAAGCATTTCACTGTATTTTATATGTGTTTCAATGATGACCAGGTCCAGGTCCAGGCCCAGGCCCAGGTCCAGGCCCAGGACCAGGACCAGGCCCAGGACCAGGACCAGGCCCAGGCCCAAGCCCAGGACCAGGTCCAGGTCCAGGACCTGTCTGGGTGTTTATCTCTGGGTTCTCTGATCCCTCAGTTGGTCTTTGAAGGTACCGACCCCCCCCCCGTCCTTCAGGTTTCAGCAGCGTGTGGACATGAAGCTGAAGTTGTTGTTGTCGCTCATGGCTCTGCTCGGCGTCCCTCTCCCTCCCTCTGCTGACTGTCGACCCAACGCCGCCAACCCCCCTGACAGCCGACACCCCCTCCCCTGGCCACTGCTCCTCCGCCTGGGCGAGGAGTTCTCCCTTCGGCTGGGTGGAAGTGTACTTTCCTCCACTGTTGCTGCTCCTGGTCCAGACCTCCTCTCCTCCTCATCTTCCTCCTTTTACTCCTCGTCTCCCTCGGCAGTGAGCCGGGCCCTGCAGCACCTCCTGCAGGTGGAGCGGCAGCAGGAGGCGGAGGAGGAGAAGCGGAAGAGGTCAGACGAGCCTCCCATCTCTCTGGATCTGACCTTCCACCTGCTCAGGGAGGTGCTGCAGATGGCTCGGGCAGAGCAGGTCGCCCAGCAGGCCGACAGCAACCGCAGAATGATGGACACCTTTGGAAAATAAACCAGATGATTAAAGCTTTTCACTTTCTGTCGAGAGTCTCGGTCTGTTTCTTCACGTCACCCTTCAGGGTTCTTACAATAGCAGGCACAACTGGGCAAAGGATCATGGGAGTTTGAGGAGTCAGAGATACACCTGGAATAAATCAATAATCAATGCAATACTTATAAAATGTTTTCACACAACATTTTAAATGTCAGATGACTAAAGGAGGAGGGGCTGAGAAAAAAACAAAGAAGCCCCTCCCTCCAGTGTTTCTTTATCAGCTCCACCCCAGAGTTCATGGATGTTCATCACCATAACAACATCACGATGGAAAGAGCATCTAGAATAAGATTCTGTTATTCATGAACTAATGATGAAGCTAAGCTACAGTTAGCATCACACAGTCCCTCTAAGCAGACTCAGAAAAACACAGAAATATCAGGCTAATAATAAAACTTCATTTATTTGAATTTTTATTATTTTACAGGTTAAGAGACTCTGATGTTGAAAGGTTGTCGGTTCAGACTGAAACTGTTTCAGTTAAAGGTTTTAAACATGTAAATGTAAGAATCATGTAAAAACACAATGGAGCTCTGCAGACTGGGTCAGACCTGATCCAGTCCAGGTCCTGGCTTTATTTCTGATTGAGCCAACTGAAGGAGAAGACGTGTTTAGGTCCATCTCTGTCCTCCGAGTCATTCTGCTGATCAGACTGAACCTGCAGCAGAAAAACAACCACAAACCAATCAGATCGATCCGTTAGAGCGTCCAGGTAACAATCATCATGATCAACAGTCATACCTGGGGGGAACCACTGGTGGAGGGGACAGGCAGAGAGGGTGAGGCCTGACTGTGTGATGAGGGGGTGGGGCTAGCATGTGTGGTCACTGTAGGCGAAGCCTCTGAGGGTTTCTGAGGAGGCGGGGCTGAGGGCTGAGCACCTACAGGAGGAACAGGTGAGAGAGGGGGCTGCTGATTGGCTGCAGCTGCAGGAAGTGCGGACTCAACTCGACCTTCTGCTGACGTCACTCTGGTCTCCACCTCATCTTCATCATTATCATCATCTTCATCAGCTGTGGGGAAACACAGCGTTAGCAACATACACACATTAACATTTTGTGCTGCAGCTCCTCATTAAGACGTAAACATGCAGCACAAAACTATTAATTATATGCTAAATGATAGCAGCTTGGGGCAGCACGGCGGCACAGTGGTTAGCTCTGTTTCCCCACAACAAGGAGGTCCTGGGTTCGGTTCCCGGCCTGGGGCCTTTCTGTGTGGAGTCTCCAAAGACATCATGTTTGGGTTCATTGGTGACTCTAAACTGTCCGTAGGTCTGTCTGTCTCTGTGATGGACTGGAGACCTGTCCAGGGTGACCCCGCCCTCCAGAACCCCCCGTGAACCAGAAAAGCAGTAGAAGATAGATGAATGAATGATAGCAGCTTCAAGCTAATGAAATAGCTTTATGCTAACATTAAATGCTACCATAGTTAGCACACAGCTCCATTAGAATGACCATTCTGACTGATAGCAGTAGGGAACAGCTAATTTAAAACAGGTCAATACATCATCCATCTGAGTCTCGCCCATTTTCTTCCACAATTGGGAAAAATTTGGCCAGATGTGCGAGCAACATCTGAGCGTTGTTCCCCAGATGGACCTCACTGGGTCAGATTCCTGCACCGAAGGTCACTGAACATCTAATGAACGTGTTCACAGATTATCTCTGTTGGACAAACAGACACTTGCTGAACGTCACCTCTGATGAAGTCCACGCTGCTCAGCACTCGTCTCTGATGACCAAAGTTGGCGGTGAAGTGCTCCATATTGTCATAACCGACTTGGAGTTTGTCCAGGTGAGACGTGTTGGTGCCCTCCGTGATCCTGATCAATCAGTGACCAATGATCAATGAGTTCAACATACAGCCGAGATGTCTTTACGTGGTTTAATACTCACTTCTGCAGCAGAGGTTTGGTCACCTGTGGGAAACAAATCAGATTATTGATCAGGTGACATGAGATTTTCAGTATCGGGATTTTCAACTTTTGGTTCCTGTCCAGCCCTTCAAAATAAATTCAAAATGAAACAGCAAAGAAAAGAAAGTTTCTCTGCAGAGCAGGAAGTCAGTTCACCTGCAGGAACACAGCCATCTCAGACTCATCCATAGTCTGGATGGCGGTCTCCAGCAGCTTGGTGCTGTTCTCCATGTGCTCACTGTACTTCCTCCTCAAACCTCGGATGTAGTCCAGCTTCTCTTCCTGTTCGCTGTTGATCCTCAGAGCCATCTCACCTTTCTTCTCCTCCAGGAGAGCAAACAGGTGATCGAACGTCTCACAGACCTTTGACTTCTGTCTGCTCCCGTTTTCCTGGAAACACATGTGAGACAGGTGAAAGACAGTGAGACAGGTGAGAGACGGATGAGACAGGTAAGAGACAGCTGAGACAGGTGAGAGACCAGAAAGAGACCGGTGAGAGGCGGGGGAAGGGAGTCGGACAGAAGTGACTCACATTAACGACTCTGCACAATTCCTCCAGCTGACTGATGATCAGCTGAATCCTCTCATTATTCCCAACGAGCATCGAGACACAGTCAGTCAGCTCCACCTACACACACACACAGTTATTAGTGTGTTGTTGGTCTCTTGTTGGTGTGTAGTTAACATGTTGTTGCCAACCTTCTGTGTGGCGAACACGGTGCCCAGCGGGGCGACCTCACAGTCCCGGTGCGCTCCGAACACCTTACAGAGCGAGCAGGTGGGGACGCTGCAGCTCCCACAGTAGATGTTGATCTTCTCCCCCTCGTGATCGTCACACATCGGCTGAGACGGCTCCGCCTCTGAGGACACCTTACTGCTGCAGGTGAGAGAGGTGAGGTTGTTGTGACTACCTAAAGACCAGAGTGTGGTTACAGGTTACAGGTTACAGGTGTGTTACCTGCCGCCCTGTTTGAACATGTCGATGATGTTCTCCACCAGAAGGTTCCTCTGCAGCCCGTAGACGCCATGTCGGTCCAGAACCACCTCATGGCGACAGGACGGGCAACGGAAACGACCGCCAGACGTCACCGTGGAGCCGCTCCGGGTCGACAGGTAGGGATTGGATGCCTGGGGGGGGTGGCAATACACAGACACTCACCATCAACCTATGACCCCTCCTGTCATCGTTACTATGACGACTTAATGTCTCCTAGCAAAGGAACATGACTACAGCTGTGTCCCAGATCAAGCGCTGGTCCATCACAGGACCTGGTCTTTGGACTGCAATCCATGGAGGATTTTCACTGTCACCACCTGTTACCGCCTCCCAGACCGCTGTGGATCACATGACCTTCACATCACCTTGAACACTAATGAATGGCTCTGAGTTCAGACTGTCCTTGAACACAACAGCAAAGAGAACTCTGAGTCACTGCAAAATCCACGTGAGACCCGGAGTCCACATGAGACCCAGGTGCCGTCTGAAGTGTCCCTTTAAGGCGCGCTCACCTGGAACACGTCATTGGCGCACTTCCGGCAGAGGTTGTGCTGGCAGGGCAGGATCACCACTGGCTTGGTGAACATCTCCAGACAGATCGGACAGACCAGCTGCTTCTCCAGACTCTCCATGATCCCGGACCGACCTGGACTGGACCGGACCGGGAGAAGACCCAGAAGTTCAGTGGAACAAACTAATATGTGGAAGTGTGGGTCGGTGCGCAGCAGAAAGTGTGTGTGTGTGTTGATGGCGAGGGCTCTGAGCCTGTTTTTAGACAGAGTGACGTCAGCCGTTGCCGTGCCGACAAGGCCTTATATTTCAAAGGTCATGAGGCGGCATGACGGGTCATTAAAGAGACAGTACATCAATCTGCGCCCTTTGCAGGTCTACATTAACCATACTGGATCGGGTCAGACCGGATCACTGAACCTGGATTATTGATCTGATCTGAATGATTGATTCATCCGGTTCTGGGTACAAACATCAGGACTTCAAGGCCAGATCGGAGTGATCAGCTTCAGAGACATCATCCAAAAGAACCAAATACATTCAGTTTTTTGGAAAAGATTTGCTAAGGTGTAGTTTTAGTAGATAATTTGTTTGGTGATTGTTATTTCATTGAAACCTTCAACTAAGAGTTTTGGGAAAGAGAGTGACAGGAATAAAATTAGTTCAAGTTCCTTTGATTGAACATAAAATGGAATCTGGGATGTTTGGTTATAGAGTGGAATATGTTATAGTTGCTAACTAAATAAAATCTGCAGGAAGATTTTTCATAAAACAAAATGGAGTCACTGTTATCAATCAACGTCTTTCTCCATACAAACACAGATTTATGTATGTATTATGAGGGATGAAACTGGTTGTGTAAGAGTTTCCAATACGGAAGGACCTGTTGGTGAAGAGGGCTAATTTAATTTGGAGTCTTTTTTTTTTTTTCATCCATCCATCTTCTACCTCTTATCCGTTTCCGGGTCACCCTGGACAGGTCTCCAGTCCATCACAGAGACAGACAGACCTACGGACAGTTTAGAGTCACCAATGAACCCAAACATGATGTCTTTGGAGACTCCACACAGAAAGGCCCCGGGAATCGAACCTAGGACCTCCTTGTTGTGGGGAAACAGAGCTATCTCCTGTCCCTCCTCTGTTAAATGACTGATGGACTGACATCAACTCACATTCATCCAAATGTAGTTTTAGACCCGAGGCTTCAGAGAAACAGATCAGAGCGGGACAGAGAGACGCTGTTCATCATCATCATCATCATCATCATCATTTATTCGCACTGACAGGAGGAGTGACATCATCTGATCACATGACTACAGGTGTCAAAAATCAAACCTGGTTAAGTAATCTAAAAGAGGTTCATCATGAGACTGTTCTTAACGTTTACAAACCATTCAAAAATAACAAAAAAACTCAACTTTATTTGTAATTAGAGTGGATCAGTTCACATCTGAGCCCAAGGAACAATCTGACGGGAAACTACGGAGGCCCTGAAGTGCCCAAAGTCACACACAGAGGAGCGTCTCTCCGGGGTTTGACTAAAGGTGACAGCCAGCCGGATGGAGGAGCTGTCAGCTGCTCATGTTGAACTCCACAGTGACCGCCGGAGGAGGAGGCAGGCCGGCCTCAGGAGTAGGACTCTCCGTACCTGCGGCCTCCGTCGGTGATCAGCTGAGTCTTCTCACCGGCGTTGGTCGGCTGCTGGACGGTCGGAGTTTCAGAGTCTGCAGGGAAACGAAAACCAGGAAGTGACTGAAAAGACCGTAAACCGTCAGTTTAATGATCTTTGTCTCTGTTGGACAGACATCCGGCAGCTGCCTCTAAGTTTAAGTACATAGCTAACATTAGCATGAACAGCTGCTAGCCGATAGTTTCCGCCATCTTTGTCAGTTAGAACAGGCTCTGGATCGGAAGCTAGCTGTTAGCATGCTAACTAACCTGCTTCAGTATTAGTGTGTTTCCAGAAGACAGAAGACAGGAGAGAGAAGTTAGTGAGTGATGAACTCAACTTTTCTTTTCCACCGATACCCAAACAGCTGCTAATGCTAATGCTAATGCTAGTACTCCTCATGTCTCCCCTCAGTGAAGGCGGTCACCTCCTAACTAAAGAGATTTTAATAAGCTTCTTATGGACACAGGAGGCACAGGAAGTGGTGCAGGTCTTTTTAATGGATTAGTTTTTGGCTTGAGGGCTTTTAGATGTTATTAAATTGCAAGAAAACCACTTAATCAAAAAAACCTAAAGGGTTTTAAAGGTATAATTAAAGTGACAGGACGCTCTTAAAGCACAGGCAATCCATTCATTCTTAATTTGTCAGAACACCTTAATTACTCCTTAAAATCCCTTAATGATGTCGCATTACTGCATAGTACATAGAATAATAATTGAGGGTTGATGAAAATGGGTGTGACCTCAGATAATCGAACACTGATCAATTACCTGCCTGAAAGAAACATTAATGGACCTTCACCATTGTCAAAATAAAAGCTCAGTACTTCTGGTCGTCTCACCATTTTCCGGGTTGTTGCGAATCTCCTCCTCCAGGTCGTCAGGGGAGATATAGTCTGACTCCGCCCCCTCACCTGTGGGCGTGGGCTTGAGTTTCCCGCAGCAGCAGTTGCAGCAGCAGCAGAGGCAGCAGCAGCAGTAACAGCCGGTCAGGAGGCCACACACCACGAACGCACCCTGACACACAAGCACCCGTCAGACAGTCCTCTCTGCCACACACTCTGACAGTGTAGGCTCCGCCCCCTCACCTTGGCCCACCAGGTGGACAGCATGAAGTATGTGTTGACATTGTCTTCTCCAAACTGCTGGGCCACGTAGAGTCCCAGAGAGCCGTACGAGTCGTAGATGTTCCTCTTGGTGAGGTCGGACAGGACGGCATGAGCGCTGTTCAGTTCCTTGAACTTCTCTGCCGCCTCTGGGTTCTCCGGGTTCTTGTCGGGATGGTACCGCAGTGCCAGTTTCCTATCGTGCACAGGAAACAGCTGAGGTTACCTGTGTGGGATCACCTGAGGTGTCCAGGTCAGACCGTCTCTACCTGCTGCAGGTGACTGGGCGGAGCTGTGAGCGTCTCACCTGTAGGACTTCTTGATGTCATCGTGGCTGCAGCCTTTTTGCAGACCCAGGATCTGGTACAGAGACTCTCCGGATGTGGACAAAGTTCGCTGCCTCCCCTCAGACATGACACCATCACCAGGTGGACACAAGTCAGACCTGAAGAGACCACAGAGACCACAAGGATCTTCATTCTAACCCAAACTTAATTCATTGAACTCGTTGAGGCTCACCGTCCTATAGAAACCAGGTGAGGCAGGGGATGGTTCTAATGATGTCACACAGGTTGGTCTATCTGAAGGTAAAATGCTGTTACCTGTTTTTGGAGCCCTGGAGCACCCGTCTACTTTGTCCTGCTCCAGGTACTGGTTCAGGTGTTTGTGGTCCTGAACCTTGTGTCTATTTAGATGTCTCTGGTCCTGAACGTGGTGCCTGTTCGGGTGTCTCTGGTCCTGGTCCCGGTCCCGTGTTGTGTTTGTAGTCTTACTGCAGCAGAAGATCATCAAACATTCAGCAGCAGCTCAGGTGACCTCAGCTTGCTGTGCCTGCTCGGGTTCCACTTGTGACGGGGAGGGGAGGTTACCGTGACAACCTGGTGAGTTGTGGGGTGGGGTCAATTTGACCCTCAGACCTTCAGACCATCAGGCTGATGTTCTCAGTCCAGACCAAAGGTCGACCAGATTGTTTCCTCCCTTTCACAGCCAATCAGCTCTTTGATCAAACGAACCCTTTACCGATTAATTTTTTTGAAACCTACAAATAAACTTCACTTTAGTTCAGAAGCTTGAATCCTTTTAGTTGATGATTCAGGGAGACCTGAACCCTTAACTGTAAAACCTTGGAGTCCTTCGTGTTGCTTCTTTTCTCAGATCTCAGTCCTGATATGTCATTTTCACGAACTGAACAGGTGGTCTAATCTTCAGTGTTGTGGCCATGAAGCCATAAATCAAAAGCAGTGATCCAGACCAGATCTGTGTTTAGAGACATTTCTATTGTTCAACGTCTATGTCTGGGCAGTTTCCACCATCAGACCGTTTCTGTTTTTCTTATCAACTGCTGAGATTCTAGAAATACGAGGTTTTCCAGCATTTTTTAACTTTCTGGCCTTGACCTGAGATCAGAGCAGCAGGTTTCATTGGGAACAGAACTTCAGACTCAGATCCAGATTATCTGAGGACAGCTGCTGTCCCCTCCTGTCCAGAGAGTTTAAAGAGTCAGGAAACAGCAGGTGACCAGGCCACACCTACCTCACTGCAGCAAAGTCAGACTCTGTTTCTCTCTTTGTGTTTTACATTTTTGATAAACTCAGTATCTCTTCATATTTTGTCAATAATATGAAGAGATACAGAATTTTTCCTCGTTTAAAAACAATGTAAAGCAAAATAACCAGAGAAAAGTTCCTCTCATGTGTTTGTGTTGTTCTAGAGCTGATCTGAAGTTTCTATCTTTATCTGATCAGGAGTTCTGCTCATTAATGTTGAAACATCAGCTCTAAATATCTGATTGTCTTTATTCTGTCAACACGATAAACTCAGAAACATACAGGACTGATCCTGAGACTTTGGATATACAAGCAGCTTCAAATCAGAGTTTGTGAAGTTAGTTCAGATCTGGATCAGTATGACTCTCTGACTCCTTCTGTGTGTTTATCCATCCATTCTCATCCTCCTACTTTGATAGTGACATCTAGAGTCACGTCTGATGTCAAGATTCATCTTCGAGTATGTTAATGTAACTCAAAGGCTGAGAATTTTATTTATTTTAAAAATAATTGTGTTTGAATGAATTATTTTGCTTTTATTTTGACAGCTGCAGAGAGAGGGACAAGAAGTTCAGTGATCGGGACCAAATAAGGCATCAAAGCCGTACATCCACTGAAACATAAAATAGTGAGCATTTAATGGTGGACAGACATGTCTCAGTTAGTGTGACCTTTAAAAACAGAAGTGGAGCTTCAACTGAAATACAAAACTCAACTTATAAAAACTGGACTTCAGATCCACCAATCCCCACGCAGCTGCCAGGTCACACGGGCATCTGCAGCTGAGAGTACTCATCCTGCCCCTCCTTCTCCTCCAGGTGAGGCTCCCCATCATCAGCATCCAGCTACATGTCAGAGGTCAGAGGTCAAAGATCACCGTAACAGGTTAGATAGCAGCTGACTGCTTCTTTACATCACCGAATAAAAATCAGCTCATACAGCAGCTCCTCTGTTTAACACGACAAAGGAAACTAACGTTACCACTGGAGCTAACATCTTAACAGTCAGAAACAGTCTTCACATCACATGACTGCATAAAGTGGCAGCCGAGTGTCATGTGACCGCACTAACAGCTGACCTGCCGCCTGCGCTGATTCATTCAGAAACACAAAGTGTGACTCACGCTCTGCAGCTCCCTGCGAGTGAAGAGGTGTGGAAGCAGCAGCATGCGCACCGGGATGGTCAACAGCAACATGAAGGGGAACGCCAGTGCTGCTGCTGTCGCCATGACAACCCAAAGGACAGACAGACAGGTCAGCTGGACCAGAGTGAACAGGTGCATCCTTAACGTCCGCACCTGTAAGAGAGCGGAACCACAACAGAGACAGGTTTGCACCAGGACCAGGGTCAAGTTCAAGTCTTTCATCATGGGACCTGATGACCCGGAGTCCTGGGTCAGGGGGTGGGTCTCACCTTGCGGACATAGGTTTGATCGGGATGGTACTTGGGGGGCATCAACAGCAGGATGAGTCTTTCTGTGAGCTGGATCCCATTCAGGGACATCACACCCATATACAGAAAGATACCAAACAGCACCGCCAGAGGGATCTGACGCAGAACCTCCCCGATCACAATGGACAGACCTGAGACAGGGACCAGGACCGGATCAGAAGCAGTCCTACTAACTGCAGTGAAACAGCAGCACGAGGACTCAGACAACCGTACCCACTAAAACAGCCACAAGGAAACCGGTCACCCTCTGCTCCTTCACCTCCTGGATTCTGGGCTTGTCTCCAGGGGCAACCGCTTTGCTCATGACCGTCAGTGCGTTGGTGTGGGTGACGGATCGAACCGTGGCAGCTGACAGCCAGGGCAAACCAAACAGAGCTGAGATACCACCCACCACCACAATGATGAGGAGGTCCAGGTGAAAACCAGTTCCCTTTGCCAGCATCCTCTCCTTCTTACTGACGATCAGCCTGACCAACAGACAAAAGCCAAGTTCAACTCATCCTCCACACTGTTGGTTAGAAAATAGAAACAAGTGAACAACAAGAACTGAGAGTCATACGCTGTGATCTGGGACTCCATGAAGATCAGGATGAAGACGAGAATGGCGGGCAAGATGCTGGCGGCCATCATCCAAACAGGAAACTGCCCATCTGACCCCAGAGGAGAAATCAGCCAACCACGCTTCTCCGGACTGGAAACAGAGAATCCACTGGGCACGCTCAGTTTCTATCAGCCAATAGAAAGACAGGAGGTCAAAGGAAATGGGGTGTCTTCTGTTGAAAACTTTCTCCTATCTGGACTCTCATAATCCTGAGGAGGGGAGGAGCAATCTTCACTCCACCATATCCTACCAGCATCCTATCCTGCTGCGTCTCATCCCCCCCCCCCCCCCCCCCCCCCCCCGCCTCACTACTTCACTCAAAGATCAACAAACTAACTTCCAGGGGGCTGGTGATGTCAGAGACACGCACTGCATCAATAAAATTTTTAGCTGCAAGACGAAAAGAGCATCAATTCCTGTTAAAACTGACGTTGTGTTGTTAAACTACAAGGACAAAATATAGACCAAAAAAAAAAAGGTGCTCTGGTCTTACCTGGGTGTAGGTGTCCTCCACACTCCAGTCAACCAGGACCATGATCAGGATTGCAATGGGAACTCCAAAGTCTCCAATGATCCTACGGAGCTGAAGCCACAGAGGGGAGACCTTAAACCGAGTCTGTTCGGGTATCTATATCTTCAGGACTTATTTCATGTACTTATCCACTTGAACCTGGACTTTTTTACACCTACACATTTAACGGTAAATACAGAAGCTGTATCTGGACTGTTTGGGTGTACTGACCCTGCCAGGGAAGAAGGAGCTGTTCTTGAACTTGCGCAGGTAGAAAGCAATGAAATATGTTCCAGCCATGAGCACCAATGAGAGCAGAGCAGTATTGGGTTCGCCGATGACCTTCCCAGGATCTCCAGTGACCGCGGTGGAGTTACAGAGAGATGGAGATGCTGTGTTGTTTCTATGGTAACAGTTTTGAAGAGGATGTTCCTGAAAGATCTGGAAAAAAGAGAAAAAGGTCACAGAGGCTCTGTATTGGTCTGGAGGTCGGAGAAGGTCTTTTGGCATTACCTTGACCAGCTTGGCAAAGGTCTCGTAGATGAAAATGAGGGAAATGAGGAAGGAAAAAATCTCCTGAGTGAAGCGGGAGACGAAGCGAACCAGGATGCTTCCCTCAAAGGCCACAGTGATGAGAACAATGAGCACCAGCCAGAAGCCGATCCAGACCCGGCCCGTCAGATACTCAATCTCATTGTCTTTACAAAACTAAACACAAACACAGGAAAGATTATCGACTTTCAAATCAAACGCTTCAAATTCAACTAGAAAATCAATTCAGGGGGTAAATTTAACAGAACAAACTTTTCATCTCTTTGGATTTGAATAGAAATGACATGGCATCCTATTTTTAGAAGAATCTGGAAAAAAGAGAAATTTAAGTCTAAATTAAAATGTACAGTAAACATCATCTGCATCGTGGTTTGAAGAAGCAAACATTCAAATGTCTTATTATATTGACAGGTCCTCTTCCTTCTGTTTCCAAAGCTTCCAAAGTTAACATCTTCATTTGGAGGACTCATCACGGTAACCTCAGTTTTACTTTGATGCAAAACTTTTCCCAGGATGAAACATTTAGGAACCTCACATCCAACTGACTACACTGTGGTTACCATGGTTACCATGGTTGTCCTGACTTTTACTTCAGGCAACATGAGGTCTGAGATGATGTTTCACTAAAAGCCAGTTCAGCAGCTGAACTGTCTTTGCCAGAAACACAGTCACTTATAACGTCGAATGTCGAAAGGCTGTCAGGTGAGCTCACAGTGTAGAAGGCCTCTTCGAACACGAGCAGCGGCCCAGAGAAGCCGATCACCAGCAGAGGCTGAGCGCCCAACACGCTGAACACGATGCCCTGCATTGCCGTGGCAACAATCAGCTCTGACACCCCAATCAGACCTTCTGTTTTCTCACCTGAGTGAAGAGATCAGGAACAGCACATTCACGGTTCATTGGAGTAGGTGACACAGGCCTGCTGTGATGGAGTCTGACTGAGGTCCAGACTTACCCAGCAGTCCACCAAAGGTGATGGCAGGTGACAGCGCTGCAAAGTAGATGAAGATGATGGCGGCCATGCACTGGGGGTTCAGGGCGTCTCGGATATCACTGGCGTACTGAGGATAGCGCCGAGTCACATCTTTGATCAGCCCCCCAAACAGACGACCTGAACGCCTCAGGGGTTCATCACCAAGTTTGAAGTCTGAGGGAACTATGGGACCTGTGGGGGGGCACGATGAAGAGCTTTCACAGAAACATTCCCCCGTATGCTGGTTTACCTTGCAAGAAGACTTACAGCAAGTTGCACAATTTAGTAATTTGGTTGCCTCAAACTGTGCTGCCATGATCTAAGTTTTCATTCATTTATGCCATTAAAGCCTTCAACAGAACAGCATCAAGGAGCGCCTCAAACTCAGACTTGAAACTACATCCACATGAATAAATCTCTAAATACTTCGATGATGAGTTCGGTCTGGACCTGATCTACATAAAGTTAGAGCTATACAGATTGATTTTATATGAAAACTTCAAGGTCAATATCACGATCATGGGGGCTCAAAGATTATGACATACCTATTTGAGAGTCCTAACATTGATAGACAGCAACCCTGATCCTCACCCACAAAAAACTGGAAACATTAATGTGGTGGAGAAGAAAATAACTCCTGATGGGTTCTCCTGAGGCAGATTTGTCACAGAAGAGGAAACAGACTAAGAGCAATTAAAAAATCCCAAATGAATGAGGCCTCCGGAGATGGTTTAGTGTCCAGGCCCTGACCTGTGAGGCTCAGCCTGAAAGACCTCCATGAACTCGACACCTACAGGTGACACCTGCTGGTGTCAGGTGAGTTGCAGAAGAGGTACCTTTACAAAAATCATTTTCCCATAAACCTATGGCTGGATGATACGGACGAAATTTATATCAGGATATATTTCTTCATTTCAGCAATATTATATAAGTTAGATATTAATATGAACAAAACGGCTGCTTGTACCAACAAACTTCTGAATCCAACCCTCTCCTGAAAAACCATTTGATATTTTAGATATCAAAATGGAACAAGTAAAGTAATGTTCACCTTCAAATGTTCAGTCTTCATATACAAACAAGAAAACATGACATCACTGTCCAATAAACAAAAACCTCAGTTTTGTCAATTTTAATATTGTTAAACTTACTTTAAACTACAAAATAGGCTGACTATCTTCGTCCTGTGTAAATAGATTGTAACTAAAGTGCTTCAGCAACAACAAAATATAAAGAGTGAAATCAAATACAGAATAAAGAGCAAGTGACGATAAAAACGTTGGATGGAGGGGATGTTGCTTTAAAGGCTGGTTTAAACTTGTCTGGTGCTTCATCTTCAGACTCTCAGATTATTTTGTGGAGTCGAACAGCTTCAGATGGTGAACAGATTTGGTGTTCCTTCTGCTGGTTGGCTCCTCTCTGATCTGATCTTGGATAGTTGAACCTCTTCCACTCTGCTGAGTCAGTCTGTCTCTCATCAATGGTATCTTCTGTTTCATTGTGACTTGGGGAAGCTGGTTCAGTAACATGCACTGACCTTCATCCTGCTGACTGATGGTCGGCTTCTCCTGCAGTTTCCCGCTCTGCTCCTCCTCCCTCTTTCGGAGCATCTCCCGTTGGAAATGAGCCACTGAGTGAAGCAGCTCATCCCCACCGACCTCCGAGGGTGGAAGTACGACACTGCAGTCCAGGAAGCGGTTGATTGCCGACAGCAGGTCCTGGCGGTCATCGGCCTGGTACGCTACCTCATGAAAGTGCTGAAGGAGCCAAAGAAAGA
This sequence comes from Remorina albescens, assembly GCA_034769265.1. Classification (NCBI taxonomy): domain Eukaryota; kingdom Metazoa; phylum Chordata; class Actinopteri; order Carangiformes; family Echeneidae; genus Remorina; species Remorina albescens. The sequence goes on along the minus strand of CM068478.1, from coordinate 184,697 downwards.
AGTTACCTCATTGTGTGGCTGTAGAGCATCTTCACATCACAAATCCAAGAACACTCTGTGGAGTCACCTTGTCTGACATGAGCGTGGAGATCGAGCGTCCAATCTGATGGTAATCAATGCTGGTGGTTGGTGGGCCCAGTAGGAGGAAGAGGAACCTCACGGGGACCGGGACCTCCAAGACAGACTCCAGCAAAACCGCCTCCTGCAGCCGCACAAACGCCATGGAGGGCTGGTCCAGGAAGCCCACACTGCCTGCAGACACAGCGGAGAGATGGCGTTGGCGTTGGCATTGGCGTCCTCCTCTACGGATTTACACATGAACCGAGAGCAGTGTGTTCAGGATGTCCACGTACCGACGAGAACAACGGTGGCCTCAGCTCGCTCTGGGATTTTCTCCATCAGCTTCGCTTCATGTCTGGATCTGAAGTGGCTCAGGGGCGGAGCTTCCCTCTGGACACGATGACATCATAAATCCTAACACAATGATAGGTCTGTCGGATAGTATTTAGGCTTATTCTACCTTCACTTTACCTTGTGCTTCTCCGTGTCTGCCTCTCTGTGATTGTGATTGGTCAGCTGGTTTGAGGCCTCCAGTTGGTTGATATGTCTGTCCATCAGGGCAGCCATGTTGGCAGCTGAGATGTTCCTGCTGAACAAGCTGTGATCTTTTTCATCACTGGGATGACTGAAGACACACAGAAGAAACTGAGCAGAATGAATGGATGGATAGACAGGTAGATGAATGAATGAATGGGTGTATGTGTGGACACCTGTGTCGCAGCAGCAGAGCTCTCAGGACATTCGCTCGATCTTCAGCTCTGATCTGATCTGAGATCACCATCTGCTCCACCACCTGCTGGGCGATCCCAGGCAGAGTCCTCTGCTTCAGGTCCAGGAGGACGGCGCCTGAGGACACAACAACACAGCGTCACGGGTCCCACCAGAGACAGAATCCAGCACAATGGCGGGGAGAGGACAGCCTTCAATAATTATGTTTTTCCAGAGGAGGGCGGCCGAAAGCCTCCTCACCATGGGAGATGGTCCTCCGGAGCTCTAGCAAGGAGCGGAAGGACAGCGTGGGGACATGAGGTCTACCCCAGCGGTCCGTCTCCTCCTCAACCTCCTCTTCAAACTTTATCCATCGAGCTGTTTCCCTCCACTGCAGCTCCTGGTTCCTGTCGATCACCAGCTCATTCAGCTCCACAAACACCTGAACACACAGCGACAAAACTAAATGTCGATTTATGTGGACCTGCCTGAAGGTCCCCACATCTGACATGGACATTCAGTCCCCGGACAGTTGACCCATCTCTCAGCTCAGTTAAAACAGTTCTGAACCCTGAGCACATTACGGGGACGTGGGGTCCCAACGAGCTACAGTTCACAGATTTAGGTGACATCAACAGGACCAAAAACCAGAACCAGATAAGATCAGAACCAACAAGGCAAAACAATCAAGACTGGTTTGAGGATAAAGGTGTTAGTCACATCAGAGCCCAGACTGACCCCGACCGATCTCGACTGACTCAGGAAGAACCCAGAAAATACAGTACCTTGTTTTGTTGACGCTTCAGGTCCAAACCAACCATCCTGAAGACAAAAATGAACCGAACCGGAGAGTGAGCCTATGTCTTCCACCTGTGTCTTTACCTGTGTGACTCTCTCTCATTAAGTCCAGTTTGCTGCCTGTGAACAAAACCACCTGGATTAACTGTCCCGGCTCGTCTTTCGTCCCGTCCGCCTCATTAACTCCAGTTGTCTTCTTGTCAAATTAAAGTGTTTTCATGCAGATCATGTGGAGCCAGTTCAGAGCAGACCTGAACCAGCAGCTGATGAACCTGGTCACCTGGACCAAGTGTAGACCATCTGACAAAAAAACAGTCAGTCCAGGACCTGGTTCAGTTGGTCTAGTGTGTGTCGGATTGAGCATGTCGATGTGTGTTTTGTGTGTGTGTGGTTCTGCCCCCTCTGACCTCATGAGGTGTGCGGTCTGGTTGCAGGTGTGATGGCGTCTGATCTTTGCTGATGTGGACGATTGGTCCTCTGGAGCTTCGCCTCACCAGGTGACGCCGCACTGCTGGAACGTCATCCATACGGTGACCTGGGGGGGGTCAGAGGTCAACACCTGACTCCTACTAAGGACACAGTCTTTCTGTCCTTCCTTTCCTCCTTCCTTCTGTCCCTGGTCTCATGGGAATGTTTTAACTTCGTTTCAAGCTCAACTGAACTCAGTGACAATTCAGAAAGATGAGATGGGGGCGGGGCTATTATAGAACTTCTGTCATCCAATCAAAAACGAATTCTCTGTCACTGTCACCATCAGGTTTTGTTGCTAGGTGACATCTAGTGATCATGGTGATGACAACGGTAGGGAAGGAAGAAAAAGTGTCGGTGAGTTTGGTCACCATGACAACCAGGATTGAAAACAAACGGCAGGTTCACTGACTTTTGATCCCGTCCAGGTCAACAGATGCCAACGTTTCAGCCTCGTCAACACCAACACCGGTCATGATGAAGCTGGGGGAGAGGCCATTGAGATTGGTGGAGGTGGTGGGCGGGTCACTGTGAAGGGGAGGGGTAACAAGTTAGCTGGACTAAAGTCCACCAATGTGTATGACAGAATGTGGCAGGTGTGAGTCACCTGGACTGAGTCTGACTGAAGGACTCTTCCTCATATTCATCCTCCTGGTCTTCTTCTATAGTGGCGGCAGCGCTGGGGGCGGAGCCTCTCCTCCCATCCTTCCTCCCTTCGCTGCTCCTCTTCCTCCGGCTGTCGGTGGGAGGTTTGGACAGAGGGTGGTGGACATGAACGGAAGACTGACGATGATCTGCAACAGAGAAATAATGACACTACCGACCATTACAGACCTGCAAACCTCACAAAGAACCCAGAGAAAACATGGAACTCTCCAAACCAACAAAATCCCTAAAAATATTGACACCACCTGGAGCTGTTTCAGTAATTAAACCTTTTGAAATGCAAAAGAGTCTTCAGAGACCCGTCAAACTGTCTCCTCTGGTTCCTGACTAATTGAAACACCTGAGAACCTCCTCAAGGGGACGGGACCCAAACGAGGACCAGCTGGAACCACATGAGTTTTGGTTCTCACCTTCAAAGTCCCGCTCATCATAGACCCGGTGTTTCTCAGGTGGACTACGAGCTGCAGGACCAAGGATCTGGTGGAAACACTGAACATCGAACACCTTGTTCAGGTCATCCTCCTCTTCATCTCCATGGCGATGTGGGGGAGGAGGGGACAGGGACTGCAGGAGAGGACGGATTTCATGAGTTTATGCCGTCCGATACTTCCCTGCACTTTGAAAGAGTTCTGCTGTTGACCAGGACCTGGACCGTTACAAACCGTGACATTGAATATAACATTAATATAACATGTTGACTCACTGCAGACAGACTGACGGCCTCGCTGGGACCGACAGAGTTCGGATGATGACTCATGGCTCCTCCAGGGGTCAGAGGTCACGGGGTCTGATCTTCAGCAGGTGATTTCAGGCAATGGGACCTGGAGGTCAAAGGTCAGAAAACAATGTTTATAAGGTCAAAAGGAAGTCAACCTGCAGTTAAAGGTCAGAAGTCAGACTTTAGATTGAAATAATAAGACTGTGGAAACTTTCAGTCTGACGACTCATCGTGATCACAGAAGTAAATATTAAATCAGATGTGTGTGTGTGTTTGTTAGATGAACCTACAGATGAATGACTCTCAGTCCTGGACCTGATCAGACCTGGACTGGGACTCATGTGGACCTGCAGCTGGTGATGCGAATCGGCCTGATCCGGTTCAACAGTGAGTTCAGTCTGAGGTCCCCAGTGTCACTGTGAGTGTGAATGTGTGTGTGTAACAGGAAGAGTTGGAGCCTACCTCAGCGTCCTCAGCTCTGAAAGGACCAATTATAATGCAAAGACTGAAACCAACAGGGAGACACAGGAGACGGGGGGGGGTAGAGACACAGTGGACAGAGAGAGAGACGGAAGGGGGGGGGGGGGGGAAGAGTTGAATAGAGAGAACAAAAACCTGATCAGCTGAAGGTCACCATGGCAACCAAACTGTCAGTCAAGTTTAGCCCCACCCCCTGGCTATAAAATAACACCGATAGAGTCACTGATCTGTAGCGTCATCACACACAGACACACAACTCACCTGGTTTGTGTGTGTGTGTCTGTGTGTGTAGCTGCAGTCAGATACACACATGTGATGTCTAGTCCAGTTCAGTCCAGGTCTGTGTTGATCCCCAGAGCCTGATACAGATCCAGTCTATGTAACAGGGTCTGAGGGTCCAGAGACCTGAGGTTCAGTCCCAGGATCTTTCAGAGACCAGGGACATGATTCACCTCCAGCCAGCTCTGTCTCTGGACACGTCCCACTTCAGACCTGGACCACAAGTGGACCATCTAAGCACGCCACAGGGTCTCTTCAGATCCAGACCCAGAACCTGGTGCACAATGACCCGGTGAAGGTACAACAATCCTGAAAACCACTTCAGAGAGCGATCCTGACCTCTGCCTGTGACTGAGCCGAGTGTGTTCGTACCTCAGAGCGCCCAGATGTTCCGGTGTGATCCAGAAGGAGAAGACTGCAGCTGCCTTTATAACGGGGGGTTGGGGGGTTACATGGGGGGGTTATGACACTAATCGCCTGATAACACAACAGCAATTATCTACATCTGAACCTGAATGTGTGATTGTTTGTTTACATGGAATTAACACAGATGTAACAACACAGAAGTTAATGTCATCAGCTGTCCTCCAAAACGAGTTGTGTTAGGAGACGTTCTCCAAATGAACAAAGTTCAGTCAGGAGATGCTCTCCAAACTTCCTGTGATCTGTCCGGTGTGTGTTGAAGTATGTTTCCCAGGGTGTGTGTGTTAATCTGCTGTTTGTGTAACATCAGGGTGATTTCTGTTTACGGTCTGTTTACCATCATCACTCTGCTTTTATTCTGACATGTTCAGTAAACACAACAGGAAGTCCTGCTGTGTCCCGCTCTGTGGGAACCTGGAGGGAACTTCACACTCCTTTGACATGTCAAACTGGTATTCTAGTTTATGTTCAGATCAGGGACCTCTGTGGGGACTGTTCATTAGTAGGACTCTGGAGGACATTTTCCCCGTTCTGGGGGACATCGGGTTTATTCAGACAGCACAAGCAACATTTTACAGAAACACAGTAAAAACATGTATGTGAACCATCAGTTCTCAGCCCTGAACACAGACCAGGTCCTCAGTCAGCCCTCAGTTCATCCTCTGATCACAGACTGAGGACCTGCCAGTCGTCCAGTCAATCCTGCTGCCCTTCCTTCTCCTGGTCTTTTCTCTTTGTCACCTCCTTCAGTCCTTCCTGAATCTTATCCACAGCCTCCTGGTCCCCGGCCTGCTGGGCCAGACCCAGAGCCTCCTGGTAGACCTGGACCGAGTCCTGCAACCGGCCTGGTGGATTAGAGATAGCAGATCAGAGAGGACCAAAAACAGAGCCGCAGCTTAAGCCTAAAAGCCTGTTTAATGGTCCTGCGTTAAATCAACACCGTACCTACGTCGTAGGGTAGGGAGGCTTGCCGTAGCCCCCGGTGTAGTCTGACGTGCACCTCCCAAAAAATGTAACTACGCGTCGAGGCGACACAGACCCAGCACAGACCGAGAGGGCTGTGATTGGTTTGCTTGGTAGCGACGCATTTCTGGTTCCGTATTTCCAGATTATTCTTCTTCTGTCGCGATGTAAGGTTACTTTCTTCGACATCCAATAACTCCAACTCCAGCAAGATTCTCTCTCTCGGTCGCCATTGTTCACTGTGACCGGAAAAGTCGGGAGCTAAAGAAATCATCAATTAGAGACGACGATAACCAATCAGGAAAGGAGCGCAGCCTCCTCCCGCTTTAGTGGTGAATTGCACTGCGATGAAATGGAGTGACGGAGAAATTCGAAGGGTTCAGGACGGTGTCACGGGAACAGCGTAGGTACGGCGTTGATTTAACGCAGGACCATAAACCAGGCTTAAGGGACCTGGTCTGACCTGTGTGCAGCAGGATGCCGGCCATGTTTCCCAGCAGGATGTGCTGGTCTGGGTGTCCAGCGGACCGGCTCAGGTCCACGGCCTGTTGGACTAGTGCCAGGGCATCATCATGGCGACCCTGGAGATCCAGGATGGTGGCCAGGTCGCTCATCAGAACCAGAGTCTGACAGGAAGTGAGATCATTTACATCCATTTGCACTCCAGGTCTGTCTCCACAGACAGGTGTGTCTTTACCTGTGGGTGGGTGTCTCCCTGCTCCTGGCGACAAATGTTCAGAGCGTCCTCGTAGTCCTGTCTCGCCTGGTTCAGGTGCAGTGTTGCTGTTCGGTATCGAGCCCGTGAGTCCAGAGTCAGACCGAGTAGGAGGTGGGTGTCCTTCCTCAGAATCTCCTGGTCCTCTGGGGACAAGGACAAAAACTCATTGTCCACGGTCACTTGTAAAGCCTCATGAAGTCTCATCCTGGATGCTGTCCACCTCTCAATCTTCTACTAACCAAAGTAATGCTGGACTGATGGACAGTCTCACCTGTCTGCTCCTCAGGTGGGACGGCCTTCAGTCTCTCCAGCTTGCTTCGTAGGGACTCAGTACAGAACCTGAACCCATGTTCAGCCAACTCTGCCCTTTAACCACAAAAAAACAAACAAACAAATGTCAGGTGTGAGACAGGAAACTGATCCAGATCTGAGGCTCCGCCCGTTCTTACTTGTTCTGTTCAGCGTAGATGGTGGCGAGCTTCAAAGACATCTCGATCACGGCATTGTCGTCCTGGAAATGGACAGGAAGTCAGTGAAGATGGAGGCGCGCGCACACAGACACACACATGAACACAGACCTGTGGCGTTCCCCCCGACAACAGGAAACTCATGGCTGCTTTGAAGAGTTTCTCAGCCTAAAGAAGAAAACAGAGTCAGAGCTGGAGGCCAGTAAAACCTACAGAAGATACGACCTGATTGGACGAGACTCACGTTGTCCAACTGACCCTGGACGTAGGCCAGGTTTGCCATCTGAAGAAACACACAGAAGACAGGGTCAAAGGTCAGAGCTGCAGGTTTACAGCTTGAGACAGTCTGAGTTCCCCTGATCAGGAGGGGGCATGGCCTGGGGACAGGTGCTCACCAGGCTGTAAGTGTAGATGATGGCCTGAGTGTTGTTGGTCTGATGAGCCAGGAAGACGACCCGATGGAGCAGCTCGGATGCTTCGTGGACATGTCCCTGGGACAGACTGAGCTGGGGGGGACAGGAAAGATGGGAAGGGGGGCAGACAGTGAACAAAGAAAAGGCTGCTTTCTCTCTCTGTCTCATCAGAACCAGCATCTGACAGGAAGTGAGATCACTTACATCCATCTGTTCTCCCAGGTCTGTAACAGGAAGCTGGACTAACATGTTCAGGATCTCTCTTTGTTATCTGGCTTCACTCCCAGACAGCCATGGTCCTGATAAACGGTCTTACAAAGCTGGTTACCAACTCGCTATTTGAACTCCAGGTTTCCCATCTAGATCAGTGCATGTGCACGTAAAAGGGGCGGGGTTTACTGCATACAACAAATTGGACGATGGAGAAGACAAATATCCTCATTATTTCAGACCCAACCTTTTGGGACCAGGTCCGTTTACCTGGTCCAGAAAATCAGATGGGTTAAATCGGTCTGGATCGTTTCTCTCTCGGTTCTACGGCCCATATCAACAGGCTGGTCTGCGATTGGACAGGCCATTTTCCAAAAGTGCTGATTGGTCAGTAGGTGGTCTGATACACCTGCTGAGTTCTGAACTTAACCTGCTGCGGGGCAGATTAGGCTTTCCATGTAAGTTACCATGGCAACATACCCCGATAGAAAGTGAACCAGCTTCGTGAGACTGAAAACTCAGAATTAATCTGTAAATTAGCTCGATAAGATGAAATCCAGCTTCCTGATACAGGACTCAGGTCTGTCTGTCTCTCTCTTTGACATGAGAACTTGCAGTGGAGGATCCCCTATGTGATTAGAGCAGTGAACTCATCTCTGTGATCATCAGAACTGTCCCTTCTGCAGCCACAGACAGATCCTCTTTCGCTGTTTTTATGAATGCCTACAGCTCAAACCTCTGTTAAGACTGCTGGAGAACCTTTGTATTAAATGTGGAGAAATTTTTACAGGACAAGTTTTTATCTGTGGTTTTAAATACACTCGCCAACAGAAGGACAACTTTTAAACTTTCTGTTAGGACAGGCCAAGATGGTCGTGTATGTGAGTTGCAGGAGAAAAGTGGAGGAGGAGCTGAATGTTAATGTGCTTCCTGTTTTTAAGAACCTGATGAAGTCCGGACTGCTGGTGGAGTTCAGCTTTTACAGAGCAGCTCCGGACCTGCAGAGGTTTCAGCTGGTCTGTCTGAGACTGATGGACAGTTTGGAGCAGAGCTGAACTCATTTTAATGTCCATCTGTCTGACTGCCTGTCTGTCTGACTGCCTGTCTGTCTGTCTGTCTGTCTAACTGACTGTCTGTCTGTCTGTCTGTCTAACTGACTGTCTGTCTGTCTGTCTAACTGACTGACTGTCTGTCTGTCTGTCTGACTGTCTGACTGATTGATTGACTGTCTGACTGACTAACTGTCTGTCTGTCTGACTGACTGTCTGTCTGTCTGTCTAACTGACTGTCTGTCTGTCTGACTGACTAACTGACTGACTGTCTGTCTGACTGACTAACTGACTGTCTGTCTGTCTGAGACTGATGGACAGTTTGGAGCAGAGCTGAACTCATTTTAATGTCCATCTGTCTGACTGCCTGTCTGTCTGTCTGTCTAACTGACTGTCTGTCTGTCTGAGACTGATGGACAGTTTGGACCAGAGCTGAACTCATTTTAATGTCCATCTGTCTGTCTGCCTGTCTGTCTAACTGACTGTCTGTCTGTCTGTCTGTCTAACTGACTGTCTGTCTGTCTGAGACTGATGGACAGTTTGGACCAGAGCTGAACTCATTTTAATGTCCATCTGTCTGTCTGCCTGTCTGACTGACTGCCTGTCTGTCTGTCTGTCTAACTGACTGTCTGTCTGTCTGTCTGTCTAACTGACTGTCTGTCTGTCTGAGACTGATGGACAGTTTGGACCAGAGCTGAACTCATTTTAATGTCCATCTGTCTGTCTGCCTGTCTGTCTGACTGCCTGTCTGTCTGTCTGTCTAACTGACTGTCTGTCTGTCTGTCTAACTGACTGTCTGTCTGTCTGAGACTGATGGACAGTTTGGACCAGAGCTGAACTCATTTTAATGTCCATCTGTCTGTCTGCCTGTCTGTCTGACTGTCTGTCTGTCTGCCTGTCTGACTGACTGTCTGTCTGTCTGTCTGTCTGACTGTCTGTCTGTCTGTCTAACTGACTGTCTGACTGATTGATTGACTGTCTGACTGACTAACTGTCTGTCTGTCTGACTGACTGTCTGTCTGTCTGTCTAACTGACTGTCTGTCTGTCTGACTGACTAACTGACTGACTGTCTGTCTGACTGACTAACTGACTGTTTGTCTGTCTGACTGTCTGTCTGTCTGTCTGTCTGACTGTCTGTCTGTCTGTCTGACTGACTGTCTATCTGTCTGACTGACTAACTGACTGACTGTCTTTCTGACTGACTGACTGTCTGTCTGTCTGACTGATTGATCGACTGACTGTTTGTCTGTCTGTCTGACTAACTGACTGTCTGTCTGTCTGTCTGCCTGTCTGACTGACTGTCTGTCTAACTGACTGTCTGACTGATTGATTGATTGTCTGTCTGACTGACTGTCTGTCTGTCTAACTGTCTGTCTGACTAACTGTCTGTCTGTCTGACTGACTGTCTGTCTGTCTGTCTAACTGACTGTCTGACTGATTGATTGACTGTCTGTCTGTCTGTCTGACTGACTGACTAACTGACTGACTGTCTGTCTGACTGACTGACTGTCTGTCTGACTGATTGATTGACTGACTGTTTGTCTGTCTGTCTGACTAACTGACTGTCTGTCTGTCTGACTAACTGACTGACTGTCTGACTGACTGACTGACTGACTGTCTGTCTGTCTGTCTGACTGACTGTCTGTCTGTCTGTCTGTCTAACTGACTGTCTGACTGATTGATTGACTGTCTGACTGACTAACTGTCTGTCTGTCTGTCTGACTGACTGACTGTCTGTCTGTCTGTCTGACTGACTGACTGACTGACTGTCTGTCTGTCTGACTGACTGACTGTCTGTCTGTCTGTCTGACTGACTAACTGACTGACTGTCTGTCTGTCTGACTGACTGACTGTCTGTCTGTCTGACTGACTAACTGACTGTCTGTCTGTCTGTCTGACTGACTGTCTGTCTAACTGTCTGTCTGTCTGACTAACTGACTGACTGTCTGTCTGTCTGACTAACTGACTGACTGTCTGACTGACCAGCTGTCTGTCTGTCTGACTGACTAACTGACTGTCTGACTGATTGATTGACTGTCTGTCTCTCTGTCTGTCTGTCTGTCTGTCTGTCTGTCTGACTGATTGATTGATTGACTGTCTGTCTGTCTGTCTGTCTGACTGACTGACTGACTGTCTGTCTGACTGATTGATTGACTGACTGTTTGTCTGTCTGTCTGTCTGACTGACTAACTGACTGACTGTCTGTCTGTCTGACTGACTGTTTGTCTGTCTGACTAACTGTCTGTCTGTCTGTCTAACTGACTGTCTGTCTGACTGCCTGTCTGACTGTCTGTCTGTCTGTCTAACTGACTGTCTGACTGATTGATTGACTGTCTGTCTGACTGACTGACTGTCTGTCTGTCTGTCTGACTGATTGATTGATTGTCTGTCTGACTGTCTGTCTGTCTGACTGATTGATTGACTGTCTGTCTGACTGATTGATTGACTGCCTGTCTGTCTGTCTGACTGACTGTTTGTCTGTCTGACTGACTGACTGACTGTCTGTCTGACTGATTGATTGACTGCCTGTCTGTCTGTCTGTCTAACTGACTGTCTGTCTGTCTGTCTGTCTAACTGACTGTCTGACTGATTGATTGACTGCCTGTCTGTCTGTCTGTCTGTCTGTCTAACTGACTGTCTGACTGATTGATTGACTGTCTGACTGCCTGTCTGTCTGTCTGACTAACTGTCTGTCTGTCTGTCTAACTGACTGTCTGACTGATTGATTGACTGTCTCTCTGACTGTCTGTCTGTCTGACTGCCTGTCTGTCTGACTGCCTGTCTGACTGTCTGTCTGTCTGTCTGACTGACTGTCTGACTGATTGATTGACTGTCTGTCTGACTAACTGTCTGTCTGTCTGTCTGACTAACTGTCTGACTGCCTGTCTGACTGTCTGTCTGACTGTCTGTCTGTCTGTCTGACTGACTGTCTGTCTGTCTGTCTGACTGTCTGACTGTCTGATTGCCTGTCTGTCTGTCTGTCTGTCTGACTGATTGCCTGTCTGTCTGTCTGTCTGACTGTCTGATTGCCTGTCTGTCTGTCTGTCTGTCTGTCTGTCTGACTGTCTGACTGTCTGATTGCCTGTCTGTCTGTCTGTCTGATTGATTGACTGTCTGTCTGACTAACTGTCTGTCTGTCTGTCTGTCTGTCTGTCTAACTGACTGTCTGACTGATTGATTGACTGTCTGTCTGACTGTCTGTCTGTCTGTCTGACTGTCTGTCTGTCTGTCTGTCTGATTGTCTGTCTGTCTGACTGTCTGTCTGACTGTCTGTCTGACCTTTGCCTTCTTCAGCAGCAGGATGATCTCGTCTTCTTTCTTCTGAGCATCATCTCGTTGGTCAGAAGATCTGAACAAAGAAAAGGCTGAGACAGACACAGACACACACGAGCATAATTTTTATGTCTGAGACTGAAATCGATAAAAATTTCTGAAAAATTCGGCAGCTAAACTGAAACTGACCGACGGCCCACAATCCTCCACTTCCTCCTCTTCCTCTTCCTCCCCCTCTTCCTGTTCCTCTTCCTGTTTCCCAGCAGGTCAAGCGGTTCCTCGCCACGGATGCTGACGTCATATAGCTGCAGTTTGAACAAAGAAGACAAGGTGACGTCACTGTTTGTTTTTCTCGCTTTTCATCCAAATTAACGGTGAAATGAGTAAAATTATCGGCTGTGGTCCAAACTGACCTGCTTCCAGCTGAAATCCGGTTCAGGTGTCCTGCAGACCTGAACCTGGACAGGATCTGACTGAGGACGGCGCGACGCACACAGGACGCCGCCATTTTCCCTGTTTACATCACGGCAGGAAGTGCCGAGGTGCTATTCTGTGCCTTCAGATTAAAAGCTGCGGAAAAGATGCGTCCATCGAAGTTAGAGAATAAAAAAATGGAGATAAAGGGAAGAATAGGTATGATTTTAACTCTGTTCCATTCAAGTGGAACTTAAGCTCTTTTCTTTGTGCTGCAGTGGTAGAACCTGGGACATTTACTGTGGTACTTTATACTGAAGTGTTGATCATTTATTCATCAACTATAAAAATATTCATTTAATATAAAGATATGATTTAAATTGTTCCTGCAGGTTAAGGCCTGATCCAGAACCAAAAGTCAGACAATAATGTCATCTGTCAGAAAGTCAAAAATAAACCAACTCCTGAGGTCAAAATTAACAATAGTCTCATGGTCTGAGGAGTCCACCTGGACCAGGACCCACAGGTCCCTAATTCATCCTGATGTTAGCTCAGCAGGACTGAACCAGATCCTCCACCTGGACTAGAGTCCTGACTGTTGTGTGTGGCAAGATCAGACATCAAAGTCATTAGTGTCAAACTCTTTATTTAATCAAAACAGCCTCACTTTTTCAGGTCAGTTTATATCCAGAAACTACACTTATAGTCTCACACACACACACACACACACACACAGAGACAGACAGACAGACAGACAGACAGCTAGTGTTGACTGATGGAGCAGCTAAAATGTTAAAGCATTGTTTCATTGTGTGTAGCACAGAATCAAAGTGCTTCTTAAACTCTCAGACCGGCAGCTCATGATCTGATGATCAAGTGATCATCGGACAACCCATATAATCAGCGTTGATCAACTCCTGTCTTGGTGACGTCATCATAATGTTGCTGTTTACGGTGATACTGAAGAAACTTAGAAGGATTCTCTGTTGAGTTCTGCAGCCTCTGTTTCTCTGGCGCTTTATAGTGGAGGGATACCAGAGATGATGATGTCATCAGGAAGTGTTTCCAGGTTGAGGGTTCTGATCTGACTCCGACAGCATCAGTCCCCAACCTGTGTCGCTGCAGCTCCAGTTCCTGGAAATCCTGCAGACTGAAAACCTGCCACGTGTCCTCAGGCATCCAGGTTTGGACAGTCTCAGGTGCATCCTGGCGGGCCTCACTCGGCCGGCCGGTGGTCAGTGAACCTCTTCAAGTGGTAACGCAGCACTCCTTTGGTTTTGAAAGTCTTGCCACAGCTGCAAGCGTGTGGCCGCTCTCCGGTGTGGTCGAGCTGATGGACTCGCAGCAGTGAGCTGGTGAAGAAGAACTCTCCACAGGTGATGCAGTAGTGGCTCTTCTCTCCAGTATGTTTTGACCTCTGGTGGTTCAGCAGTGAGCCGGATGTGATGAAACTCTGGCCGCAGTCCCGACAGCTGAACGGACGCTCGCCAGTGTGGATCCTCTCATGGGCCCTCCAGGAGTTGTGGTAGGAAAAGGACTTCTCGCAATAAGAGCACTGGTACAGTTTCTCCTTGGTGTGGCTCAGCCGGTGCATCTTCAGGTAGTGAGCAATGGTGAAGCTCTTCCCACAGTCATCGCAGGTGAACGGCTTCTCGCCCACATGGAACAGCGTGATATGGGAGCGGAGGTGGGACGACTGGGTGAACCGCTTGCCGCAGGTGGTGCAGAGGAATGGCCGCTCACCGGTGTGAGTCACCATGTGTGACTTGAGGTGGGGGGACTGGGTAAACCTCTTCCCGCACTCGGTGCATTTGTAGGGTTTTAGGCCAGTGTGGGTGCGGTTGTGCAGTTTGAGGCCCTGCAGGCTGGAAAAGCACTTCCCGCACTCGGTGCAGTGATAGTCCCTCACGTCCTCGTGGGTCCTCTGGTGGCAGTGCAGGCCACTCTGCAGCTTGAAGCCTTTGCCACAGGTGGGGCATTTATGTGGCTTTCTGTTGGAGTGAGTGACCTGGTGAAGCTTCAGGCTCTGAGGGTTACTGAAGGTCTTCAAGCATTTCGAACAGGGCAACATTTTCTGGTTCTTGTGCGACTTGCGGTGAAAGTTAAAACCCTGGTAGGAGACGAACATCTTGTTGCAGACTCTGCAGTGGTAGCACTTCTCTCCCTTGTGCATCTCAAGGTGCTTGGTGAGTTCGTCCTGCACGTTGAAGCCATCGCCGCAGAACCAGCACTTGAAGGGTTTAGTCCCGGAGTGCGTCCGGTGGTGGGTCTTCCAGTCTCTCTTTAGAGCAAAGGTCTTGTCGCAGTATGAGCACTGGTAGGGCTCCTTGCGGTCGTGGATCTGCTGGTGGATGACAAGGCTCATTAGGGTCGGGTAGGTCTTGCCGCACTGCCAGCACTCGTTGGGTTTCAGGCCTCGGTGGATCCTCAGGTGAGCTTCCAGGTGGGACTTCTTGTAGAAACCTTTCTTGCATTCAGAGCAGTATACCATCTTCCGACCAGTGTTTGTTGGCCGGTCCCGTCTCAGACTCTGGTTACAGAGAACAGGGTGTTCATCTGTTGGAGAGGTCAGAGGTCAAATTAGGACTTCTTTTAGGGGTGGTTGTGTTTTCAATTAAATTCAAACTTTATTTCAAACTCAAAAGACATGAGTAGCAATCAGGAAAAAGACCAAAGATACAAGATGAAACCACAACAATGAGTTCAATATCTCTGTGAAGGGACTGATCCACAATTAGTCAATGCTTACCCACAGACAGGAAGTCCCGCCCCTCCAGCCACGTGCTGCAGTCAATCAGTTTGACAGACAACCTCTTGAGGACGGGATATGATTGGATCTCTATGTCTCCGTCTGGCTCCATCTTGATCTGGACCTTCTCAAGTTCTTTAGCAGTGTCCTGGATAAAAAAAAGTTTCACTCATCAACTGATAATTTTAAGATACCCAGCCCAGTTCTCAGACCTGAGCCAAGTCCAGTACCCTCATAACCCAGACCTGAACCATGACCCTACCCCAGAAACCGCTGTTGCTCTTTATTGTTTTGATGAGCTCAAACAGAGAATTAATGACAAGCTGACTGTTTTCCCGTGGCTCAGTAGTTAGTGGTCTGAATTCCACAGACCTGTCCTGACAGTGGACCTTAACCTCATTAAAGACTCTGGACCAGATCCAGAGTCCATTCACAGTCCTCTGTGACCCGACAGAGACTTCAACACTTCTGTCCCCCACCTGTCTGTCTTGTTGCCGTCCTGGTCCTGAATGAACCAGGAAAGACGTCACCTGTCACATGTGTGCTGGTTTTTGATCGGACTCGGATCTGGATGCTAGCTCGGTTAGCTCAGGTGTGCTAACGGGTCCCGGAGTAAAGTCTCCGGTGGACGGAGGGTCGGGGGTGTCGGTGTGTTTACCGCGGACGGTGTGTCGGTGTCCATCCCGCCGTGCAGCCGCTGGTCTGACCGTCTAGACTACGGATCTGACGGACCGAGTCCGGGAGCAGAGACTGGAAACTTCGGCAGCAGCGGACACTTCCGGGTAAAAGATCAGCCCCCGACACGTGACTGCTGCTGCCCGGAACACGTGGGGTTCGGACAGCGGGCGGAAATCACAGCAAGGTCACTGGATGCACTTCCTGTATGACGTCACGCTTCCGTAGTTCAGGAGGTAATGGAAAATACTGGTCTGAAGAATAACCAGGATCATGGTCTCAATCATGAACGTTTAATTGTTCAGCTGCTGAGCGGCAGGAAACCGGGATTAGCCAATGAGAATCTACTTCCTGTGGCCTGATGGTCTTCATTGTTGCAGGGAGGTTCACTCTGGAGAACATCAGCAGGTCTTTCACCTACATGTTACTCTGATGTTCTGGTTTTATTATGGTGGAGGTTAACAAACATCCAAATTCTGTCTGAAATGAACACACATCTGAGTAAACAAAGATCTTTATTAAAGAGTGAAAGAACAAAGCTGAAATTGGTTCAGGATGCACACGCATCACTTCCTGTGAGGGTAAACCCCACAACAACAGACTGGGATAGGACCAGGTTTCCCACTGGCCTTTGAATCCCCTGAAGTCCTTTCCGTCTGAACCACAGCAGCACGGGAGCCAGTTCAGACTGCGCGCTCACCAGCTGACGCGCCTGGCTGGTCCAGAGTCAGACTCACCTGCAAACAGACCAGGTGACACATCAGCCTGGAAAGTGAGATTTAATCAGACTGCAGGTTGACAAACATGCAGATCTTCCACCAGGTTCACTAGGCAGCTTAGGCCCCGCAGGTGTTGGTCTGAACAGATAACACGGTGGTTGATGACATCTAAACAGGGTAATGTGTTTGAGCAGGAAGTGAAATAACAGGATCGGAGGTCAGAGCTGGTCATGTGACCTCAGTGACCCCACCCCGGGTTGTGCTGGGATCAGATAAACGCCTCGGTCAGTCTTTGTCACAGCACCCCCACATTCAGAACACACTGCTTGGCGGGGGCGCTACAATTCGGCCTTTTGTTTACATCATCTCCCAGCAGACATTGCCCCACCCACTCTGACTTCGTCACAAAGATTTGGAGACACTCACCCCCGCGATGGCGCTCTGACGTCACATCCTGGTCTTCTGCAGGTCAGTCGCCGCCTATCAGAGATCAGTGTTAATGAACAGGTAGACTCACCTGAAGACCGGCAGACTGAGCCTAGGGCCCTGAATCAGAATACGCTTCAGTCCGGTTTTGTCACGGCCCCCTCCCCTCCTGAACAAACTGCTGGTGGGGGGGGAGGCTTCAGTCGGCCTTTTACGTCATCCCTTTCAGGAGGAGGACAGGTAAACACACCTCTGTGGGGCTGTGGTGTGTTCAGGAGCTCTTACCTGTGCCGGGGGGGGGGGTCGCAGATCCTCCTCAGTCCACATCAGGGCTGTAGATAAAGGATCAGCAGTTTACTGGCCACTCAGGTCCTGCAGAGCCCAGGACCAGTCCAGGACTGACCGGATCCGGACCAGCTCACCTGCAGTTGCATCCGATTTCCAGCGGTTAGTTCGATTCCCTCCAGCTCAGAGTTGAGCTGGTGATCACCCAGAACATCCGGATCCCCCACAGTCCCCCACAGTCCGCCACAGTCCGCCTCCCCGGCTCCGGTCCAGGCTGCCGGTCTCCCGCCTGAAACTGCCATGATGGCTGCCTTCGCGCGTCACTGCGCGCCTTTAAAGTGTCCATCGACCAATCACAGCGAGTGTTCTTCTTCTTCGCCTTCTCCCTGCTCGTCTTCTTCTTCTTCTGCGCAGTTAGAAGGAGGACAGTTCCTGCCAGTTTTTCTAACAGAGGAATAAACAAACGAAATAAAAATAAAAACAGAATTTAACGACCTTCTGGATGAATGCATTCAGTTCTGGAGGGACAAGTACTTTCACTGATGTAATTAAAGAATTGAATAAAATTCACCCTGATTACTAAAAACAAAAAGTGTATTCAAAAACTCAGAAAACAGATGAACTGTGCTCACCAGTGTTTTTTAAATATTTTATAGTCACTGTGACAAGAAACTACACCGAAAAACACATGGCTTAAAAAATACATTACACAGACTAAAAACTGAAAATACTACATTTAAAATGTATTAGCAGTTTCAACTTTATTAATTATTGACTAGTTGGCAACGTTGGTTTAAAGTCGAATAAATAAATAAAACAGGCTTAGTATTAACTATTACAACAGACCCCGAAGGCAGCAAACGGCCGTTAGAACGTCAAGGCGTCAGTTATTGTCGGTTATGATCGGTTCTTATCAGTTATTGTCGGTTATGATCGGTTCTTATCAGTTATTGTCGGTTATGATCGGTTCTTATCGGTTATGATCGGTTCTTATCAGTTATTGTCGGTTATGATCGGTTCTTATCGGTTATGATCGGTTCTTATCAGTTATTGTCGGTTCTTATCAGTTATCGTCGGTTCTAATGGCGGTCAAAGACCAGCTGCTGGATCCTGTTCGCGGCTTCACGGTCAACAGTTTGAGGCTCAGTGAGGAGCGATGGCGGGAGTTTGTGCTGGAGAACCAGGTGCTTTTCAACAGTTTCTGTAAAAGTCCAGATCACCAGCGCCTGTTCATATGTCAGGACCCGGACTCCGGACTCTCCGTCACTCTGGACTTCCCCCAGACCTCCGAGGGTAAAGTCATCTGTGTGTCCAAAACCAGACCTGAAGCCTTGACCAAAGAAAACTCCAGAAACATTTTGACTTTTCAAGAAGCTCGAGGAGAAAATGTCCTGAACTTCATCAGCTGTGTGACTGAGCAGGTACAGTGAGGCTACCTGTTAGCTTAGCATAAATTCAGGTAAGGCTAACAGTGACAGTTAGCATAAAGTCAGGTGGGTCAATGAGAAAACCCACTAGTTAGGGTTGACAACAGGTTAGAGTAAATGAAACGAGGCAGCGCCCCCTGGGGGACATTCAGGCTGCAGCTGATGATGGATGGTTGAAGGTGTCTTGTGTCTCCCATGAGGTAACCTGCCTGTTGCTTAGCAACCTGGAGGACAGCAGCAGGTGGGTGGAGGGCATGGCTGACAAAGTCCTGAGCGCCATGAAGCGGCAGCAGAGCGAGGCGGCGGTGATGAACGCTCAGATACAGGGATGGACTTTCCTGCCTCATCCTGACTGCCTCCATGATTGCAGTCGCTATGACAACACTGAAGGAGGGTGAGCAGATCAAAGGAAATCCTTTTTCAATAGAAAAACACAGGAAGTTGATCGCGTCTCGCTCATCTCCTCTAACAGCAAGGTGTCAGACTTAAAGCTGCTGCACGCTTGTGATTGGACGATCATAGAGTGGGCAGAGCTGGTGTCAGATTTTCTACAGCAGGACTCGTCTCAGCCAGTTGTGGACGGACTGAAGCCGCTTCCCACAGAGGAGTTCCAGTTCTGGAAGAGCCGACTGAAGAACCTGCTCTTCCTCCAACAGCAGGTGAACAGTGTAGGCCTGCCGGAATCCAAACCCAAATCCAGAATCGAACCTGATCCTCCTGAATTCCTGTTCTCAGTCAATTTATTGTTTGTTTGTCACTGACTGAAATTATAAATAAAAATTCAGCTCAGATCTGGATCATCTGAGATCCTGCAGGTTTCAGTGGCAGCTGATTAATGAAGCCAGTAAACACTGAAAAACTTTAGTTGCAACCTGAACCTGAGCTGAAATATGATTGATTGCTATTGACTATTGCACATTAACAGATTGAACAAACTGACTTTATCACCTGATTCTGCACAGACTGCTCAATCTGGATCCTGGAGCTCCTGATCAACAAGTCTGATCTTAACGAGCTTGTTGAACTACAGGAACATATCAATGAGCATCTGGTCCAGATCATGAAACCTGTAGTGTAGTTGTGTACTTTCTGTTGTTGTTGTGTGTCCAGCTGATGAGCAGCAGAGCTCAGCAGGTGGCCTTCATTGTTCAGGAGGCACAGAGTGTCTACTGGTCTATACTGAAGGACATCTGCAGAGACGTCCAGGAAGGTAGACATCACTCCACGAGCTGATCAACAACATTTGTCAGCTGCAGCTTGAAACTCACCTGATGTCTTACCTCAGGTGTGAAGGAAGCGGAGGATGTGACTATGAATCTGACTGGTCTGCAAGAGAAGCTGGAGGAGGTGGAGCAGATGCAGTACCAGCAGGTACCTGACAGCTGAACAGGTCAACAACAACAAAACAACACACACCTCTTCTGCTTTCTGTGTGCAGATTTGCATGCAGTGCCATCGATTGGTCAGGTCTTAATTAACCAATGGATTCATTTTAAAACTAAACTTTTTTCAATGTGTTAGGTAAGGCGTGTTGTAATGTTTAGCTTAGCCTAACATAAGGAGTGGCCAAGACTGTTAGGATCACACCTGAACAATCCACCGTGGGATTGTTAGTGGACAGTAGGGTGGTAGATGTATGTTCAGTAATCATTGGCATGCTGTTCTCCTGGTAAGATGAGTACTGGTGTGAAGCTTCTCCAGGTGTTTGTGTGACATCATCAGATTGTGACTGCAGTGTGTGTGATTGGCAGTTTGGGGAGAACATGGCGTCTGTGCTGGAGGAGGTCCGTCTAGTGTGGACCAGGTCTGAATTCTACTGTCGACCCAGCAGGATGGTGGTCCTGCTGCAGGAGATCTGCAACCTCTTCATACACTTGGTACTGAAAGTGTGCATCCTGCCTGTCATTACAGGCCTCCTTTAGACCTTTTACGCCCACATTCAGGCTTTTCTGTGTGTTCATCCCTTTGTGTTTTTCACAAGCAGTAAAGCTCCAGTCAAGGAGTCAGACTGATCCAGATCCGAACTAAATTCCTTCATCAGTTTATCACTTCCCCCAACCCATCACACATCAAGTCCGTTTCACACCTGACAAGTCATGGCTGACAAAAAGAGCTGATTCTCTATTTTAAGAAGGAAAAACAGAGAGAAGCATCAGGAGGAATAAGCTGATGGAGGAGGAGACACTTCCTGTGGACTGAAGAAGTTAACTCCATCAACTGCCATTTTTAATCATTACAACTAGAACTTCTGTCATTTTTAATTAATTTTAATTACTAATGCACATTTGGTGGTATCAGTCATTAACCCTCTTTACATTTAAATGTTTTGCTAGCATTTTTATTGTATTCCCTTTCCTCCTGCTCTCCCTCTCTCTCTCCCACCTGTCAAGGGAGATGGCTCCGCCCACTCTGAGGTTTTCTGCCTCTGAAATGAAGTTTTTCCCTCCACTGTCACCAAGTGTTTGTTCCTGGAGGGAATTGTTCGGTCTCTTTATATAATCGCAGAGAGTTTGGTCTTGACCTTCACTGTGTGAGGAGCCTTGAAATAACTGATTTAGTGTTGTATAAATAAATTTGATTCAATTTAAACTCCTGCTGTTACAGAGCAGGAAGCTCCTGTGTGGCGAGGAAGTGATGTGTGGTCTGGTGTCAAAACCTGGTCTGATCTTAGATGATGTCAGACTAGTGATCAGGACCCTGCAGGCCTTCAGAGAGGCCTACAACCAGACCAGGACTCAGCTGGAGGGCCAGAAAAAGGTACAGGTGCAGATCATTTGACTTTAACATGTGTGTGAACCATGAAACTTTTTTTCTTCTTCTGTTGCTGTTGTCACACAAATGTAAATGCCCCCCCCCCAACCCGAGAGGGTTTACTGCAGGTGACACGTGACGAAAAGTAAAACAACCAACAGAAACAAGGAAATAAGAACAAAGTAAAAAAAGAAATAAGAGTCACCTGTGTCTCTGCAGAGCTGGGACTTCCCTTCACAACTGGTCTTCTTCCACCTGGATAACTTCTTGCAGCGTCTGCAAGCCCTCCAGGTACAGATGATGATAGTAACGTGATACTTGCTGTGATCAATCAGTTACAATACAATTTATTTTTAAACACTCTTGTCATCATGCTGATGATTGAGATTCGTGTTCTGGTTGTGTTCCCCTACAGGAAGTGTTTTCTGTCAGTGTGAAGCTCTATAAGCTGGACCAGGTAGTTCTGTCAGGTGTCAGCGGCAGCATGTGGACTGATGTGGTTCAAGATCTGTATCAAGATTTCCTGTTTCACGTGACGGTCCTGTCTGACTGTGACTGTGACCCCACTGACCCCGAAGACAGGGTGAGGGCCAGCTGATCTGCGTCAGGTACTGTCTGTGCGACTCAGCTTGATTTGACTCCTCCTTCTTCTCAGAGTGTCGAGCTGCACTTAGAGCAGTTCCAGGTTCAGGTGTCAGATTTGGAGAGACGCCTGGTGTCAGTCCTTACCAGAGTCCTGGACAGCTGCAGGACCTCCGCCTCTGTGGCCAAGGTACGAATCTGGACCTGGTAGCCAGTCCAACAACTGAGGGAGAGGAGCTCTGAGTCTGATTTGGTCTGTGTTTCAGCTGATCAGCATGTTCAGGTTTGTCCTGGACCAGCCCCTGATCCAGAATCAGCTGCGTCCTGCTCTGGTACAGCTGCTGGATATGGTCCTGAATGAGCTGGATCAGACAGAGGTGCTGTTCTACAGAAAGAAAGAAGGATCAGAAACCTACAGCAAGTTTAATCCAGGTGCTGCTGCTGAACTCTGCTGGACACAGCAGCTTCGACTCAGAGCTGAAGAGTCTGTGAGGAACTACATGATGCTTCAGGACTGGTAAGACCGCAACCCTGAACACACAGCCTGGTCTGTACCCTTGTCCCCTCAGGTTCCCACCTGCTGGTCTCTGTTCAGGTGTGTGGACTCAGCACACGTGGTCCAGCAGAGGTTCCAGCAGATTGTTGACATCCTGCAGGACTTCAGAGACAGGCTAAGGTCAGATTGGAGCTTACAGCTGGACTCAGACTGTGGACTCATCTTGGAACTACCTCTGATACAAATCAACCAGCAAGGCATGATGGCAGTCAACAGCTGCCACAAGGTATGCATGTGTACACACACAACAACAAGTGAACATCTGGGACTCAGACTTTGTGCATATGAGTGTATCTTACTTTGTGTGCATTACTAGCTGGAAGCGGTGCTACGGGAGCTCAGGTACGTGAGCAGGGAGACAGACGTTAAGCTCCACCCCCACATGGCCAAAATCTTCAGCTGTAGAGATGACATCATACAGACCTACCTGAGGCTGAATCACATGGTGTCTTGTTACAATCAGGTACACACAGGCTGAATCCAGGTGATGTCAGAGCAGAGAGTGGGAAGGTGAAGGTCATGTGTTTCCTTCTTCAGGTGGTGGGTGAGGTCCTGCAGGTCGAGCTTCCTCTAATCCAGGACCAGCTGCAGGACCTGAACCAGTCTTTGTCAGAGCTGCAGAGGAGCACCTGGGGCTCTGAAGGTGACATATCACATGACACATCACCTGAGTAATTGTGTGTCTTTCTGGGTACTCATATCTGTGTGTTTCTTTTTAGTTGTACAGCAGCTGGTGGAGCAGCAGACACTCAAAGTGTTAAAGTTTCACTCCTCAGTGAGTGAGGCCAGAGCCAACATGGACACCATTACACACATCATTCAGGTCAGTCAGCTGACGTTTGACCTCTGCAGCATCATCTGAACTGAAGTCAGTGACTGAGTTTCTCTCACTGCTACTGTTCACCTGGTCAGACACACTGTGGAAATGTCATAACAGGTGTTAATGTGTGTACAGGGGTGGGCGGAGCTTCGTTTGCTGCAGCGCTCAGGTGACTCACTGCTGCTGGACAGAGGAGCAACACAGAACAGCTACAGGCGCATTAGAGAGGAGGGACAAGAGCTGCTCCACTTAATACAGGTAGCAACTGGGGGGGGCAAGAGGGACACGTGCCAGGGGGACAGATGTTGGCATGACTCCTCCTTGTCCTCAGCTGAACAGGAATCTGTACGGAGCTTTGGACTCTTCTGAGTCCTGGATGAAGTATCTGGACCACATCGATGACAAAGTTCAGGATGGACTGTTTCAACTGTTGCTCAGATCGCTGCACTTCCTGTCCAACAACATGGACCCACAGGTTCACACACCTGGACACATCAGACAGAACACCTGAGAGAAGCACAATGAAAATAACACAATTCAGTTTCAGACAGTCACACCTGGAGTCAGGTCAGTAACATTTGTGTCTTTGTATGTGTGTGTGACCACAGACCTGCGGTGGCCCCTTGTTGGTGATCTCTTTGCAGCTGCAGGAAACAGAAAGTGTGTATGAACCCCCAGTGAACAGCGGCCTGTCTGATTTCTTGATGACCATCTTCAGTGATATTTACACTACGGCCACTCTGCCGCCACGGATTACTGTCAGTTGTCAAAGCAACTACCAGGTGACCCTGACATCACACGGAGCCCTGTACAGGCTATAAAGAAGGAGCCAAATTAACTACCTCTTTGTCTTTCAGGTGTTACTGCAGCAGAGACCAGAGCTCTCTGTGTTGGAAAAGGAAGTGATGCAGCAGGTGCAACATGTGCAGAAGGAGACAGAGCTTCTAAGGGTTGAGTTGGACAGGTACTCTCACCTGTGGCAAAGTGATAGACAGGCAATAATGCAGGAATTCCTGACCTACAGCAGGCAGCTGGGACCTGAGGAGCTTGAGGCGGACAAGACCCCGCCCACCCTGAAGGACTTCCAGAGAGAGGTGAAACACACCTGACCTTACCTGTACTCCATCTTGCTGTTGGTCAAGGTCTGCAGGGGCCTGCTGTTGTGTGCTCTGTTTCAGATTGAATCTCTGCAAAGACTGAGCACAGAAGTCACACACCTGGATGACATCACTGTGCTGCACGGCTGGCTGCAGGTTGACCTGCAACCTTTCAGAGACTCACTGCTGTCAATCATCCATGACTGGAAAAACATGTACACAGAGCACTTGTTAGATGCCATCAAAGACAGGTAAACTCACCTGTTAGATGCTGTCAGACAAGTAAACTCATCTGTTAGATGCTGTCAGAGACAGGTGTGTCACCTGTGTGTCTTGTGTGTGATCAGTCTGCAGCAGGTGACTGAGCATGATGGTGATGAAGAGTCTTCGTCTTCCTCCAGTTACCCTTTCACAGAAACCATCATCCTGCTGGGAGCTGCAGGTGTGGAGCTGCCTGAACACCTGTCAGCTCAGCTACAGGTATGACCTCACTCTCACTGACCGGCCCCTTCAGGAAGGACTTCACCAGGACTGGATGTTTTTAAAATCTGCCTAAAAACTTATTTTTATTCCTTGGCATCTAAAACGTATTAGGATCAGTCATTTGTATTGATTTAGTGTTTTGTTGTGTTCATGCATTTATTTTTTCTTGCTTTGGTTGTACATTATTATTATTATTATCCAGCTGTTCAGGACTTTGGTCAACATCTGTTGTTTTTAAGTGTGCCTTATCAATAAATTGACTTAGTCAGCTGATCAGATTGTGATTGTGTGTTGGAACTGATGTGTTTATATTCTGGTGCTGATGAATGAAGAGGGACCTGGTCCTGGACTCTGGAACACCCTGTTCTCCACTGATGAAACTAATAAAAACAATTGATCAGTCAGTCGGAAGGTGCCGGATGTTCATCCATTCATCTTCTTCCTCTGATCTGTTTCCGGGTCATGGAGGGTTCTGGAGCCAATCCCAGCTCACTCTGTGAGGGCGGGGTCACCCTGGACAGGTCTCCAGTCCATCACAGAGACACTCAGACCTACGGACAGTTTAGAGTCACCAATGAACCCAAACATGATGTCTTTGGAGACTCCACACAGAAAGGCCCCAGGAATCGAACTCAGTACCTTCTTGTTGTGGGTCAACAGTACTAACCACTGTGCTGCTGTGCTGACGGTGCAGGACATCTTTCTGTTAAACCTGACATCAGCTCCACAGTTGGTTAGCTCAAAACCCTGAAAACCACTGTTCCTCTGACCTCCAGGTCAGAAGTCACAAGAGGTCTGTGGACTGAAGAACAGTCCACATTCTGCTGGTTCATTTCACAGAGACACACAAGCAGCAACTTAAATAAAGTATTTAATAGACTTTCTTCAAAAGCTGAATTTGCAGAGACCTTCAGACAGACAGACAGACAGGTCTGGTGTTACAGTCTAGAGTTGACAGAAACCAGAAAGTAAAAGAGGCACAATGATGAAAATCTACAGAAATGTGATCTAAAAACAAAAAAAAAAAAAAAAAAAAAAGAGAGTCCTTGTGTCTTTGTTTACACTCTGTCTCCATGGCAACAGACATAAAAACATACATTAATTCTATCAATGCTGCTTCCTCTCACAGGTTTTACTCCATGCCAGCTCTCAGCTAAGAGGTCACAGATATAGCTGCCTACGTGGCAGCCAATCCAAGAGCAACTAGCGGCGGTAGACTCCAAAGGCCACCAGGCTGAGGAAGATGGTGACTCCGACCAGCGAGGCAGTGGCCGGCGCCGTGAAGAACTGCCGGTACTGGATCTGACAGTACCACAGTACCGACAGCATGAGGACCAGCAGGGGCACCATGAGGCTGCCCACGTTCAGAGCCACCTGAACCTGGTCTGCAGGCCTCGGCCCTCCCGCCGCCCCCCGTCCGGCATGCTGGGAGATGTGACAGTGCAGGACACAGTTATGGACCAGGTTCAGAGAGGCCAGAGTCTGAGCGTCATCCTGCAGCAGCTGACCCTGGTAGATCAACCGGACCTGCTGCTCCTGACCCGCAAAGTAGGTCCTGAAAGGTCAGAGGTCAACACATCATTCATCATGTCAGATGTCAACGCTAACAGACGTTCTTCTGTCACAATAGTACGAACCGTTTGATGTATCCAATTGTATCCTGCGGTTTGACCTGAGCTGTTCTTTCTGTGTCGTTGAGAAACTTTAGTCTGACCACCATGTTCCTCTGAGACGATGAAGGCTCTCCTCCTCCTCCTCCTCCTCCTCTGTTCCTCACCCCATCTTCTCTCGTGTCCTCCCCCCTTTCCCCCGCCCCTTCCTCCTTCTCTTCCTGGGTTGAGGGGGGCGGGGTTTCTGTCAACGAGCTGTCACTAACAGAGCTGGAGGGGGATGAATAGGAGGATGATGTGGTGGTGTTGGTGGAGGTGAGGGGTGTGTCCTGGTGGGAGGAGTCAGACCTCAGTGAGGGGGTGGAGCCTGTGGTGGAGGTAAAGAGATGTTCTGGGGGCTCTGAGGTGCGGGTGGAGAGCCAGGCAAGCAGCAGCACAGTGAGCAGCAACAGAGAGCCGAACAGCAGCGTCACCTCGTCCCCCACGCCTTCAATCAGAGCCATCGCCCCTGGCAACGCTCACTGAGGTCAACACGGGTCACACACCTACACACAGGGGGTGGGACTTAGCATCAACACCTGAATACTCTCTGTCTGCAGGCGGAGAAAGAACGAAAAGTCTGCACTTTGTGATCATCAAGACCAACAGAGTTGTTCCCTGTGTGTCCTGGACCCAGACCAATCTGGCCTCTGACCCTGCAGATTTGTTGTCATTGTGTCACTTCCGGCTTCACTGGCCAATCAGTGAACTCCTGTTTTTTCTGTTTAAGCTGCTGTTTATTATTGTTTAGTGTTATTGACATTACATTACTATGGAAACTATAGCGGATGTGGTTAGTTTTACTGTTACCAGGAATCCCTTCATATCACAACGTCTAATAGTGATGACGTTTAATATCCAAAGGAATAA